>JAUMIR010000005.1:145161115-145515995 GCA_030847615.1 Gambelia wislizenii | reverse complement strand
ACACTGCTGCGTTAAGTATATTCACATGGAAGAGAGTCTTGTCCATTACAAAGTCACATTGTTAAAATTCAAACATAAAACACTTAGTGGAATTACAATATCGTTTTCCTGTCCTTGAATGATATTTGGTGGAGTCGGATACTTGCTGTCATAAAAGGTTAGAATAATCTCTTCATTTCAGCATTTACAATGGCTACCTTTGCATGGTTATTGTTTCATGGCTTCTACACACTTTCATTTAACCTCTCTTGTCCATCATGTTGTAAGCCTTATATAAGATAAGAGAGCTATACCATGACATTTTTATTTGTGGCAGAAAAGAAGGTGTATTAAGTTTCTTTGTAGGATCAGTCACAGTATATTTATAAAAAGAGTATGACTAATGTTCAGCCTTTCTTCTGAGATAATGAGATTGATGGTTCCTAATCCTGACCCTGCCCAGGTCTATGACTTCCATTATTAAAAAAACAATAGGTGGTGTATGTCTTGGGGTGTCCTACCTCTTTTGAATGACCATAAAGCATTCTTTAAGGGATTCCTGGAAAATTCTACTATCCCCTCTGTTCTTTTAGACAAAGGCAATGATTTATTGTACTGTTTAGTAATTTTCTGAAATACATTGTCCTCTCTCTGAAATGTCAAAAGGGGATAATATTTCAGTGACCAAATTAGTTGAACCAGAACTGCAAACCTCATGGGCTAAAGCTAGGACATAGGCTTGTAAAGTGGCTTTTAAGATTATGTGTGCCAAGGTGAGTGAGGACAGACCAGGATTGTGAGGTCAACTTTGTGTTCTTTGAGTGTTATTAAAATCCTGAGGTCCACCAGCTCTGGCCAGTTACAAAATAGTGGGTTGATGAGGTAGAAGTGGATGTAAATTTGTGGTTCAGAGAGTGGAGCCAATTACTTTATGACCCATGGATGTTGTACATGTAAAACAGACACAGAAACCTAAAAATAGCCAATAATAAGTTACAACAGTCCAAGGATTCTAACAGAAGAATCTACAAATGACCAGCAGAACTGCACAGAATCCTGGTCAAGGGTCTGTAATGCTCATAAACATTGTGAGGCCAACCATGAGACACACACATACATATTTGGTTACAATTTTTAATTTTTTGTTATCCAGAGTCAATTAGAGTCAACTAGTCAATTAGCATAGGACTTTACCATTGTTGTTGCTGTACTGCTGTTAAACTGTTTGGAGTCAGTAACCATTCCTGATGTATTACAAATCATTCAGAAGCCTACCAGTAGATTCTGATCAAATCTACCTTCTGCATAGCCCCATTGGAACTGGGTGTCTTGCGTCATGCTCAAAAGAAAATAGGAGTATGCACTTTTGGGTCCCTGATAACTGGTAGGCAGGCATGGCCAAGCCTGTGGTATTAGATCTGGCTTACCAAACAGATTTGTTCCTCAATCACACTCTGGCTCCAGTTAAAATTGCCATCTTCAATTTCAGAAGTGAAGAGCCTTTGTCTGGATTTGCCTGTGAGTTGCAGGCTAGTTTTAATGACAGGTGAGCACTGTCTCTCCTCCAGACTCCAAGAAGAACAGACCATCCAAATAAGCTCAGTGGTTCACTGTTTCTTGCTTGCGATAACTACAATGAGCCGAGACAAAAAGACGGAAAACCATTGGCCACCTTTCCCTCCTAAAGAACTATATGCTTGGACACTAACTACAATTTTTTTAAATGAATTTCCATCAGGTAGCTTTAAAGTGTGTTTCTTTTCCAGTTTGAAGTTTTCTAGATCAAAAGCAACAGAACAAGGTTTTACTTTGGGGAAACATTATCAAACACTATAAGTACAGTCAGCCCTCCATATCCATGGATTCTTCATCTACAGATTCAATTAACTGTCTGTGGCTTGAAAATATTCAAAAAAATGTGTTTTTTTCTGAAAAGCAAACCTTGCTGTTTGTAATTTTATATAAAGGGACCCTATTTCACTATGCCATTGTATATATAATGAGACTTGAGCATCCACAGATTTTGGTATTCACGGGGTTCCTGGAATCAAATTCCAGCGGATACCAAGGGCCCACTGTGCTACAGATACTATAATCACTGCAGTGGGGATCCAATTCTTCTTCTTCATTATTGTTATTATTATTATTATTTTCTTGAAGGAACCAAAAAGTAATTTTAGTAATTTTCTTCAGGCTGTAAGAAAGTCTTTGAAAACTGTTTTGCATAGAAAACAGAAGTTTCTACAGGCATAACAGTATTTCATGTGCAGAAAATCACCACCACCACCACCACCACCACCACCACCACCTTATCTATATAGATAATGCCTTAAATGCTATTTTCTCTACAGAAAATGCTGTTTTCTGCACTTAAAATCCATGTGTAAATTTTGTGCAGAATAAGTCCTGAACTGTGAGGATTCTTGTGGTTCCAGGATTTTTCTCATCTGAGTTTCCTGAAACTTGGGAGGCATATTTTTGATGAATTTTCCAGTATTTTCAAATATTTTTGTAATCCCTGAACTGCAGTCACCACAGTCAATGTACAGTGAACTATCACCACAATTTGGCAAGACTGCAGAACTGGCTGTGGTGGGGACTGTGCTGAAAGTAGTCCTCACCCTGGGCACTGTTTATCCCAGGGTTAGTTCTGATGGAGTTCTCATGGCATTGGCTAGATCCTGACACCAAGTTATTCAGGACCAGCTGGAATTAAAGCCCTCTTCTTGGCAATTGCCAACACACAATGTGCTGCTTCATTATTGTGCAGTGGCTCATGGTGTGGTTTGTTCAGCTTTCTCCACATCACCACAGACATCTGGAAAGGGAGACTTTCATGCTTTAACTGAAAGTTGTACAGCAACTTTCTACCAGTAGTTACAGCTGGAGCAACTTAAACCAGATTCTATGTGGCGGTGGTAAATTATAAACCCAGTCTTTAATCTTCAGCTATTTATATGTGGATAAATTTACCACAGAAGTAGCAAGAATAAATCAGACATAGTGGTGTATATATTGCTCACAGGCAATGTCCAGCCTGAAATTAGGTTTAAAGAATTGTGACATGGTTCACACATGCAAGATGCTCACTTCCTTTGTACTGATTCTTCTGAGATGCATACATGAACAAATATCAGCATGACCTGGGCTGTATGTGGATACAGCCAGCACTACTGGGGCTGGATGTGAAGGGGAACACTGCTGAGCTGTCATAGCCCAGGAAGACCCTGAAGGATGGAGGTGACTTCAATCAATTAAGCTCCCTCCTCCTTGGGAGGAGGAGAAGAATCTCAAGGAAGAGTAAAGTCCTTTTTTTGTTGTTGTTGTTGTTCCTGAAGAGGAAGCTCTGTCTTCACTCTGGGGCCGGTTCCACGACAGGAAAAAGTTCGCCAGATTCCGGATTACCATCCTTTCGTATCAGGAGCACATAAATCACACAGTGCCTGCCAGTTTCGAATGATCCAGACACTTTCTGTTTTGCTTAATTCACACAGGCAAAGGTGGGGGGGAATCGCCTCCAGATGATTAAAGTCAGGCAGGAGGCGGGGAGGGAGCAGGGAGGGGGTCATGGAGACCATAAATAATGAGAGGAAAGAAAAAGGACAAACAAACAAGCAATCGAAAGAGCGATCTGACAAACTCCCCCGTCTTCCCCAGCCCTGAAAGGCTTTTGTAAAGAAAGGAGTCAATGAAAGCACGAACAAGCAAAAGCATAGTGGAGCAGACTCCGTTCATGCATGCATGCACACACAAACACACACCACAGAACTAGGGCTTGCCTCATTTGGTTTCCCTCCCTCCGAAGGCTTGAATAAAGGCAAGTGAATGGAAGGACAAACAAACAAAAGAAGGAACATGCGATCGGCTGTTTTCCAGCACACACACACACACACACACACACACACCCCAGCGAAGCAGCGAAGCATCTTCCCACCCCCCCACCCCCCAAAAGATAGACAGGAAGGGCTCCGTTTTCCAAAGTGAGTTGCAAGCAGAAGGAGGGTGAATTTCTTCTCTCCAACCCCTCAGTCTATTCGGATAAAGCACTCCAACCAATCAGGATTCAGCTCTGCTCACAGTAATTCGAAAAGGCAGATGCCAGTTTACACGATCGTTAGTTCCCACGGTAAAGTATGCGCATTTTCGCGAACTTAATCAAAAAAGTGCGGAAAACTAGCGAAAGCAGATACTGCGCAACTTATGGGTTTTTTGCACCCCCTCCTTTTGAAAAGGGCGCTGTTGCTTCGAGATGCGTGGGAACTATCAGGCTTCTTGTCGCATTCTTTGAGGATTTATTTTGCCGTGGAAACGACCCCTCTGTAACACAACTCCAGAATGATTTGTAACCCAACACAACACCATCTGCCAATGCCTGGGGCATCAGGAGACATCCCAAGCCTTACCACAGTGTATGTCTTCTGCATGTGACACAGCCCTGTTAATTCCCAAGCAGGTTTCCTTCCAGGAAACAGAGATGTCAAGAGAAGCAATAATAATAATAGTTTAGAGGTAGTAGTAGTAGTATCTTGTAGTAGTATCAAGGGCACTAGAAGAAAGGGAAGTGGAAAGAAAAAAAAAAACCACAGGAGAGTAAGAAAAGAGTGAGTAAAGAGAGAACTAGGAGAAGAAATGTCTGTAGAAAATGAAACTGATACGGTATTGCTTATATAGATTTTAGAATTCCTGTCAAATGGAAATGAAGCTCTTTAGGAGCTTACTGTAACATTTAAAAATGCGACACAGTGATTTTCCCATTCTCACCTGAAAGAGAAATCACAAATGCAGTTGGGTTACTGTAGAAAGAGCCTTCCCCCCTCCCTTCTACCAAAAGCAGTAATGCTTTTTCAAAAGTGAGAAGCAAGTTTGTGTACACATACACACACACACAAAGAGAGAGAGAGAGAGAGAGAGAGAGAGAGAGAGAGAGAGATTTCCTTTCTCTCACCTCATCTTATGTTGTTCCCCCAAATTTCTTCAAACATAATAGAAATCCCTGCTATTATTGCTGCGGTGACTGAAAAAGAATGCTAAACTTTGATGTGCAGAGAAGCAATGTTTTAAAAAAGCTTTTAGGGTTTTCCCCCTCCCTTTTAACACAGAGATCAAATATATCATTAATCCACTGTTCTACAGATGGAGTGATACATGCTTTCTAATGGCATAAAACAATTCATGTGAGCTGTTTATTCAGCTCTGCTGGATCTAGAGTATTTTGGAAGAGCCTTTAAAACAGGTAGATTGCCTGGGAATCATTTGTTAAGTGAATCTTTTAATGAGTCAGTCAATGTGAAATTAATTTGTCCCCTGTATTTTAGCAGATGAGCATTATGTACTATCAGTGATTTCTATGGAGGATATGACACTAAGAGTGCAGATGTTTCTTTTAGCTGATGTGATCATGCCAGTTTCTCCATAAAATCTTTCTCTCAGCTTCATTCTTCTACAGAGAAATTTCTCTGCCTTACTGAAACTCTTTTGGTGTTCCTTTCCTTCAGATGTTCATCTGTGGCATCTGAACTCACTGTTCCTGGTAATCATCTGGAAGGATCACATGCAGGAGACATGAGCCAGACTTGAATAAGGAAAAGCAAAAACTTGAATAATGCAAAATGAAGCATATTCTGTACAGTTGGCTTGTTTTAAAGCCTTTTCTTATTGACTTTACTAAGGGCAGCCTCAGGCACACCACTTTTTATACCGCTCTTACTTTATTTTCTTTTAACAATATGTATTCTTGAAGTGATTCACAGGAAATAAGAAACGTGCAAGAGATCAAAGAACAAACAAAGTGCTGAAAGGTCCTAGTCATCAGAGTTTTTTTTTTATTATTTAACCCTGCTGATTTATCAGTCACTGAGTATGTCTGTCAGTTGGCAGACATTAATTACATCATTCATTCTTCATTATGTCTTTTACCTTTCAGAATATGTTGTGATCATTGAATAAAGGAACAATCTTGTTGAAAGTTGCCAGCTTTTATTATCCAGATTTGTTTTTTTAAAGTGTGGCAGAAGATCCAGAATGTAAATGCATGAGGGTTAATACTGAGTTTTATTGGGAAATATTCTGTCTACAGAAACCACTAGATGTGGTACTGAAACAGTAAGAGCTGTCACAAGCAGCATCTATAGAACTTTCTCCTCCACCCTGTCCATAATATATAATAAAATTAAGCTTATCTGTATTCTGATATAATGCATTTCTTTACCTGAAGTCCACATTATCACTTGTCATTTGTTCAAAACAGTGTGTCTTGTTTTAAAATTAAAGTAAGGGGTTGCTGCCACAATGATGCCATTTCAGTAGCACAGCAACAAATTCAGTAGGGGCATGTGCAGCAAAAATAAGTGAGTAGGTGCATGTTGTACCACTCCTGAGGTACAGAGACAATATGCCTCTGAATCTCAGATGTTGAAAATTAGGAATGTTGCCTTCATGCCCAAGCTGAAACTTCCAACAAACATTTTCCTGGGCACTATTTAAAACAGAATACTGTCTGATCCAACAGCAAGACTTTTAAAAAGGAGGAGGGTGGTGGGAAGAAACCGAGACAACATGTGTATTAAAACCCACATGCCTCTTTGAGGAACATCTATACAATAAGATTAAAGAAATGTGTCTCTTGCATATATCTAATAGAGAATGCCATTCTGTTTCCTTTCTGTAGATGATTACCTGTATTCTGGGACTGCCTCTGATTTCCTTGGCAAAGATACAGCGTTAACACGTTCTCTAGGATCATCACAAGACCACCATTACATCAGGACCGATATTTCTGAACATTACTGGCTCAGTGGTAAGCAGTAAAGCATGCCACTGTTGAATGTTTTTATCTCTGTCTAATTTATCTGTTTTAGCACATAGTATAGCCCTGCATCAATTGCAGCCAGTGGCAATTTGTGGTAACTGCTGGCTTCAGCATCAGAGATGCTGTGTTTTATTCTTGATTTTAAAGGAACTATCCAAGCTGCTGAGCTTTCAGAACTTTGAATAGATCATTTGGATGGATCATTTAAAGACTGGAATGAAAGCTAGAGTTGATTCACTACCCCACAGTCGTGGAAGCTATCAGCAGCCTTTGATCAGCATCCTTACCTATTTCTTTGCTAGCACTTAAGGCTTTCTGTGGGTACTCTGATAAACCTCTAGAAATCTCAGCCAGAATATTTCCCCATTCACTGCCACATCAGGGACCATTCCATGTTCATAATAGGCAAGCATGTACACAGAAATAACTCTGACATAGCTAACAAACTACTGTTGACTTGATGGGCACTCCATGCAAGTAGGTGCTCCTGAGTACACAAGGAGCCTCCAGGACAGTTTGTAGCTCTGGTTAAATATATAGTACAGTGAGAGACCTCAGGAATCCAATGGGGTTTGGTTCCTGGACCCTGTAGTTACCAAAATCTGTGGATGCTCACTTCCCATTATATAGATGCCATAATAAGGTGTCACTTGTATAAAACAGCAAAATCAAGGTTTGCTTTTTGGAATTTATTAGTTTCAAAATGTGGTTGGTTGAATCTATGGATACAGAATCTGTGGATAAGGACAGCTGACTGTATTCAGAAAATATTAACTTGGGACAGGTATGTTTTGAAAGGAAAGCCCAGATTTCTGAGCTATCCTTTGATGTAGTTGCTGGAAGTAGCTGATTTCCATGCTACTATTTTCCTAGTGTTGCAGTAACAGGACCCGCTTTTTGGAAGGAAAAAAGAAACATGCCAAATACAGAGCTGTATATTCTAAAGTTGAGTTTGCAAATAGATCTGGTTACAAGGGGAGTCCTAGTTAGTGTACTGACATGTGCTGGTGTCTCCTATTGGGAATAATGAAATGAAACATGCTTCTTTGGGTAAACGAGTGATCCAAATTTATCACTTACAGGCTTAACAGAGATCTTCAATATATAAGGGGTTGTCTACACTGGCCACTTAATCCAGGGCCATTGTACTCTGGACTAGCCCCAGATTGACCCCAATGGCAGCCATGTGCACTGGGCCAAATCCAGTATGATGACACATCATTATTCACATAGGCCAGCCAGGCCAACATCACATTGACCCTGCTGGCCCATACCCTGTTTTCACAGCCACTGCTGCCACCACCTCACTGGCAAAACAGCTCTCTGTGTGTGGTGTAGCCATGGGCCCCCCATTGCCAGGCAACAGAGTGCAGAGCTGGCTGAATGCTATCCCAGCAGAAAAACTGATAACAGTTTAACAGTCAAGAGTAGCTTGCCTGTCAGGGGGTTCTAGCAAAAGTGAAGTCAAAAGTCATTCCAGAAATTCAGGAATATGGTGAGCAGCAAGGTCAGACGTTCCAGGGTTCAAAGAATTCAGGCAGACAACAAAGTAGGGGTCCAAGACATAGAGCACAAAGGTAAGGGCTCACAAAACACACAAGTTATTTCTAGCATCAGACTACTGCCCTGTGCTCTCCTTAAAAAGGCTGGAGCCAGCTGACTCTCATTTGCGCTTTCCTCCTTTATGGCCTGATTAGCTCCAAGTGTGATTGTATTTGCTTGTCCTACTTTGAGGCTGCTGTTTAACTGGAGAAGGTGACTCCTGTCCCATGACAGTGAGAGCCTGGCTGGCAGAGTCACTCCTGCTGAGGTCAGAATGGGGTGCCCAGACATGTAATCAACAAGGAGGGGAGTACTTTGCCCCTTCCTCATTGACTGCATGAGTGCCCTGTTCTGACCTCAGCAGAATTGATGCCACTGGCCAGGCTCTCACAGGGAGCTACTTGGCCAGCGAGGCGGTGGCTCTGATGGGATCCATCCCCTTCCCTGTGATGCTTAGCACAGGGTTAGGAAGATGGTGCCATGTTTGCAAGTGCAAAACTGGATCAGGCTGAGTCAAACCTGATCCAGCTGACCAGATAGTAAAAGGAACCAAGGTCACTCCAGAGTTTCTGGAAAACCCCAGAGTTTTTCCTGACTTTGCTTAGTTTGGAGCAAAGCCAGGTTAAGGGCAAAAAATGCAGTTCTTCCTTGGAAGCAGCCATACGTCATCTGGACTGCCAGCACCAGATTCTGGGCAAGTCCTCATTTGCCAGTTTAGAGGTATGTGGAACACTCTAATTCTACAGGAGTCACTCTTTGTGACTTGTGGCTTACTGTTACAAAGGGCCCGTCTAAACGTTGAAAATACCCCTCATGGAATTCGCTGGGAATCCTACCTGTCTAAACAGGATCCAGCAACAATCCACACTATTTGGAAGGAGGGGGACCCAAAACAGCAAAAACAATGGAGTAAAAGTCTTCACAGATTTCCCCATACATTTTCACAAACTGCGAGGCAGGTACACATTTTTTTCTCATTTGGACTATAGAAGAATAAAAAAATCAAAGGGAAGCACAAAGCTGATTGGCTGAGCAAGAGCAGGGGCAGGGCTTGCTAGAAGGGTAATGCCCACTGCCGCCATGTTGGATTTTCGCCTTAGCGATCATTTGCTAAGGCAATAAAAAGGATCAATATTTTCTGTTTTCCTTTCTTATAAAATTGGAGAACCGCTCCATCACACCAGCGCACCTTGGGATGATTTTTTTAAATAAAAAAAATGGCAGCAGGGAAGCACTAACTGAAGTAAATCACTCGTGACTACCATCAGGAATGCGAGGCTTATGGGGGCTTCCAAGGCCAGAAAAACTGTTTAGACATGTCATTGCTGCTGCGAGATGCCAATACTATGAGGTATTTTGTGTAGCTGGGCCCCCTTGTGTAGCTGGGCCCAAAGGCTGAGGGAGGCTTTATAGAGTCACTGCCCCTATTTATCCAAAGGTTCAGGATTTCCTGGTTTACTGTTCCAAGGCTCTGGATACATGATCTCAGTTAACCCCAGCAAATTTTCTTCTCCCAAAATCCCAAAGCCATGACAATGATCCAGTCATCTCTCAGGGATTTTGAAAGTCCTTTTATTGTGTCCAACTGACTTTCCTAATTACTGCCCTCCTCAGACCAAATTGTTATGCTTCACATGATGTAAATACTTCACAGTAAATGGGGTGGGGTGGGGGGTACTGGTCTCCCACACAGTTGGCTTGATGACCTTGCACAACTGGTTGGTTCTGTACTACAACATGAGAGTGAGTAGGTGAGAGAGTGCAGCCGCCCTGATTATTTTCACAGAGGGGTGGGGTATAAATAAATTATTATTATTATTATTATTATTATTATTATTATATTTTGATATCCTCAAGCATGTCCTGCTTCCAGGAAACATGAGCACACATTGTGGCTTAAATCCTGTTGGTTAGACCAAAGTAGAATAGACCCATTGAATCAATTGTTGAATGTTGAGTCAAGACATTGGTAAATAGGAGACCTGGTGGTACAGTGTTTAAATGCTGGTACTGCAGCCACAATATTGTGAGTTCGATCCTACGGGGCTCCAAAGTTGACTCTCCTTCTAGCCTTCCATAGGTTTGTAAAATGAGTACCCAGCTTGTTGGGGGCAGTTAGCTAACACATTTTAAACCGCTTAGGGAGTGCTTTGCACTGATAAGTGGTATAAAAATATAAATGCTATTCTTGTTGCTAAATACTGTGCTTGGAACTAGCAACAGAATTCACACCAGTATATGCCTGTCTGATCCACACATGTGTCATCCTCCTTTGGGGCTGGGTGTGCCCTCCCTCCCTCCTTCCTTGTTAGGAAGAAGGAGCTGGCATCTTTAAATCCTAGGGATGCCATAATAATCCAATAGGCTTAATGGATATTCTAGTTCTGCTGCTGTGGATAATAAGCCCAAGCTTATCTTTAAATTTATCCAGTTAACTTTCTGCTGAAGGGGGTGGGGCAGGATCAGCAACTTGAACAGCAAGTACATGTAGTAATGCTTGTGTATGTTGTCCATATGTTTACAAAAGGCCACACATCTGAATTTGTTTGTGTATTTTGAAAACACGACTAATTTGTTTCTGTGGTTCCTTTAAAAATGATATCTAAGACAATTCATATGGTTTTTGTAGATGTCTGTGTAGCAGAGAAGCAGAAAAGTCAGGAAAGAATGAAATAGTTACTTTTCTCTAGAAAAATAATAATAACTTCACATGAGAAATAACGGTTAGCTGTTCAGCTACTATTGCAAATATAATTTTGGAGGGGATATTTTTAAAAAGAAACTGTGTCTTTATTTGTAGTGTGTGTCTCAGACTGTATCAGTCTGAAAAATTGGACTCAAACTCCTACCCCCCTAGATAGGATGTCTCTCTTCTGGTTCATAAAAATACAGATTTTGACTGTGAACAGCAACTTAAAAGCCACTAAGGGAACATTAAAAGAGTTTCTTAAATGGAAGCTCTGCTTTTTTCTTCCTATTAAAATCCTGATTGGGGGTGGGGGGGACCCAATGACTAATGGACCCTTTAAAAAAAACCCTGTATACATCCACTCCAGTAATAGCCAAAACCACACACATAGAAATAAGGAGAATTTTATACACAAACCTCTAACTGGATGTTTAAATGTGTTTCTTTTGGCCATTAATTGATTTGTACATTGAGAACATAACATCCCATAATTCCAGTTAGCTGTGTGGTTGTGACAGGTGAGTTGCAAAGCAAAGATCTTCTGACCATAACAACATGGTGCCTTCTGAGCACTTTACAAAGGACTTTTGTGCATCTAGGTACCCTCAGGAAGATAATACTCTGCTTTTCATATTCTTCTTCTCTGTCAATCTTAATGTCTGTCTATTTACTGAAGCTCTATTATGTATTCACTTCAACTGTAGCATGTGAGGCAGACTTAAGAGGCATCACATGTTCTCTAAATGAACTCTGTTGTAACATAAACTAGGAATGGATGGCTCAGACTATTGTCAGCACACATCAGTTTTTCAGTGTTCATTTATATATTTGTCCTGTTTCCACATTAATCTCCACACTTTTTAAAATCTTGTCATAATCTATGCACATTAAATCTCTAGGTTTAATATAAAATTAATACTAGCAGCAGCAGTGATGGTGATGGTGGTGATGATGATGATGTTCATTAATCTCATACCTTTTCCCCAGTATTGGAATCCAAAGCAGGTTAAAAAAAAATGAAACAAATATAATGAAAAACTGTAACAATGAGAGAAGTAAGAACATATAAAAAGTTGTTAATAAAATACAATTAAACAATACCTAGAATGCAATTAAAAGCCCTCTCAGTCATTTGGATTTGATATATTTTTCTGCTGTACAATTGTATCTCTAGGAAAGTGCAGATAATATCAGTTCTAGATGCAGATCAAATGAAATTCTAGAGCATTTTTAGTATAATAAACCAGATTGAAACAAATGGCGATGGCTTTGGAGGAGCAGGTCCCACCCCAACAGCATCACAGAACACTGAGATGTGGGCAACTGGCAGAAGCAATTGGAAAGTGGTGGTAATAACAGCTTAATTGCACAAGTGATGGGATTCCTTTCCTGAGAAGCTATGCCTGTTCATAGAAATGAAAATCTAATAAATGTATTTCCCATCTCTACTTGGGAACTGCTGATAAAAGGCAGAGTAAGATGGAGGTCAAGTTGGAACGATATGTATTTCTTTCCTGAAATGAAGGGAGAGTCAAGAGGAAGGTTCAGGCCAAAAGCTGCTTGCTAATGCCTTCCTCTCTCCATTACTATCCTTCTCCCAATGTCATGAGGAGTGTTCTTGGTAGACCTGATATGTTACCTTTTCTGGGTATGGATGTCATCAAAGCCATTCAGATCATGCCAAATGCATACAGATTTATTTTAGCCCTTCTCATGATAACATCTGTAGCCCTAAATGGAGGGCAGCACCAGCACAGAGGGAAAAAGTCCCCGTGATTCCATCTACTTAGATGAAAGAGACATCCAATTGCTCCAGTTGTAGGAATCAACCATAGGAGAGCATGTTTGCAGAACCACACTGCAGAGATAACATCATGTGAAGTAGGCCTAAATCAGAATGCATTTTGGGGGAAAAGGTTGTAGTGCTGACTGTGCATTTAGCACATTGAAACAATGCTGTGTGCTGTGAAGACAATTAACAAAAGAAATACATGTTTCACTAAGGATTTTATACTTACTTTTCTGGAAAGATAGGAGTGGCCTACAATGGAAGTGGACCTTTCCCATTGTATCAGTATCAAAAATCATATTAAGCAGTTTATTATTATTCATATTATTCACTTGATTCATATCCTGCCTGTTCCCCAAGAACCCAGATGCAGGACAGTTTAAAAAATTAAAATAGATAACAGCATTCATTAAAAAATCCAGAAGATTGTCATTAAAACACCCAAAAGTTTATCATTAAAATGTGGCAAAGCTCTCTGTAGTCTTTAATATAAACTTTATGTTGACCTATATATCACACTGTGATTTCCTGACTGTTCCAGGTCACCCAATTAACTTCACTGCCAAGTCCCCCCCCCGCCACAAAAAAAAGTTAAACCTGAACTCAGGTCTCTGTATTGGCTATTGCTCCTATTGTGTTCTTTCAGGCTCTGCTCTCAGTCTTATTGAAAGATCACAAAGATTACAGTATTATGAACCATATGGAGAGACATTACTCTCGCAGTCATTAAGAGCTACCACAAAGATGTTTGGAGTACTGCTTTCATCCCTGCCGTCTTAAGTGATGCTTCCTCAGTCCCCCAGGTGTTGAGCAGCAATTATCTATCTATCTATCTCCTATGGGACCCAAGGCAGCTCATGATATGAGTTAAAATAAAATGCAATTAAAACAATCAATAATACAAAAGATTTTTTTAAAAAAATAATTAAACCAACCACACTAAAGCATTAATTTAAAACTGTTTTAAAAAGTAGTTAAAATACAGCAATAATGCTAACAAAATACAACTCATCCCAATCAAAAGACCTACCACACACAGTTAACTGTACCAAAGGCCTGGGTCAACAGAAAGGTCTTTGCCCACCAGCAGAAAGAGAACATACAGGGGACCAACAAAACTTTCCATGGGAGGTAATTGTATAGTCTGGAAGGAATCACTGAGAAGGCTGTCTGTCATGTCCTTAACAAATGTACCTGTAATTGTGGTAGAAACCAGAAAAGCCCTCCTCTACAGAACTTAAAACTCAGGGAAGCTCATATCAGAGAGAAGGAGAGCAGCTTCTGGACAGCAAGTTTCCTGCCAGTTTCCTGCCAGGGAGAAGAAGGAAGCAACTTCTGGACAGCCATTCTGACTGGGGAGATTGAATTTTTTAAAAAAACTGTTGGGAGAGGCTGCTTGTTGCTGAGGGGCTTGAACTTCTGACCTTGCCCTTTTACCCTCAAGAGCCTGAATTTCAGTAACCAAACAAAAATACAGCAGACCTAAAAGTACAGCTTAGCATTCTCAGCGTTAACTAAGAGTTCTTAGATTACCTAAAAGCTCTCATCATGGACACTGAGGGGACTGCAGCAGTCACTTGCAACACTTGTGCGATGTTTGTATTCTTGTCTACAGACGTGGAGAACTTCACATGCACCAAATGCAAGCTGGTAGCCCTCTTGGAGGAGAAAGTACAGCAGCTGGAGACACGGGTAGCTACACTTCAACAGATTCGTGAGCAAGAGGTTTTCCTGGACAGAACAGAACGAACAGTCTTGGATGGGGACCGCACAGAGGAAGTGGCTGTGGAGGAGAGGGTCACTTCACGGACACAGGAAGTAGACAGCTGGAGGAATGTCACACACAGAACAAGAAAATCCAGGGATTCTTCCAGCAGCTTGCAGCTACAGAATCGATTCGAAGCCCTTTCCCTTATCAAGGACAACGAGGAAGAACAGCATGGACAGACTTCAGGGGTAGAGCAGGGGACCTTGAGAGGACCACCGCAAGGAACAGCAGCTTCGAAGCCTCAGCGGAGGTGTGTGGTGGTGGTGGGGGACTCCTTGCTGAGGGGTACAGAAGCAGTGGTATGTGGGCCTGACAAGATGACTCGGGAGGTGTGTTGTCTCCCTGGGGCAAAGATCTGTGATGTGACCGAGAGGCTGACAAGACTCGTCAAGCCTACGGATCATTACCCCTTCCTTTTGGTCCATGTGGGAACCAATGATACTGCAAGGCACAGCTTTCCCAAGATCAGAAGAGATTATGAGGCCCTGGGGAGGAAGCTGAAAGAAATGAACGCACAGGTGGTCATCTCGTCTCTTCTGCCAGTTGAAGGGCATGGTCCAAGAAGGGAGAGGAAAATAGCCGACGTAAACAACTGGCTCCGTAGATGGTGTCGCCGAGAACAAATTGGATTCTTGGATCATGGACTGCGCTTCCATGCGGGGGGACTTCTGGCAAGAGATGGGGTGCATCTTACAACAGTTGGAAGAAACATTTTTGCCAACAGTCTCAAGAATTTGATCAGGAGGGCTTTAAACTGAGTCAAATGGGGGAGGGAGACAGTATTCTGGAAGGCAAAAGGGCTGGAGAAAATAGTCAAACTGTCATAGAGGGAACAAGGCAAACAGCGCAAAGACCCAACAGTGGGAGGCAAAAAAACTTGCACAGGGAGCAAGTAAAGGGAACACATGGTCTCAGATGTCTCTACACTAATGCACAGAACATGGGAAATAAGCAAGATGAACTTGAACTCCTTGCACTACAAAACAAATATGATATAATAGGCGTTACTGAAACCTGGTGGGACGAGTCTCATGATTGGAATGTAGGAATAGAGGGGTATAACATTTTTATAGGAGAAACAGGCCAAACAGGAAAGGAGGAGGAATAGCATTATATGTCAGGGATATTTACACCAGTGAAGTGATCCATGACGTCAATACTGGAAGCCAGGTGGAGAGCATCTGGATAAAAATTAAAGGGGAGGGAAACAACAGGGATGTTATTGTGGGACTCTACTACAGACCCCCAAATCAGACGGAGGAATTGGATGTTGCCTTTCTAGAACAGATGAACATACATGCAGAAAGGAGAGATGTAGTAGTGATGGGTGACTTCAACTATCCTGATATTTTCTGGCAATCTAACTCAGCCAAAACTACAAGGTCTAGCAAATTCCTTACATGCCTGGAAGACAATTTCATGGTCCAAAAGGTGGAAGAGGCAACAAGGGGGTCAGCTATTTTAGATCTGATCCTAACCAAGAGAGACGACCTGGTTAATGGGGTGCAAGTGGTGGGATCCTTAGGTGAGAGTGATCATGTTCTCCTGGAGTTTGTTATACAATGGAAAGGAGAAGCCAGGCATAGTCAGACACGCATTCTTGACTTTAGGAGAGCTGATTTCAATAAACTCAGGGAAATACTGGGGATGACCCCATGGTCAAGAATACTAAAAGAGAAGGGACCTCAAGACGGATGGGACTTTCTCAAAAGGGAGATACTGAAGGCACAATTTCAAACAGTACCATTGAGGAAGAAAAATGGGAGGTGTCTCAAGAAACCAGGATGGATGACTAAAGAACTTTCAATGGAGCTAAGTTTTAAACGGAACATGTATAGGAAATGGAAAAGGGGGGAAATCACCAAAGAAGAATTCAAACAGATAGCGAACACGTGTAGGAGTAAAGTCAGAAAAGCTAAAGCGCAGAATGAGCTCAGGCTTGCTAGGGAGGTTAAGAACAATAAAAAGGGTTTTTTTGGGTATGTCCACAGCAAAAGGAGGAAGAAGGAAATGATAGGGCCGCTACGTGGAGAAGATGGCAAAATGCTAACAGGGGACAGAGAAAAGGCAGAATTACTCAACACCTTCTTTGCCTCAGTGTTTTCAGAAAAGGAAAAGGAGGACCAACCTGAGGAGAATGGAACAGAGGACACAATAGGGGAAATCCAGCTCAAAATAAGTAAAGAGGTAGTACAGGAATACCTTCTTAATCTAAATGAATTTAAATCTCCAGGACCAGATGAACTACATCCAAGAGTATTAAAAGAGCTGGCAAATATAATCTCAGAGCCATTGGCAATAATCTTTGAGAACTCCTGGAGAACAGGAGAAGTCCCAGCAGACTGGAGGAGGGCAAACGTTGTTCCCATCTTCAAAAAGGGGAAAAAAGAGGATCCCAACAACTATCGTCCAGTTAGTCTGACATCAATACCAGGGAAGATTCTAGAACAGATCATTAAACAGAGAGTCTGTGAACATTTAGAAGGCAATGCCATAATCACAAAAAGTCAGCATGGGTTTCAGAGAAACAAGTCATGCCAGACTAATCTGATCTCTTTTTTTGATAAAGTTACCAGCTTGGTAGATGAAGGGAATGCTGTGGACATTGCATACCTTGATTTCAGTAAGGCCTTTGACAAGGTTCCCCATGACATTCTTGCAAACAAGCTTGTAGAATGTGGGCTAGACAAGTTAACTGTTCAATGGATTTGTAATTGGTTGACCAGCCGAACCCAAAGGGTGCTCAGCAGTGGCTCCTCTTCGTCTTGGAAAGATGTGACCAGTGGGGTGCCACAGGGTTCTGTCCTGGGCCCAGTGCTATTCAACATCTTTATCAATGACTTAGATGAGGGAATTAGGGGCATACTTATCAAATTTGCAGATGACGCCAAATTGGGAGGAGTAGCTAATACCCTGGAGGACAGGATCAAAATTCAGAATGACCTGGATAGACTGGAGAGCTGGGCCAAAGCTAACAAAATGAAATTCAATATGGAGAAATGTAAAGTACTGCATTTAGGGCGGAAAAATGAAATGCATAAATATAGGATGGGAGAGACCTGGCTGAATGAGACTACGTGCGAAAGGGATCTAGGAGTCCTAGTAGACCACAAGTTGAACATGAGCCAACAGTGTGATGCGGCAGCTAAAAAGGCCAATGCGATTTTGGGCTGTATCAACAGAAGTATAGTGTCTAGATCAAGGGAAGTAATAGTGCCACTCTATTCTACCTTGGTCAGACCTCACTTAGAATACTGTGTCCAGTTCTGGGCACCACAATTCAAAAAGGATATTGACAAATTGGAGCGTGTCCAGAGAAGGGCAACTAAAATGGTGAAAGGTCTGGAAATGATGCCTTATGAGGAGAGACTTAGGGAGCTGGGTATGTTTAGCCTGGAAAAAAGACCGTTAAGAGGCGATATGATAGCCCTGTTTAAGTATTTGAAGGGATGTCACGCTGAGGATGGAGCAGGCTTGTTTTCTGCTGCTCCAGAGACTGGAACACGGAGCAATGGGTGCAAGTTCCAGGAACAGAGATTCCACCTCAACATGAGGAGGAACTTTTTGACAGTAAGAGCTGTTCGGCAGTGGAACACACTCCCTCGGAGCGTGGTGGGGTCTCCTTCCTTGGAGGTCTTTAAACAGAGGCTGGATGGCCATCTGTCGGGGATGCTTTGATTGTGATTTCCTGCGTGGCAGGGGGGTTGGACTGGATGGCCCTCGTGGTCTCTTCCAACTCTGCAATTCTATGATTCTATGATCAGGGAATACATTCCTTCATATAGTCTGGACCCAAGCTGAACCTCTGAATGAGGAGCCTTTTCTTTTCATATGAGGTCCCAACATGATTTTGAACCCTAGAAGGGTGAGAAAATGGGAGGACCCACATGATACTGAACTGATGCTAAACATGTGGCCCTGTGGCCCTTTTGTACTTGCATTGGGTAATCACTTTAGCAATACCTACATATGTGGGACTTCAGTGTGTCCCAAATTTGAAATAATTCTGCAAGTGAATTTTTGTTTTGGTGCAATTCTATAAAAGTTGGAGAGATTCCCAAAGTTTTTCTCTCAGTATAATCATGTTCTACTCTGTATTCCAGATGTGATTAAAAATTGCATTTTGTTTGTATATTCAGTGTATTTTGGTGTTTAGAAATTGGCAGTTAGCAGTATTCCAATTAAGAAAGAAACATAGACACATAAATACAGGTGCGCACGCAGATGATTAAACCACCCACTTAGATTTTTTTGGCTGTGCATGAAAAATGGCACACACTTATATAATTGAAACATAAGTATTACATTACCTGTTGGAATGAGACTTGTTTTACTTAAGATTATTTATTTATTTATTTATTTATGTATTTATTTTCACTCACTCATTCATTCTGTTAAGAAGAATATAGATTACTATCTTCACTATTGTAGAGGATGGGCACAACTGATGCTTACGATGCATTCCAGAAATGTTTGTCTCTCCCCCCCCCGGTTGACTTTTCCACCTTTTGTTGTGTTACAATCTGGAATTGAAATTGACTTAATGGGCATTGTTGTTACCAAGGTTGAGAGGGGACATGATAGCCATGTTTAAATATTTGAAGGGATGTCATACTGAGGATGGAGCAAGCTTGTTTTCTGCTGCTCCAGAGACTAGGACATGGAGCAATGGGTTCAAACTACAGGAAAAGAGATTCTACCTAAACATTAGGAAGAACTTTCTGATAGTAAGAGCTGTTTGGAAGTGGAATGCACTGCCTCATAGTGTGGTGGAGTCTCCTTCTTTGGAGGTTTTTAAACAGAGGCTGGATGGCCATCTATCGAGAATGATTTGATTGTGTATTCCTGTATGGCAGGGGGTTGGACTGGATAGCCCTTGAGGTCTCTTCCAACTCTATGATTCTATGATCACTTCGTAGAAACACTTTTAGCAGCAATTATAGCTGTGAGTCTTCTTGGGTAAGCATCTATCAGCTTATTGCATCTGAATCAAGTGCTAACAGTTTTAGTTCAATTAATTTCAGTTCTTTTTATAATAATAATAATAATAATAATAATAATAATAATAATAAAATTTTATTTCTATCCCGCCCCTCTGCAACGCAATCGGGGCGGCTTACAATATAAAAACTCCATAGTCCCAGTACCCTAGCCCACCCACCCCTTAAAATAATATTAAATTATAAAAGATTAAAAACATACAGTAATTAAAAATATATAAATTAGAAAAAAAGATTAAAACATACAATAGTTTAAAAAAAAAAATCTGATTACAGCTCAGGGAGGACAGCCGCGTCTTGGGCCAGGATAGTTATTCATTGGTTTACTTATTTATTCTTATGCAAGATCCAAGGCAGTGCATATTTCTGCAAGGATCTGTTTTTTAGTAGTTATTAAATATGTTTTAAATGTTTAATTATTTATTTGTATTTTAAGGGGTGGGTGGGATGGAGGGTTTTGTATATTTTAAATGCTGTAAGCCCCGATTGCATTTTGTAGAGGGGCAGGATACAAATAAATATCATCATCATCATCATCAAGATTCAGTCCCAGGCATCCCCCATGAAAGGGATCCTAGTTAACAAGGAATAGGAAATATAGTTCTACCTTAGACCTTTCAAGAGCTGCTGCCAGTCAGAGCAGTTTGTGAGACTGATGACTCAACAATTTGAGTCTACACAGAAGAGAATTGTATAACAAAGACAGTTATACCATCAGTGAGTTGCCTCAGCTGAGGCAGACCCCACCCAGACCTCAAAAAGGATGCTGATGCCCAGCTGAATGGGAAAGAGAGAAGAACCTGGCTTATTTGCCATGCCTGAGCTGAAGCCCAGCTGGATGAGCCTAACACATCCTTCCAGACATTCCTACCTTTGTAAACCAGCAACCTAGTAGTCATAGTCTGGCCTGTTCTGGCTGGGTGTCTCGCTAGAGTCAACTCCTCCCAGGGCATCACAGATGATGTTGCTGGGAAAGGCCCCTGCTTGAATGAGCAAGTAGAAAGGCAAGCAGCCCAGGTGACACACTTCATCAGCCAGCACATGTGCACATGATAGATGCTGCTTGATCTGTTGGAGCAGGTAGCATGCAAAGGAGTGTTGACTTGATGCTGCTCTCCCTTTGCTAGTGATGAAGCACAATGAAGAAGCATTTCCATTCAGCTTCTGTACATAAAAATTAGGGTGCCATCTTATTCTTTGGCTCAAGCACTGAAGTATCTTTGGCTGGCCTTGTATGCATATGTTTTAGATTTTACAACTTGCTTGCTATATATAAGAGGAAGTCTGGATAACTGAATAAACAATGTTGCTATTTAATATTTTAACAATGTTATCCTTCGCTTTCCTTTTTTTCCTGATATGTCTGAAATTGTACTGGAATCTGAAACGTATAATGCTCAGCTATGGTTCAGAAAGGAATTCATGGATGGGAGGCGGGGGGGAGTATACAGTCCCAGAGCTTGTTCACTGTGGTTAAGGATGAGGAAGTGAGGGGAAAAAACAGTTTTGAATACATCATTAATACAGGAGAAAATACAGTTATGCTGTTGCATTTGTTTCTATTTTGGATTTTATTTTTATTTTTTTTAGGAGCAAAGTTTATTGGAATCTTCCCTATTCCGGATACATACAACCCAGATGATGACAAAATCTATTTCTTTTTCCGAGAAGTTTCTCAAGATAGCAGCACCTCTGACAAAGCTATTCTTTCCCGAGTTGGCCGAGTCTGTAAGGTGAGTAGTGTGTACTTTTTTGCAAACTGAACTCTTTCATTTTGTTTCCTCAGTAAATATTAATTGTCTCAGGGAGGAAATAATTTCCCCCAAAGTACAGTCTAGGCAACATATAATAATATGGATTACTAATGAAGTCTAGAATTCTGTCAGCTTGTCCTGCCTTGCTAGTTTGATAAGCCAGCTGGTATTTTTGAATTCCAATATTTTCACAGTTGATAATGAAGTTAAATAGTAGCCAGTTTAATTACCAGTCACTGAGTAGTGAGAGTCTCATTCTATGTTCACAAATCACCACTAACCCAAACAAACTAATTTGGTCTTATTTTTGTAGTTCTTTGTCATGAATTCATGTGGTTGCAGTTCACAGAAATTGGTCTGCATTCATTGACCCATTTACCACCTCCCGTTCCCATGTTTAATTCCCCAGAATTCCAAGGATAATGGTCTGCCTTGTAATAGCCTTGTCCGAAACAACCTGCCCTGCAAGTCTGAAGTGCATCCACAATTTTTGACCACAGCCATGATATTAGTGATGGAGTAAAATCCCAAGAACAGCTTTTAGTTGTGTTTTTCAAATGGAAACATCACATGCCACATGAAAAGCAGCAAAACAGCATGTAAGATTACATGGTGACATGGTTCTCACTGGTTTGTTTTGTTTTGTGTGTGTGTGTGTGTGTGCCTACTGTTCATTGGATCCAAACCAATATTTTTATTTGTGTTTTGTACTAGAGGTGAATAAAATTTTATCTGAAGATATTTTTTCTGAGAAACCTTTTCACTTAAAAAAAAAAATTCATCACCTCCAGCAAAAGGAGGCCATTTTGCATAATATTCTCTGATAGTTTTATTTTACTTCCACAACATTCCAGAACAACACTATATACAGAGTATTATGGAAGATAAAAAATGTTGTGCAGCTTCATAAACTATGGCTTGAAGTTGTATTGTTTCCATTAACCATAGTTAATATTTGCCATGGTTTGACCATGCCTAGATGATATGGAAAACTGGAGTAAATTAAAAAAAAATTAAAGCAAAAGTTTCCAAACTCTACCCTTTGGCCATACTATAGAAGAATGAGTAAGGAGGAATACATGAGACCTAGGGGAGGTTAGGCTTCTTAATGTAATATGGTTTAGCATTGTGTCAGAATCACTCCTGCCCTTTCATAACATCTCAGATTAGATGCTTCTGACCCTGTTGGGATGGCTCCCTCTCCAACATTTTTCTGAACAATGTCATATATCCTTGTTGCTATCAAAGAACATTGCACACTAGATACCTGCTCTAGAATATTGCACACTAGATACCTTATGGAAGAGATATTCATAATTATTCATTCCCAGAGTGAAAAACAAATCTCCTGCCCATTGGGAAACTCCATCAAGAAGAAGGATATAGTGAGCATTTTGAGCAATTTCCTCCTGGTATTCAAACACCGCAGAATGCTATGGTGGAATTTTTCTGTGGAGAAAACTTTTGCATTTACACACACACACACACACTTTTTTTTTCTCTGTATTACTTTCGGACATTCGAATATGGGGAGAATGCTTTTCATTTTCTGATGCAGTGGAGAGAAAACTACTATAACTTTTCATATTCATATTCAAAGATGAAATAGTTGAGGATTTAGACTCCCGTCCACCATTCATAGGTTCAGAGCAATGCCTGTATTAAATCTCTTTAGCCTAACAGACTGGATAATCATTTGCAGTTGTGTGGGTGGGTGGGAGGTTGTTCACTGGTCTGAGAATGAGCAGAACTTAAGCCTTGAAAGTTCAGGGGAAATAGTTAAATGATTTAACCAATTTGCCACCAGGACTCAGGGGATACTGCCTCTTTAGGTCAATTTTCTGTCAACATATTCCTCTCATACACAGTGATCTGAGGCTTCAAATGCCCAGTTATTCTTGGTTGCATTTCCTTCACATCAAGATTTATTTATTTTTATTGTGTATTTACTATTTTGATGCATGTTTCTTTCTTTTACTCCCCTGACCTAATATGGATTTACGTCATTTTTCATTCTGTATATCATCAAGGGAATAGAATTATAAATTGAGAGGAAGTTCTTTCAACAGTCACAATCAGACTGAGATGCATAATTTGTCATGACAAATGGCATTTCTGATATTTTGCTATTTCAGAAAAAAAAGAGTTATCAGCAGCTTATCTGCAGTAGCTGGCATTTCTTATTCTGCTTGGGGAAAACTAGAATGTTCCCACTAATATCGAATGAAATATAGTTAATGGCTTTGTTTTTGTTTTGTACTTTTGCCCTTATCTAGGATTAGGTGTTCAAAATTCAAGTTGGAAATGTTCCCGTACAAAGGGCTCATGTTTGAAAGCAAATGCATACAACATGCTGTAAATTATGAATGGTTTGTGAACTTTTAAATAGGAATGTTCAAATCAGTCTGGTTATGGTTCAGTTACCTACCATATTTGTCTGTCCATAAGCACATACTGTTTTGCTGGTAGATGCAAGAATAAGAGACCAGACACAATAAAGAGACCACATGTATACCGTAATTAGGATGTAAAGGGCCACTTTATTTTAGCTATAATTTATTTAACCCCTTTCTGACAGATCTGCAATGGAGAGAAACCTAGTGTGGGAATTGTTGGGGCAGGAGGCAGCTCCAAAATCTCGCCCCAATTCTCTTGGGCAAAAGCACCTGAACCCCAGGGAGAACCCATAAGCTGGGTTGCTCCCCAGTCAGCTTGCACCTGGAAGGCCAACCCAAAAGTCCTTCCCCCAAGTCACAGGACTTAAAGAGAGGGTTTATCCTTTGGGCCTGACCCAAAGGAGGTCACTTTTCCCACTCCTCAGTTCACAGGAGCTAAAGGGGCAGTTCCAGATTCCCCTTCACCTCCGAAAAGGGGGACGTGCCAAAGGCGCTCACCGAACTACCAAATTTCCCCCTCTCACTGCCAAGTGACCACCTGTTTAAGACACCACCCTAAGCCAATTATCCAGTCCACATCCACATTATAGGGTAAGTGAAAAAAAACAAAAACAGAAAGGGAGCAAAAATTCCTACCCAGCCCCAAAGCGACCAATTAAATCACACCGATTCAGCGGTGGGGGTGGCCTGATCAATGAGAAAAAGGTGGAGGCAGAGGGTGGCCAGGCTTAAATATCCTCTGGCCTCACCCTCTGCTCTCCAAGCAACAACACAGGTGCTGAGGCTAAAATACAGGCCTCTATCCTGTGCTCCATCAAAAGGGGCTCCTACAGCACAGTCGTTACAGTGCTGAGAACCCTATTGTTTCTGTATTATATTATTTTTTAAAAAAACCTGCACTACAATCCTCATTTAAGTGTGCACCATATATTATATGAGCATACATATTTTGGCATATTTTTTCTGAAAATTGACTTTTTACCATGTGTTTTGATATGTTTTTTGAATTGTAAAGTTGGCCAGAACGTTAGAAATGATGAAAGCCAGATGATAACTAATTTCCAGTCCCTACATTGGTCTAAGAAAAGCATGGGCAAACTGTAGCCTGTGACCCACATATGACCCCAAATAAGGTGAATAGCACCCACCAGTCTCTGGAATGGATGCTATTGTCCATTTCCCACATTTTTTGGTGTTCTGGTTCCTTCCTTCTTTTGATCAAGCTGCCCACCCCTCCACCCACAAATAGGTAATGATTGGAACAGAATCCCTAATCACCTACTGATTTTATAGCCCTAAAAAAGTAAGAGGGTGGCTGAAATGCTTGGGAATATGGCAAAATGTCCAGGGGCTGCCCCAAAAGGCTTAAGTAGCACAATTGGCCATTTGGGGGCAAAGCATATTTAGCCTCCTCCTAGTTCAGGGAGCACAGCGTGTACTCTCTGAAGTCTTGTGGGGAACAGTTGCCTATGTCTAAGAAGTATGGTTTGTATTGTGATTTTAACATCCTGGTTTATTTTAAAAAAAATAAACCCATAGAGAAATGAGAACCTAGTTTTTCCATGGCTGGCATTCAAAATTAATACAAGTGTATATTTTGTATGCTTTAATAAGAGAGGCTTGGGTCCTGTGGTGCCATTTTGTTGACAGATACTAATGAAAACATTTTCTTAGCAGAATACAGATAAAGCAGTTTGTACAACCCCTGTGCACCTTCACTGTCTGCTCAAAGGCTAATTTTTGGGCAGTTCTGAAGGCTGCAGTTTTTAAGGGGGGGTTGCAAGGAGAGAGTCCTGTTGCATTCACAGAGTTCCTCTAGCTTAAAATAGGATTTAACCAAGTGGTTAACTTTTTTTAGTACTTGGGTTCAAAAAATTAAGTGCATGTTTGTCATTCTTTTCTAGAGCTGGAAACCATGTAGTTTGTGATAGTATATCAATTGCTTTAGTGTAAAGAAAGGTAACTGCTTACAAATCCAGCTCCAGGGCCTTCTAGTCTAATCCTGAACTAGGCCCTTTATTCGAAGAATTCATATCTTGTCCCCATAGGTTTCTCTCAAAATGAGAGATAGGCAAAGCTAGGAATGTAAATACTATCCTTCAGTTTTCTTATCCCTTGTGAGAAAAAGTGTCTTAATATCATCAAAACTCTTTTTAAAAATTTTTTTTGCCCCTTTATGACACAAAAAGAAACCCCTTCTTTTTTCATATCAAGATCTCCACAATTTGTGCAATAAGCTTTTGTACGTAAAATTAGACTGTTTCCTTGTTGCTTTACAAAGTACACACATGCAGTCAGCACAGACAGATGTATTGATGCAAAAAGAGGGTGTGCTTCAACTTCTAAAAGTCCAAGAAGCAAGGCTGCAGCAGTAGCAATCAACATAAAAATTTTAGCACCTGCAAATATTGCTTATACAATTTGCACCACTAAAGATCTTGTATATGTGGAATGTGGAAATAGCAGGGAATTGGGAGAGAAGAGCTTTCCTGCTCATATACAAGAACAAGATTTGTACACTCATGCAAAAGCCCCTTTAGCCTGCTCCATCATAGTGCAAATAATAACTGAAGATTTTGCAGAGCTCATTCCCAGATGCCTGGATTGAAAGTGTGGCAAATATCCCTTCCCAGTTTCACTTAGACATTGGAAATGGTACCTTTTTGGAATACAACTCCCATAATATTTTAGCCAGCATGACCAGTCCAGGAATTGTATATTTATGGACTCTCAGGCAAACAAACTGGATATGCCTTATCTCAGGCAAACAAACTGGATATGCCTTATCTTTTAAGCAGCTAACACTGGTTTTGTTTCTTTTTTTCATTTTTTTTTAACTGAAGTGGAAGCTTGTTTGGCCACAGCCATCTGGTGTCATTTCTAGAGTTCAGATGCCCTAGAAATGGATGTTACCTCATAATTATCCAAGTGGATAATCATCTGAAAAGGCCCCTGAGAATAACATAGCATCACCATAAAACAGTATCATTCCCAGAGGGCATTCTGTCACTCTTGCTGAATGCTGACAGGGAACTAAGCCTGTTTGATGTGTCAGTGAGGCTTTACAAAAAAGGAAAGAAAGAAAGAAAGAAAGAAAGAAAGAAAGAAAGAAAGAAAGAAAGGAAGGTTGGTTGGTTGGTTCAGACAGACAGACAGACTTTGGCTATTGCGTATTTGAAAGATAAAATCCTCTCACAAAAGAACTTTGAATTTTGCCAACCCCCAAATAACAATTCAGAATTCCACACATACACCCATGCTAGAATAAAAAAAAAATGGACTGAGTATCTCGGCCATCTTTAGCCTTAGGTGCTCATTCCTGAGTTTAAGCCAAATCACAAGCAAGTAGCAGTGAGCAGCTGAGATTTATAAAGTCTCTATTCTCAGCTCACATGAAATAAAGATATAAGTCAGTTAAGGGAACAAACATTTCTGGTTATTTTCACCCTTGCTGTTTTCAAAATGTAATGGAGCCATTTAAAATTAGTTAGTGAGTAGGGCTTTATTAAATTCCAAATAATCTGTATCTGTTGTTTTACTTGCTTTTCTTTCTAGAATTGGCTGTCTCACAAATGAACTTAGTGTAATGTAAGATAGCATAGCCTCCATTGCATAGTTGCATCTTAAGAGGTCTTAGTACCATTAATGATTGTATCGTACCTTTGTGTGGCAATATGGATTTCTTCATCCAGTTTAAGGTATTTTAGCATGCCAGAGAGTGCCACTGTTAGACAAAGAGCATCATTTCCAAATGACAAGTTTTACACTGTTATTTATTTCCCTTTAATGTGCTTGATCTATTCCTAGAACTTCACTCTGATGTATGCGAGCAAAAGGAAAACATGTGACTTTAGTAGTATTTCTTTAAAACAAATTGGAGACTGAGCCAGAAAATCCTTTTTTTTCCCCAAACAAAAATAATGGAACAGCGCTTCATTTTTAATCTGACCTGCAGATGTGCTGTTCACACAGCATTGAACTTCCATAGCAGCACATTGGTACAGTTATAACTATCTTAGCTTTGATAATCAAATAACACATGTGAGATTTTATTTTGTCTTTCTTCAACTGTTCTAATGGATAACTTCTAATTTGTAGTCTAATGTCTAAAATCTAATTTGGCTACATAGTATGTTATTCCCAGTATCCCTTGAAACAACTGTAGGTTGAGGGTGGGTGGAAACTGTGTCCCTGCAGATCTAGTTGTTCTACAACTCCCATCAGCCCCAAACAGCATAGCTAGTTGTAAGAGATTGTTGGAGCTGGCAGGCCACAGGTGCCCAGTCCTGCATCAGATGGAATTATATTGGAATTCAGAATCATAACATCAAGATATTTACAAAGTTAACAAAAGAATTTACAATTTTTAATCTGAATAATAATAATAATAATAATAAGTTGTTGTTAAAATCACAACGCACTGTATATAAACAAACAAAATTGATATTTTTGAAATCTGTTTGAGGAAGAAGATGAAATTAATGAGAACTAGTCATAGAAGGGCAATGGATAATAGAAAGACAGGTGGACAGAGTGATCCAAGAGGGCTTTTAAATCAAGAGGGATTCCCCCCTTCCTTTTGCCTGATCCCCCAGGCTCTTCCCTAATGTGCCAAAGTAGGCAGGCATTAGTCAGTTTTCTCTGCCCCCAGTAAAGAGAAAGAAGAAACTTTAATCCCCTTACACATCTATTAATTTATGCCCAGACATGTTGTTGAATATGCAGACAGGAACATACCTCTTAATTATTTTTGTTCTCTGCTCACTGATCCAGAACCTGTCCTTTGAAGAATGCCCTGTACTAGATAACATTTGTGTGGGTTTGCCAAATAAGCACCTTTTTGCAATGGCCTTTCCCACAGGCTTTTTACAGACAGCATCTAGTAGGCTTTCAGACCTGTGGATTAATGTTTTATATCAATTAAGTACATTGAGAGATGGCATTTAGAAAAGCAGATGGTCACTGGAGTGATCTCATTTCCACGTCTGCTATCCCATAAACAGCCGAAGCAGGAAACATTCCTTTACAGATTTGCCAGATGTTACAGTTTGACTTGGATGGTTTGTGTTGTTTTTCCCATCATGAGTATCTATAGGGCAGTGTTTACCGTCAGGGCTTTGGGTATAGTAATATCTGGGAAATCTTGCTGTATATTTGTTTCAAACTGTCATGGATTTGCTGGTCATTTCATACTGTGAACAAAATCTTGCCAAACGTAATAGTTTTTAACCTTGTTTCGTTTAAATAGAGAAAGTGTGATACATGTGTGGAAATCATTGTCCTGCAAGGGAGAAGAGCTGCTGTTCAGCCAGCCTCAGGAGTCTTGTAGTGCTATTCAGGATTTCCATTGGGGGAAGGATTTCTGGAGGCAAAGGGGGAAAGGGATGCCTTTATTAATTTTTCCCTCATTCTGCTGAAGACTTTCCCTGCAGTGATAAAAGTACTGGCTGATGATAAACACCTTGGCCTGAAACCTCATAGATTCACAATCCAAGTAGACAACATTGTGTTTGATATACAGGCCAATTAACCAGGAACTCTTTCACACTACACAATTATAGCACTATGACTCCACTTCAACAGACATGGCTATGTCTTATGGAATCCTGGGGTTTGTCGTTTTGTGAGGCATGAGAATCGCTCCCTGGCTGATAATTCTAAATCCCCTCCCATGGGATGGAAACATGGCAGTTGAAGTGGAATCATAATGCTTTAATTGTGCATTTCAAAGGGTCCCTGGTACAAGGCTGTATTAATTGTGTTCCTTTAGTGTTGGCTAAAGTGTTTAGGTTTCAGACTGCTAGCCTTGAACTTGAGGATTTTATTGTTCTATAGTAAGGAGATGTTCTGGGGAGTTACATAGGTCTCCTTTTCCCTTCCCTTCCTCCTGAAATGTCCTTGTATCATTAAGGAGAGGGAGTTTGCTTAAAACTCAATTACACATATTCTCTCTCCTAATTTTGACCTCTTCCTCCAAGATACTTAAGGTTTCCAGGGCTTGAACAGCTTAGTTCCTTCTATCCTCCAGTTTTCTTTCCTTTTCTCAATAAATTTTCAACATTCCTTATGTCATAGATCCCTGTCAGGGGTTTTAGATTTGTTTGTTTGTTTAAAACACACCATTTGCAAACTTGTTTCTGCACACTTGGGGAATCTCCAAGGAACATAGAAACTATAGTCTAATTTTGAGATGCCCCATTTTAATTTCCAAATGTATGGCCACTCATCTTTCTGAGTTCAGTGTTTGAAAGAATAAGTGATGATTAGAAACAAAATGAACTGAATATCAGGTTGTTGTTTTTTCTTTTTCATTTCAAAGAACTGATTAATAGGTGTCATTGGGAGCAGCTACATGGGAGAATTTGTAGTGAAAAATAGTGGCTTACCTCCCTTTTGCTGCAGTGCCCATTTGTACGCATGGCTGATTCGCAACCTTGGAAGGGAATATTTTGCAGTTTACATCCGTGTAAAAAAAAAGGTGGTCGTGAGTGAGTTGAGTTCGGAAAATCTCCCTCCGTCCCCCCCCTTTTTTTTCTCTTAAAGGGACAAATGCAGAAGACCTGTTTCCTGCTTAACAAAAACTACATGCTTTTGCTCTGCTGCTTTGCCACCTGAATGATAGTGCTGGCAAAAACAGCAATGATGGCACCTCCGGCATTGCAAGCCCTCCCTTGAAATCCTACCCCCTCCAAGGTCCAACCAATCAGCTTTCAGCTCTGCTGTGTCCCCTTTTCGAATTGGTTGTACAGATGACCAGTTATGCACATTTTCACGCACTTTTTAAAAAAGATTGTGAGAAATAGCAAAAGCTGTTATTGCGATCTATGTGGAGTTTTCACCCCCCCCCCTTCTGACTATGGTGAATTCTGACAGGAGCTCATGAAAACTAAAGGTATTCTGCCTGCATTCTTGCCGTTTTTTTTTTTTTTTTTTTTTTTTTTTTTGGTCATGTAGATTCTCCCATTGATCTCATACTACTACTTTTGATGCCTGGGCTACATATACATCAGTTTGAGGTGATGGTAAGTGTTCAGAGGTGTAGAATGGGATGTTCCATTTCACACTCTTTATTAGATCATGGTGAGCAAACTGTACTCCATGGGCTATATTCATTCCCTCCAACAGGGTTTTGGCAACCCCAGTCTTCTCTTCCCAAACCCATATATCCATCAGTCCCTGGGGAAGTCACACCACAGTGGTCAGCATTTGTAAAACATGCACCCCAAATGAAGAAAATCATCTGAAAACAGCAGCTAGAAATAACTTTGATTTAGTTTTCACCTACTCATGAGCTGATTTTCAAGGAGGTGCACCAGCCTGCTGGGGGGAATGAAGGGGCAAAAATTGACCATATAGCTTTCACAGTTGCACCCCCCATGCACTAGATCCCGCTTTGTGTCAGTGATGCCACTAACATGTGTCAGGGCTCATAAACACTCAGAATCACACCAGACAGGCATTGTGGATCAGGCCTCTCTTGCCTCATCATCTTTGACCACATTGTATAGCCTCCAACTATCCTGATTTGACAGGGACAGTCTTGATTAATCCTTTGTCACCCACTTTTCAGCTGCCTTTAAAATATCCCAGTTTCTGTCTCCACCTCTCACTTCCACACTTTCTCCTCTGCTTCCTTCAGTTGCTGCAAATTGAGTTCAAAGTGAAAAAGTACTTTGCACTCAATTAACTCAGCAGGGGGAAGAGGTGAGATAGGGACAGAGTGTTACCCTTCCCTGTAGGCTTGGCAAAAAGCAAACCACTGGAGTCTCTCTTACCTTGTGTGGCCTTCCTCATTAATAACGTTTGCCATCTTGACCCCACTCTGATGTTACCTAGCCACATGTGCCCCAGTTTTCATATGTTGACATGTTGGAGGATATAACATTGCAGAGGCAGGAGGTTCACAGACTTTAGGCCACACATTGCTTTGAAGCCTGAGGTACTCCTGAGCATGCCTGAGTCTCCCAGCACCATGAGGTAATGGAACATGTATTTTGCACAATTGGAATCAGTCTCTCTCTCTCTCTCTTTTTGCTACCAAGGACTTGTCTACACGAGCTATTTACCCTTTCTTGCCCCCATCTCAGAGTCCTGCAGTCCTGATGACATAGAACATTTGCCCCATTCTGCCCCTGGGCAGTCCTCATCACCCGCTGGGCAGATTTAGGGCTGAGATGGGAGGAAGGTGGGGTAGGGCTTGATACAACATTTTAGAATAATACCTGTTTTACTTTGTTTCCACTGGGAGGAAATAGACCAAGCCCTGTGTGTCCACAGCAGCATATCCCAACAGGCTAGCCCTCATTGCTACCACCATCTCCCTGGCTCTCCCGGAAGGCCGTAAGAAGTCCTCAGCATATGCCCAAGGCTGGGCACATGCAGAGGGCCTTGGTCACATCTTGTGGGATGTCTTCCTGCCTTCCAGGACAGTGAGCGAAATGGCAGTGGCAGCTGCAGTGACAGGCCAGTGTGCCCATCAGCACTTCCTCCAATTTCATGGGGGAAATGGGGGAACAACGGGCCTGATCCATGACCAGGATACATTGGTGTGGAGCCGGCTTATCCTGGCTCCTGTAAATGAGCCCCAAGTCTGGTTTCAGATTACTGTACATGAAGTAGTTCCATGAGTGGGGGATTGTCTAATTTCTACTATTCTGGTTGGAAACTGTGCAAGATTTGGATGTAATATTCTGCTATTCTGAATGGAGCCTGTTCCAAATCTGGACGCTTACTTTCACAGCAAGACTAGGGAAATCTATGTTTCCTTTAGTTAATCTGTTTTACCCTTTAACAATGGAATTTTCTCAGATATGTTTCTCTCCAATCAAACTGGCAAATTAAGCCCACATTTACTTTTCAGTGATCAGCAGAAAACCGTACACACTAAATGCAAGATAGATAGTGGAGGAAGACAATGTGCTAGGACCAACAGACTTGTTTCAACACTTAGGGAAGCACCTCTTCTAAAAACGTGCTAAGTACCTCATCCAGTTTGGACCTTAGTTTATAAGAAGTGTTTCACAGGTTTGAAGAAATTTATGGGTCCTGGCCTTATTATTATTATTATTATTATTATTATTAATACCATCTAATTAATTCAGACTTTACATTAATTATAAATTTTAAAGGAATTAATGACAGTGCAAGACCAGGAAGCTTGTTTGGAGCCATCTTTATATATATTTATGTATATATATGTTGCTAATCCATGAGTAAGTGGGAAGGTGCAAGTAATTTTTAAATCTCAGGCTGAGAACTGTGGTTCTTTGAAAATAACATTATAGAGAGTGCAGAAAGCAACAGCATGAATAACCCACACTAGTACAATAAGTATTTGACAGAGCTGAATTACATGGCTGAGCAGAAACATGATGGAAAAAAATAGAAAGTGCATATCATTCTCCATTCACCATTGTTCATATTTACTGCAATTATTTGTACCAGGCAAAAACACCACAAATCAGTTGCAAAAGGTTGTCATGAGGCCATTGCATTTTGTAGACCCTTTTATATATTGAATAAACAAGAATGTGTTGGTACAAGAAAAGTACTGTCACCACTTGTCCTCTCCCTGAGTTAAGGCAGAGCTGGATCCAGATTTGAAGAGAACATCCACACAGTGCCATGTGCTAATTCCTATTTCGGTGATCCTGGTTACAGCAACATCACAGCTCTCAGTTGAAGCCAGGCAACTGGAAGCCACTGTTTGAACTTCCCATACTACCCTGATGTATCACCTCTTCAGGGCACTATGAGAAGTTGAAACTGTGGCTCCAGGGGAGAAGGTGGACCAATGATCTTGGGTACTGGCAGCTATCAAAGGATGCCATGTTCTGGTGTTGTGCCTGTGTAAACTGTGCATGACAGTTTTAATGACTTCCATGTAAGTCTGTCACAACAAAAACAACAAAGAATCTAGTGACACTTTAAATACTAATACATTTTATTCCGTATGCACTTTCATGGAATGCAGATCACTTCATCATATGCATCTGATGAAGTGTACTGCAATTCATAAAAGTTTATGTCAAATAAAATATTTTAGTCCTAAGGTGTTATTAGGTTCTTTGTTCTTTTAAGGCTGAAACAAGCCTTTGCAAAGCTTTTTCTCAGGCATTTAATAAGTATAGCCTTTCTTTTATAAACTAGGGCATTTTTTAACATAGACTTTAGTTTCATTCTTCAACAATAGTCATCAGAGTTTTCCTCTTTATCCTCCTTTTCCATGTAATCTATGTTTTGTGTCCATCAGTGTTCACTCACTCATCACATCACATATCCATCATATTCAGTCTCACAGTTTCAGAAGTTATTTTTTAAAAAGGGAGAGGAAGAGGGTGAAAATGAATATGGAAGAGCTTGGCCTGAGAATTTTACAGAAAGGAAGTGAAAATCTAATGCCTTTTGCAAGGCTATCCTGACATTGGGTATTGAAGGTAAGCAGTGTGGTTTTGAACACCATATAAAATTAGGCATGTGTGAACACACATAAACTGTTCCTAGTCTTAACTATTTATATCTGGATTCTTTCAAAATTTGTTCACCTGACTAGGAACCTCCAAATATTCCCTGAAAGTTTGTTTTTGGTAATCCAGCAAGTTAGTAATGTCTCTTCCTTCCTTTTGCTAATTTTGAAGGCAGTGCAATGATAAAGTATTTTGGTCATTTAGACAGTTTTGAGACTTGGCAGAATGTAAATGCTAATTGATCCAATAGTAAATATGTTGTGGTATATCCTAAAGGCACCAGATCCCATCTGATCTAGGAAGCTAAGCAGGGTCAACCCTGGTTAGTACTTGGATAGAAGATCACCAACAAATCCCAAGTGCTGTAGGCTATACAGTAGGACCCCCATATCCACTGATTCATTATCCATTGATGCAATTATCCACAGGACACAAAACAGCATACCTATCATAGAGTCTTCTTAGAGAATGTGTCCTCTCTAGCCATTTTCTAGGTCTTCCAAGGCAACTCTATGGTATTTTAAACTGGAAGTCCCATTATTTTCAATGGTGTTTGCTATTATCCACAGTTTTTGGTATCCACTCCCCTCCCCTGAACCATTCCTCAGCAGATACAGGGGTCTTACTGTATTTCAGAGGAAGGAATTAGCAGAACCACCTCTGAGTATTCCTTGCCTCAGAAAACCCTATGAAATTCATGGGGTCACCATAAGTCAACAGATGTGTTGAAGGCACATGCACATACACATGTCAAGCTCTCCATTTATAGATGGCACATGAAGATGACTGGGGCACCAAAATGAACCAGCATTTTAAGGTGAACCATGGCTCGACTTGTTCTTGGTATGATGTGGAGAAAGGGCACACCAGCCAGAGCATCAAGATAACCAATGATACACTGCTGACAATGAGTTCAGATGCTAAACTGAGCTTGAAAATCATTGAACTAGGCAGTAAAATGAAGTCCAAGTGGCTTCCTCACTCATTCCCATGTCAGATATGACACTGTCTCAAGGTTCCATTTCCTGCCTTCATATGTTTTCTCATTGTGACAGCCTAGGCCTGTCAACTCAGTCTTAGGATCCTTACTAGAGGTCCTTCAGATGTACAATTGTGACATTATCTCAGTTGTAAATGGGCAAGCAAAAGCAATTTTGAACTGTACAACAACACAGGTGGGGATTGTCGGCATTCTTTATTATTTCCAGTTGTTTCAGTGGATTAGGGAAAGAGTTCAGTTTTACACTCCTACAAAATGTCCTTTTTATTTATTCATTTTGCCTGACTATTGTTCATAGGAATAATCCTAAAGAAATTTCTGAACTGTGGGGTTAAATTAGGCAATTTGGAACTGCACCAAAAATAACTCAGAAACAAAATTCCAGATATGATATTTTAAGTATTTTCTAATCCAGGAGCTGGGTTTTCCACAACAAAGCCCACGATTACATGGATCTGATGTGAGAAAATTATAGCTCTTAAAAAATCCCATGAGGTTTTCTCACATACAATTAAGACAAAGGCTGTTTGAAGAGATAATTTAGCTTCAACTGCTTTCGATTCAACTGCTTTTCACTTTTTTATCCTTTGTTGTTTGCACTGCTGTAAAATGCCTGCTCTGTACAAAAATTGGTATTAATAAATGATCAATTTCAATGACAATAATTTAAAACCTGAGCTAGAGGGCACCTCTTTTTGTAAGTGTTTCCTGGTCACAATTTTTATAGTTTCCTATGTCCCAAGTTGTCTTGGGTTTTTCCTGTTTTTGCTAGAAGGCTAGATGGCTTGAATTACTTTGTCTTCTCTTCCACTGCAGCAATGTTATTATTCCATAGTTTATTTACTCTTGGTATCAGCTAGGTTTAACTTGTCCTGGGTTATTATATTTTGAGGTAATGGTAAAAATGGTCATCATGCTGATGATTTTTTTTCAGATTGTTTTTTATAGGAATGTAACAAAATTCACAAATCCTTCATCTTTGAGGCAGAAAGAATTTGTGTTTAAAGAACGTAAATGTAGGAGAAGGCAAAATTGAGGGATTTGTTCAGCCAGGCCCATGAGTTGGAGTGCATAGTATGAAAAATTGGACTTTGAATCCCTATACAATGAGTCATTTTTGTGATGGTGAATTAAGGGTACTATTTCCCCCAGACAGGTTCTATATCTTTAAAACCTACTTGGAAAGCAGGTAAATTGTCCATCCTGCATCATGATAGGGTGTTCATTCCCACAGAAAATTCTGCATAAATAGATCCCATACCTAGAGTTCTCACTGCTTATTTGATCGGAGCCCATCTTTCAGTCTTGTGTTTTTGTGCTAGCAAAGTTGTCCCTTGCTATTAAACCCTCATACTGTATTAAATTAATAATAGCAAAAGAAAAAAAAGAAAGAAAGACATCCTGTTACAATCCTGCTAACAACACACAATTTGCTCATTCTAGCAGGGACTTGGGTTTTCTTGTATGACAGCATTGTAAGCAATGATGGATTTAGCAAGACCAAGTACTATTAGCAGGGAACCACAAAGGTAATGGTGCATTTAAAATAAATAACCTTATGGAACAGAGAATTGGAAAGGCTGTCTTTGTAGTTTTTCATCCCAGAACAGCTCAGTCAATTTATTAATACTGATTGAAATACTTTCTATAGTGTAACCCTATTGTATCTGGAGGATCTGATTTCTTTTTGGTGGTGCTATCAGCAAAGTTATGAATGCATGAGAGGCCAAGAGATATTTATGATGCCAGCTTCTTTCTTTTTGATTTCCAGTTATTTCCTGCTGCTCCTGCCAGGAATTCACTTTGATCGATGCTTTTGCATAACTTGCCACAGGCACTAATTAATAAGCAACTTCTTCAAATTCCACTTGTTGTCTGGTTTGACTTATGCAGCTGTTGGACATAATTACTGTTTTTAAAGTTTAATGCATTTGCATTTCCTGATGTCCTCCAGTTTGATTGATGTTCAGAAAAAGCTATGCTTTCAGCTGGTCTTTTTCTTGATATATGTCATTTTTACATACAGTAGATTTAGGAATGGCAAATTGCAGATGTTTGCTTAATTTTTTTTCTGGCATGTGTCCTTCCCCCACCCCCATGAATTACTAAGTATATATTTTGGATCTTGCAGACAGTTTCCTCATGCTATATGGCTAACAGAGGCAGCTTCTGCCATAACACCAAAGCAAGAAGAATAAAAATGTCTGCACTTTATCTCCCCATGTTTCTTGGCTGTGTCCAAAATGGGAGAGATGCATTTATTCCCCTTTGGGATAAGAGTAATTTCTCCCAGTACCAATATAGTGACACATTTTGTCACAAACACTTACTGTTCAAAAGCATGAGACAGGTATGTGAATCTTCAAGTATTTGATCCTCGCAAATGAGGATGAATAATTTCTGCAGTTTTCTCCCTGCCATGGAAAAAAAACCAAATATTTCTGTGTAGCACTTGCCTTCGATTCCCACATCCCAAAGTTTTTAAGGAAATCATTCTGCATAAAAATACATGTGTTATTTTGCACAGGGCATGGTGGGTTTGCAAAAAAACCCCACTTATTTCCAGGCAGTTGTGTGTTTTTTGTGTAAGATAAGATTCTATGCAAAAAGCATGCACAACAAAAATCTTGCACAATAAAATTCCTCCATAGAAAGCAGCAATCTTGCAAAACGCAACCATGTGGCTATATTTTTTGGTGAAAGTTCTGCTTATTTGCACATGATTTTTTTTGGTAAGATTTTTTGTTACACAAACAAAAATTGATTCAGGATATGTGAATACTGGATGAAAACTGCATGCAATTCTCTCCACTGTATTATTCTTCCTGACTGGATTTCTCAAGTGTCAGGAAACACATTTTCAACTAGGAAATGAATAATGGAGAACATTCTTTCTATCCCCAGCATGAGGAGTGTGTAATACAGAGCCAAGAGCATCTGCCATCACCTGCCACCACACTTTAATCCAGGGGAGAAAACCGCAGGTCGTAGAGCCAAATCTGGCTCTCCTGAGATCCTAACCTGGCTCTGGACCTCTCTGTATGATGATGCACCCTTCTCTATGACACAATTCTTTGATCATTTGGTGACTTTTCTCTGTGTGTGTCCCACTCTAAAAGGTTAAAATGCTTCTTCTAAGTATTCATGACTAGAAGAGAATTTGGTAGTATATTGGGTCCTACCATTTTTGCCTTTAGGCTGTCCACTACTGGAAAGTGGCCCTGAGAACTTTGCTAGAATTGAGTCCAACCTTCTAGGTGAAGAAGGTTCCTCATCTTCAGTTTAAAAAGAAAAGTAAGGGAACAGTTGTCTGGTCATTTATTCCATGCCTGCCAGTATATTGCTAGGGCAGCTAGCAGCTGGAGCACCAGAGTAGGTGGCTGCTGTCCATAGACTGAGTCCAGGCCACCTGAGGAGATCTTCAACGAATCCTTTCTGAATCTCACCTGATAAATCTCATAAGACAGTGAAGAGGAGATTTAAAATACAATAAAAACCCTCAAGAGATTTAGCAAAGTCTTGCAAAAGTTCAAGAAGTTTTGCAGTACTCTGTTACAGGTTTAATAAAGTGTAATGCTAGTTTCTCTACTGCTCTCAGTTTTAGAGTTTCAGCAGTTCAGAAACCCAGGCTTCAGAGTTAATTCAGCAAACCTTTATTACAGAAACTGCAGCAAACATCATCCACTGACTTTCACTGACAGGACTGACTAGCCCACATTAGTACAATACATTTAAGGCATAGTAATTTCAAACGTTTTAAAGGGCTACAATCTCATTTGTTAATTTAGCAAAACATTCTATTTTTTCAGGCTAATTTACTTTTGTTTCTACACACTGTTCTCCCAGCACACTGACTTTGAGCATTCCAGGGCTAGATAATCAAACAAGAATGCAACACCAAACAGGCTGGATATATGTACCCCAAAACAAACTATACCACTACACATCCAATCATTCTTACACTATACAATCTCAGGGCAGGCAGGCTGGTTGTACCAGCACCTGCCAACTACAAGTCAGACTATCTGGATCCATTTCAAGAGGACTTTAAGATGGCATGGGGTTTTTTAGTGCTTTAGTTGCTTCAACAGATGACCTATGCTGGGATTGGTTATGAGAAATGGCCCTGCTAGTTCACCTGGATCTCTCGGCAGCATTTGATACATTAAACTGTGGTATCCTAGATCAATTGTTTGCTGAGTGCTGTGTGTTGCAGTGATTGCTGTTCTTCCTGTTTGGTCTCACTGACATTGTTCAGCATCTATGGGTTCATCTTCATGAGCCAGAATACTCTGGCTCCCTGCTGGCATATTCTACCTATGGATCAGACCCGTTGTTCCCCTGTTACTGGCATGAAATGGGTTGGAGTCCAGACTGCCACGTTGGCTGGTCTCTGCAGCCACTGCCATCATCATCCACATCATTCTCCCTGAACCCAGGAAGCTGGCCTGCAGCATGTGAGCAAGGCTTCCTGCATGTGACCAGCTTTGGTCACATGCTGCAGGACTCCTTCCTGGCTACAGAAGAATGAGGCAGACAGCAGCTGCAGAGATGGCCCGGTGTGCCAAAACAGGCTCCTGTGGCCACATGGGGCCCAATCGATTTTTTTTTTTTGGTGGATTTTACAAGGTGTTTTTTTTTTTTGGCCAGCTGAAGTGGATTTTACAAGGTTTTTTTTTTTTTTTTTTTTTTTTTTTTTTTTTTTTTTTTTTAGTAATAGGCTTTACCCTGTCATGGCCCTGTCTTTGCCCCTGTCTTATGAGGACTTCCTGGGGGCAAAATAGGACAAATGCAGTGCATCGTCTGGACTGGGAGCAAGATGGGGTATATAGCCCATCTCTCTCTCTCTCTCTCTCTCTCTCTCTGGCTTTTCTTTGCAAACAAAGGTTCAGGAAGGACTCATCCCGTGCTTTCTGCAAGTGCGCTGATGACTGAAAAGGCCAATCCGAGATAAACAAGTCCAGTTGCAGAAAGCACAGCAGAAGGTCTCCTTGGGTGATGTTTCTGGGTTGTGATTCTTTCTGCATTTGTCATTTCACTTCAAGACTTGTTCGGCGTGAGTTCTCAAATAAGGCTGCAGCATTGTGGATAGTGCGTCTTCATGTGTCCTGATGTGAGGCCAGGGAAGACCATTGTTGGTGATCAATTTGGCTGAGCCTGAGATGTTGTTTCAGGGAGTCCTTGTATTGTTTTTTTGGAGCGCCCCTCTTATGCTGACCTGTGGCGAGTTCACCGTAGAGTACTATTTTGGGGAGGTGATGGTCCTCCATCCTAGAAACGTGCCCTGCCCAGCACAGCTGTGTTCTCAATATCATGGCCTCAATGCTGGTGAACCCTGCTTGCTCAAGGACAGCAACATTCGTCACATAGTCAGTCCAGTGTATTTTTAGGAATGTGTGTATACAGCACTGATGAAAGCGTTCAAGAAGTCATAGGTGGTGGCAATAGGTGACCCATGTTTCAAATCAAAAGGAGAATAGACAGTACAATGGCTCTATACACACTGATTTTTGTGCTTCACCTCAGGTGTTCATTACTCCAGACTCTTTTGTGAAGTCTTCCAAATGCACTATATGCCTTTGCTAATCTGCCCATCTACACATATAGCCCAACTACACATACAGCCCATCTATACATGCCCAAAATCATGAATTGAGGGCCTGCATTGTCCCTTCCCCCTGTGACTTTGTAGAGCTTCCATCACAAAAGTTGGGTCCAAAATGCCGCCCAATGTCCTCTAGGTGGGATGAAGGTCAGTTTCCTCTTCTTTTGTCCTCATGTTTTTGGTCCAGAAGATGCATTTAAAACACAGGGAGTGGTCCACCCCACATTTGGGCATTTCTGGAGAATAAAAATGTGGAGTGCTGAGGAACCCCAAGAGGCCTCGTAAACAGTGGTAGGAATTGCATGTGGTCTTGCAGGCTACACCGCTGATCTATATGATGCCTCAAAAATTGGCCATGGAGAGTTTTGGAATAATATGTTACTTTATATGCTGATGACTACAAGCTTTATTATCTAACACCAAGAAAGCCATAGATATCCTTGAATGTACCCTGCATTTGATAATGTGCTGGGTTAGGGTAAGCAAGATGATCTTGCTTGGGGAATAGGATTCAATGGGTTCTGGAAGGGTTTGTGCTCCCCATGAAAGATCAGTTTCAAAGTGATCCTTGATTACACTCTTTATCTGGATTCCCAGGTGGCAGGAGTGGCAAGAAGTGCTTTTGCACAAGCAACAACCTTTTCTGAGTCACCTGATTTGGCTCCATGCCATAGTTTTACATCTCATCTTAACTGTTACAGTACACTCAACATCGGCCTATTCTTGAAGAGTTTCTGAGCACTACAGTTGACGTGGCATGTGATAGCTAACTTCCAATTGGTGCATGGTATTAAGATTATGCCACCCTAATATTAAAAGCACTCCAGTGGTTGCCAGTTACTTCCTACATCCAACTCAGAGTGTGTTGGTTTGAGGGCTGTCTTTCTGAAGGGACTGCCTGTTTTATGAACATGGCTGGATGTTATCTTCCAGGAAAGGTCTTCTCGAAAGTATGCCACTGTGGCGGCCCACTTGATAGGCATATGGAAGAGGGCTTTCTCTTGTTACACTTCCCCCAACTGTGGAATAAACTTTCTTCAAAGCTAAAATCACTTTAAGTCTCACTGTTTTTTGTAAGGCTTATAGCAACATGTCTCTTCAAACTGATCTTTTAAAATCGCTTTAGGGTGGTGATTTTAATTGATTGGTGATGTGAAGATTTTGATTATTTCATTTCTTAACTTTAAAAATATTTTTAAATTGTGTTTTTTAAAAAAATGATGATAGCTTCATTGTGCACTTCTGTGTGGAAAATAAAGCTACAAATGAAATAAATAAGCAGCAGTTGCTGAGGACACAGGCAACAGCAGCACAGAGCCTTGATAAACTTATCATATTCAGAAAATTTCAGTTGGCAGGAATATTGAAGAGAGGGAGGGAGGGAGGGAAGAGGGTCCATTTTATAATAACCAAATATAACATTGAATTTCAGGCCTGTATATTGTGTTTTTTTACAGCCATGCATTTCTAAATGTCACTGAGGTATCTGATAGCTGCAACACTTACATAACTTTGGGCTAGACTGTTAAAGTATTAAAATATGATAGCTGTGAAAGCAATGGGTTTTTTCCCCTTAGGCAGCTATGTATGTTTTTTTCCAGCTATAATTGCCAGATATGAGCATTGTTAGAGAGATGATGAACTGTATCTCATGATCTGCAAGATAGTTACATTGTCTTTCTAGTGCTATTAAAAGGCCCTCCATTCATTGTAACAGTTTCCAGAAGGGTACTGATGTTAGTTTGTTGCAACAAAGTTTTTGCCATAATAAATCTGCTGAACTTAAAGGCGCCACAAAACTCTTTTATTAAGAGGGCCTTACTCAGAGATGTAATTGCCATGAATTTCTTTGCTTCCATGTTTTAGTGGGGGGGGGAGGAAAGGCTCTTTTCTGTGTGAGTATATCCTTACTTGGGAGTGATTTCCAAGGGTAAAATCTTTGCTTTGCATTTGGCCGTCTCCCCATTCCTGTCTCCAACACCTTGGCACAAGTGTGAATAGATTTTTTATAGGCACTTCCTTATAGGTACCATGGAAAGAGGCAGATCAAGGTGAAGTCTTGTTTGCTGTTTGAGTTTAAGAGATTACTGAGCAGTAGATGCTAGTTAAATTGTTATTTATACTGAAAAGAAAACTTGTCTCTAGTAAAGTATCCTTCTCAAGCAATGTAGGGAGGTTTATTGTAAACATGACTAACGAGTTTTAGATTCTTCAGCAATAAGTGAGTTCCTTGGTGCATATAAATTGGTTTAAAATTATGGATCAGCTATAAAGCTCAGTGTCAGTGTATAGGACCTGTAAAATATCCTTACTTTTATTATTCTCTAAACTGTCCATTTATCTTCCTGCAAAGGGAAAAAAAAAACCCTGGCACTGTAGCTGCATTTGCTGCATCTCTTGATAGAAGAAGGGGTTTCAAAATAGAAGTACCAAAGAATTAGCCCTTAAATGACATTTGGAAGCAAAAATCCCCAAAGTAAAATTCCTGCAAAACAACTGAAGAATTCCAAAGAAAGAAAAGAAAAGGGTTTTTATAATCTTAGAACATTTGTCAGCTAAAATTCATACCTCTATGTGGGACCGACAGAAAGCATGAGTGGAGATTGTTAGCCATGTTAAGCTATAGATGTCATCTCATTCTCACCCACACTGGGTGTCCTGTTGAGAGTCAAAGTCTGATGAAGGATTTCTTCATGCAGTAAGCAAAATGAATGAGAGCAGGGATCATCAGAATTATCATTTTACCTAATTTTACCTGAAACTAAATTTGAACATGAATTTAAAGATTGCAGTTAGGTAATTGATGATGTTAGATAATTTCAGTATGGAATTCTTACATATTCAGCTGTTATGAATTCAACCTTCAAAGTTACAGTTGCTACATTTAAAAAAAACATTTTTTTTCATATGTAGGACCCCCATGTCCACTGATTCATTACCCACTGATTCAGTTATCCACGGGACACAAAACAGCACACCTACCATAGAGTCTTCCTAGAAAATGTGTCCTCTCTAGCCATTTTCTAGGTCCTCCAAGGCAACTCTATGGTATTTTAAACCAGAAGTCCCATTATTTTCAATGCTGTTCACTATTATTCACTGTTTTCGGTATCCATGCCCCCTCCAACCAATCTCCAGCAGATACGGGGGTCCTACTGTAGACTCTTCTTTAGCTGCTTACATGGCAGACTGGGAAGAGCTGTAGCTACTGAATATAAAAAGTAAAAGTCAGCGGGAGTTTTGTTTGGTTCCCCTTTTGATGAGTACCTACTAAATTTCTTCATATAGAGGATGTAAAGAATTTGAGATTTAAACAGTTCAGATATGAGAAATAGCAAAACTGACAGACTCATCCATTCCTATTAGAAACACCAAAGTGATTTCCGGGAAAAGAAAGGCAATTAATCTTTTAAGTGATACTTTTCAAGGTAATTTGCCACTTTATAATGTAAACAACAACAATTTTTACTATGTTTTGCAGAACCAAACTAAAGAATGGAGAAAAAATCCTACTCTTGAAGTCTATTCTTACTGTTGCATAATATTTTTGATGATACCATCATATGAAGTGAATGCTTTGGGGATTTTTTTTTTAAAGAAGAAGTAATGGTGTATACAGCTTTTACTTGGCTTCATGTACTTGACTTTATGTTGGCTTTTGACAATCCTGTGACAAATCTCTTAGATGTGAGTGACTGCAGTGGAAGACAGAACAAGGAGATGACAGATTCTGTGGGCTCGTCTACATGGGGGATCTACCCCAGCTTTTCCTCATTCTAGAGCCCTGAAGTCCAAACAACACAAGGCATTTACCCCAATCTGCCTCCAGGCAGTCTAAGCAACCCCCAAGACAGATACAGGATTGGAACAGGGGCAAGCCAGGATAGGGCCTAATAAACTGGTTTGAAAGAAAAAAATACCTGGTATACCCTGGTTTTCCTAGTAAAAACTGGATCAGGCTCCATGTGTCCAAAGAAGCCCATCCTGCCTGCCACTCTTTGCTCCCACCACCAGTTCCCTGTCTCTCCTGGAAGCCTGGCAGAAGTCCCTCAGCATGTGACCAAGGCTGGTCACATGCAGAGGGCCTGCAGTCACATGTCGTGACACCCCTGCCTGGTTTCCATATTAGCAGAAAGAATGGTGGAGGCAGTGGCAGCTTCAGTGACAGGCTTGGATCATGTGTGGACTTGGGTGGGGGAATTGGTCACCTCCAAAGTCAGGATACACCAGCAGAGAGCTGGCATATCTGGCTAGTGTAGATGAACCCTGTGAGAGTATTAAAAATCTTTTGAGGGAAAGCAGTTGAAATAAATTAATCAAAACTATTTGAAAGAAGCAAATATTGACACTGATGAAAGCTAGTCAACTATTATTTCCAGAGAGTTACCTATATTAGGCCAAATCCACACCACACAAATAATCCTGTTTGAAACTGGATTATCTGCCATGGCTCCTTCCTATGGAATCTTGGGATTTGTAGTTTTACAATACCTTAGCCTGCTCTGTGAAAGAGTGCTGTTGCCTCAATAAACTATAAATCCCAGGATTCCACAGGAAAGAGCCATGGCAAATGATCCAGTTTAAAACTGTATTATTTGTGTAGTGTGAATTTGGTCCTAGTCTGTTGTCGGGAATACAAGTTAAATTTAACACATTTATTCCAGCATATGTTCCAGTATTAATTGCATTTTCTATAGATCTGTGAGAGTCACTGCTGATCAGTAAAGTGATTGAGAATGTGTCATCAATTAGGCTATCTATATCAATGGGTGGGGTTTTAATATATATCTATCTCTATATATCTATATATAGATATATGCTTTCTTCTATTTGCCTATTAGTTGGTAATATTCCCTTCATATGTTATTTTATTTTATTTTATTTTATTTTATTTTATTTTATTGATGCTATATAATTATCCTGAACCTTTCTGGACATGAATGTGCCTCATTTGTGTCTTTCTTTGTAAAATATAATAAAATAGGAGAAAGTTCAATAGGTTATATATATATATATATATATATATATATAAAGATCTATAGGTTATACCTTACTGTTTTTGGTGTCATTTGGCTTTTAAGGTTTAAAGAGCTGTTCGATAGGGATGAAAACCATTGCAAATTTTGCTTTCTCACACAAGAACAAATAATTTTACCATTTTTCTCTTCACTCTGAGAAAGTCATAGAGGGGGTCAAAGACTATTCACAGTTCAAAAACTATTATGTGAAAAGAGCACTTTTTGCATAGAAAAGAGCATTGTCTGCATAGAGAGCAACATTTCTGCACAGGAAACAAGCTTCCTGCACAGAAAACAACATTTTCCATGTAGAAATGTTTCTGTGTAGGAAATGTGTTTCCTGTGGATGTTTTCTGCATAGAATTGTTGTTTTCTGCACATTTTCATCCCTAGAATAATATATAGTATTCTATATGTATTGTTCTATACGTATTGTTCAGAATATGGCTAGAACTGTGAAGATTCTTGCTTGTCTAAGATCAGGGTTTCCCACCACAAGGAAACCCCCCCCCCACATTTCCACATTTTTCAAATATTTTTGAATACTCTTTCCATCTCTGTATTTGATTTCCTTATGCTTGACTTCTTCTCTCACATCATTCAGTAAGAATGGAAATCCAAAGTCCTGTTGGAAGAGTTAGTGCTACTTTAACAGTGAGTGGTATTTGCTAACGCAGCAGTGAAAATACTCCATAAACAGGAGGAGGAAACATGAATTGATGTAGCTACGGGCACAGACATAGTGGTATAAACCATTAGTAGCCCTACATGTGTGGGGGTCATGTTGTACTTCCTGATCTACCCCAACAACAGGACTCCCTGGTTGCACCAGCAATATGTTAACAGCTATTTTAAGTTGCTTAAATAAAAATCTTCCTTCTGTTCAGCAGAAACTAAGTAACTTTCTTTTTAATCAGAATGACATGGGAGGTCAACGTAGTCTGATAAACAAGTGGACAACATTCCTGAAAGCAAGACTAGTTTGCTCAATTCCTGGCCCAGAGGGAGCAGATACACATTTTGATGAACTGCGTAAGTAAATTTAAGCTTTAACTATTATCCTTTGGACTTTAATTCCAGATGAGGAAGAAAAAATGTGGACCCTTCACTTGCTTTCCAAAGTAGCTAGAGAAATAAGTTTTTAATTACAGCAAGTGTTTTGCTTTTTTAAAAAGGATAATTCATAAATGTGGCACAGCTTTTTTTAAAAGGATAATTCATAAATGGGTTATAGTTTCCTAAAATATTCCTGAATTCTAGACTTTCTTTATACATGGAAGTCTCCACCTGTGTCTAAAATGATAAGCGATCAGAAATAGGTTTACCACTTCAGTGAGGCAGGCAGGGTTCAGTTAGTGGACACTGATGAGTGATTGTGAATCATTATGAGTCATGCAGGTATGGCTTAGTGGAGAAAAATGATGGGGATGTATACTGTTATGCCACATATTGTTTACCTACTCATCCAATGTCTTTTTCAGTCCAAAGATAAAGGAAACAGTTTGGAGTTTAAAATTACTCTGACTCATGTAATGATAGTTTAAATGTTATATATTAGGTATTCTTAACAAATTTATGAGCTATGCATATACTGCAATCTCCAGACATAAGGACACAACACTTTTAGGACTTGGACCTATAACTGATTCTTCAGGAAGATAATTACAGAAGGAATTCAATTGATTATCTTTTTACTTATTCTGTTTCTGAGGCTGACAGAGGATGTATCTATGCACATCCTGAGGAACTGGGCTATATTCATATAGCCCAGGGCCATATTTGTGGCCTCCAGGGCCTCAGTGGTCAATTCCCCCCAATTTTCACCATTTGTTTTGCCTGAAAATATCCTCTAGGGGTCCAAGAATACCCCACTAACATGGAGAAAATGCCCCATGTCCCCTAGAGGGTGTTTGAGAGCAAACAATTTATTATTACAGTATTATGAGCTGGACTCAGTGTACCATACACCATTTTAAAACTTCCCCCAAAATGCCCACTAGATCTCACAAGAACCCTGTAAGGTAGGCTGGTGGATTTAAATTCCTCCTTTCCCTTCTCAGCATTCTACACTTTTCCCAGAATTGCTGAGGGTGACTCATTCTGTTGCCCTGCCCCTGAAGCCACCGCCACCAGTTGACTGCCCAGGTTCTGTTGCAGCAGCAGCAGCATTGTCCCACTGCCACCACCAGTTGACTGCCTGGGTCCCAATCTGGGCCACAGTGTGACAGGAGTGCATTGTGTGGTGGAGAGGGAATTTGCATATGGCTGGTGATTGGTTGGGTGTGGGTTGGGTGTGTTTCCTTAGCAGCCAATCAGCACACTGGAAAAGGCAACATACCCAAGAGAATTATATATAGAGATTATTTTGTGGAAGCAGGTACAGCATGGAATGTGACCTCCAAGGTTTCCTGGGGGGCTGGTTCCACAGCCTACCCTTTCACAGTTGCCCTGCCTTGATACAACCTAAAGTATGTCCAGTGTGTAGCATGTTGTCAGAGGTTTTTGTTTGTTTGTTTGTTTGTTTTTGTTTTTGTAGTCCTTCCACAATAAGAACCAACATAGTTTTGTGGTTTGGCTTTTGGGTTAGGACTCTTGGTAGACCAGGGTTCAAATCACTGTTCATCCATGGAAACCCCACTGGATTTTCTTGGGCAAGTCTCACTCTGTGACCCTAAGTAGAAGGCAATGACAAACCTTCTCTCAATAAGTCATGCCAAGAAAACCCCCATGATAGGTTCAGCATGTCAGACTTGACTTGAAGGCACACAACAACATTTTGCTTTTAGAACAAGGGCAAATTGAAGGGATTGAACATGAATTTATGCCTTGCCACGTGCAACAAGATATGTATGAGTATGGTGAGAGACAGAAACAGACATACTGTACGCACAGAATTTAAAGGTGTGTGTGTATGTGTAGTGGGATGGGATTATTCATGAGATATACTAGTAATTATGGATGGGAAATAGTAAGAAAAGATGTATTATCTTAACTTTAAAAACAAACTATTCTCCATTGCAGAAGATATATTCCTACTTCCCACAAGAGATGAAAGAAATCCTATGGTGTACGGTGTCTTCACCACTACAAGGTACATTTAAGGCTTTGAATGTCTGTCTATATGCAAGCCAAAACCTAGGCTTCTTGAATAATCTTGGCTGGGCTATTCTACAACACCAGGGCCCAGATTGTATTACTATAAATATTATTTTACCTTTTTTACAGCAACTCCATGAGGAAAGAGTAGGCAGAGAAGCAGTGGCTTGCTCAGTGCCACCTAGTGAGAACCAATCGGTGTAGTGACTATAGTGTTCAGTTTAGATGTGGGAGATCAAGGTTCACATCCAATCCTCAGCTAGGAAGCTCACTGTGTGGCCATGGACAAAGCACGTACTCCTAGCTTAACATACCTCACAGGCATGTTTTGAAGTTCAAACTCAATTCTGAGCTCCACAGGGGAAAGCCAAGTTACAAATATAGCATATGGCCAACTTCCAAGCACAGCACTCCGTTTAGTATTTCAAACCAGCTTTCACACTGGATCCCTTCTGTTCTGCAAAATTTAAACAAAGGTCCTCTCAGCTAGGCGTTTGGGGGTTACACAAACCAATATGCCAGGACTTCAACACAATTCACGAAACTTTACCCTCTCATAAGAATCCCTTTAAAATGAACAATAGCTTAATAGACTATTACTTTAAATCTCAAGTCACCAACATGAGGAAGACCCCTTTGAGATGAAACATGGTGGAAAGCAGAGGTCTTTCTGCTTTCACATGCATCTCATTTGCAGTCTTCTTCTCTCTGGGGGTCATGTTAGAAGTGGTGAGATATAGTATCACCAAACCAGGTGGATTTGGTTCCTGTTTGTTTGTTTGTGTTCCTTGTTTTTAGGCAGGGTGGAGCAGCTAGAATAGAGGGACAGTGAGGGCTGGAAGGCAGGAGGATGCTTAACCTGGACTCTTTCACACGACACAATTAAAACATTGTGATTCCATTTTAACTGCTATGACTTCACCTTATGGAAGTGGACGAGACACTAGAGGGGCTCTTTGACAGAGAATTCTAACTACCCCTCCCTGAACTGTAACTACCAGGATGCCATAGGATAAAGCCATGACAGTTAAAGTGGAATTATAGTGCTATAACTGTGTAGAGTCCAGGTAATGGGTCCAGGTTATTTGGGGGAACAATTATCTCCATGTATGAGCCTATTAGAGCTTTAAGATTGTCTGGAGAAGCTCTTCTCTCTGTTCTACCACCTTCTTAGGCTCCTTTGATGGGAACAAGGGAGAGGGTTTTCTCGATGGCTGTTCCCAGACGTTGGAACTCCCTCCCCAGAGAGGCCAGGACAGCCCCATCTTTGCTCACCTTCCAGTGACAAATTAAGACATTTTTATGCTGCCAGGCTGGGCTGGGCTTGTGAGGATGAGTGGTGCAGTTTAAAAAAAAAATTAAAGGTTTTTTAAAGGCATTTTAATATTTTTACTGTAGTGTTTTTAACTTATAAATTGCTTGATGTGAAGTTTAATTCTTTTTTTAAATTTTATATATACAGTTGTCCCTCTGTATCCATGGATTTGGTATCCACGGATTTAAGTATTCACAGCTTGAAAATATTCTTAAAAAAATAATAATCCAAAAAGCAAACCTTGATTTTGCCATCTTATATAAGGGACACCATTTGGTATGCCATTACATATAATGGGACTTGAGTATTCACAGATTTTGGTATCCACGGAGGGTCCTGGAACCAAACCCCAGCGAATATGAAGGGACAACTATATAATATAATTTTAACTCTGTACTGTTTTTAGCTTGTATGGTTTTAGAGAGGTTGGTAGCTGTCTTGCATCCCATTGGTGGAAGAAAGGCAGGACATAAATGAATAATAATAATAATAATAATAATAATAATAATAGAGTGAAAGGTCCTCCTTCTGCTCCTGTCACTTGCATGCCCAAATTGTTCCCTTTCACCCACAACCTATTTCTTCTCTCCACTTAGGGCAAAAGATGGGTGGGAGGACAGTGGAAATGATAAAGGAACTGAAGATGATATACAGAGAAAATGGTGGGAAGGCTCACAGTTAAGCAGCTCTTGCCCTACACACACTGCTCTGCTGCTCCTTATCATAGCCTCTTCATGCTGATTATTGTTAGGGATAGGCAAACCAGCCTGTTGCCAGCCAGATTCTGCATGTGTGTTCATCCATAAATGTATCCCATCCTGCCGCTGATTTATTTTATAATAAATAAATTATTTTATTTTAAAATAAATCTGCAGGAAAATCTGCAGGATCAGGGCAATTCAGAATTCACAAGGTTTATATTTCTTAAGCATTTCTACATTCAATTTTCTTTTTTAAAAAAATAGAGTGTTCACAATAATGTCTGCTTGGATTGCCTGTCTTTGGAATGAGTGGTCTTATCAGGTCTGCGTTGAACTTGCATAATGGTGTGCTTCTCTTCTTCTAGCTCTGTGTTCAAGGGCTCTGCTGTTTGTGTGTTCAGCATGGCTGACATTCGAGCAGTTTTCAATGGACATTATGCCCATAAAGAGAGTGCCGACCATCGCTGGGTCCAATATGATGGACGGATACCATACCCTAGGCCTGGTACGGTAGGTGTCATCCCCCTTGCCACAATTTGTCCCTCTCTATAAACATTTCCCATAAATGTTTTATTTGGCTGAATGAATAATTTCCTTCTAGGAGGTTTTAAATTATCCCTTCAGCCCTCCCTTGTGTTGACAGTTCATGTTCCTGCTTAACTGTTTTTTTTTTGTTTTTTTTTTAATATTTGTATAAAAAGTTCTTCCGCTTCTCTGAGATAGCAATTGCCAGACTGCCTATTTCCTGCTTATCTCTCAAATACTGGTCTTCTGGTCTTTGGCTGCATTTCTGTGTGGAGATGATGAGGATTGTTTCTGAGACATCACTAACTTTTCAATGGACTGATGTTTTAAATTTTGCAGCTTGATTTTACTGTCTCTGTTTGTGATGGTTACCTTAAATGTAACTATTAAATTTGACCCTTTGCTCGTATAAATTGCTCCAGAAGATCATAACTTAACACTGCTTACCATTTTCTAACTTATGATAATGAACATTGACTTATGGGAGCAAAAGGACTGTGCTTATTCTGAGGTAAACTTCTAGCTGTTGGAGTGTTAACGTTGTGGATAGCTTTTTCCAAAGGCTTGTTTGAGCTGTAATGCTATGCACACAGGCATTGCAATCCTAAGTGAAAGCTGAGCCAGAGTTTAGGAATAGGCAAAATCAGCAATTCCTGTCTTTGTGTTGAACTCTCTTCTCCCAGTTGATCTGCTAACAGAGCAATTTGGCAGAAGCACTGCTCTACTAGCTAAGATCTGCCAGCATGAGAGGCAAAAAAAAAAAAAAAAAAAGTGGTGGAGGCATGACAGGTAATTGAGTCTAAGTAATTATCAAAAGCTTGTGAGGGATTTGGATTCATCCTAGCTTCTGTTGGCCCACTGTTCGCTCAACAGGCCCTTGACCATCATTGCCAGTGGATTTCCTCCTCATTGAGAGTCATTACACTTCTTCATGGAAGTAAATCCATGTTGAACAACTGAGATTTATTGCTTCAGCATCCTTTTCTTCACCATGAGAATGGATTGGTCCTGGTTGTGTGAGCAGGCTTGTGTAGAGCATTCACAGCCACTTGACATGGGAGATTTTCACACGGGGAAAGTAACCCCCGGGGAGATCGGGAGAGAATCGGGGCTGTTCCGGGTCCAGCGCTCTGTTTTGCACACCCCCTTCCTTCTCCCGATCTCCCATCATCCTCCCTCTGTGCTGCTTCCATCTCCCTCCCGCTATGTTCCACAATATTTTACTAACAAAGAACTTTTGTTAGTAAAAAATAGTGGGAGGGAAATGAAAGCAGCACGGAGGGAGGACGACGGGAGATCGGGAGAAGGAAGGGGGTATGCAAAACAGAGCTCTGCTACTGGAACAGCCCCGTTTCTGTCCTGATCTCCCCGGAGGTTGCTTTCCCCATGTGAAAATCTCCATGGTCACTTACATGTTCACCATTGCTTTCCAATCATATATGAAAGATGCAAAGATGATGACAAGGGCCCCAACTCCTTTACAGCACAATTCTATCAAGACCATGGGGGATGCAAATGCCCATGTGACTACCAAGAAATTAATGGTAATCATGTCAGTTTCTCCTTGGCAGAAATGGATGTTGTTAATGTAATGCTTCCACAAGAATGTTGGGATATATAGGCCATAGGCCATAGGCCTTCCTTATTGGGAACCTGACACTCTGATGACTGCTGGAGAGTTGGGGCCCTTTCCAAAGCCTTTACTGCCAACTTATTCTACCAATCTTGCTTGAGATAGGTTTAGGAAGTCTTAAGAAGTTATATTAGGAGAGGTGAGAGGTGGCATCTTTTGTGCCTGATGATCTATTTATGAATGCTCAATCCAAAGTTATTTGACTAGGACCTCTTTTTGGCTACATGTGATATCTCTGGTGAGCATGCAAAGGTGCTGTTAGATTGTCACCCTAAACATACTGATTGGGAGTGAGCCCCAGTGGGAGCAGTGGAACTTGTAGGTCAATATGCATAGGATTGGACAATTTAAAAGGGAACTTTAGGATTTCATTGTCTGTAAGAATTCCTCCTCCTCCTCCTCTTCCCATTCTTCTATTCCTCTCCTGTCACCATGGTAGCTGGAGGAATAGGGTTTTTTTTAAAAAAAAAATCATTGGATTTCAAGAACTAAGACAGAAACACAGAAACAAATCCCTAAAATCATGTTCAGTGGTGCTAATTGTAGATTATACACTGTAGAAGGTGGTGTGATGGAACACCTACTGGTCAGTATACCTGATACTAGTGACTCCCTCACCCTGCTATTTATAGCATTTTTGGAATGTTGTGTGTGTTACAGCATGAAAGTATTCATGCAGATCCACAGATCAACTTAATTCACTTGTAGCCATCAGTGAGAGTAATGCTTTCCTAACAGATACGACATCCAGTCATCTTATTTGGCTTCCATGCTGGGTTGTAAGCATTATTTGGCTTCCATGCTGGGTTGTATTTCAGCATGGGTAGCAATTCCATAGCACACAATACTAGTGGAGACATTTGGGGGCTTTTAGATCTGATTCATAAGGATGATACAGGGTGTGTGTGTGTGTGTGTGAGAGAGAGAGAGAAGGATGTAGAGATTCAGCTGGTTACCAAATATTGTTTGTACAACTTACCGAGAAATTAAAACCAAATACTGCATCAAGCAAGAATAGTAGAACTATACAAGGCTTCTCAAGCATCTGGTAACATATTAAGTATAACAAACAAATGTGCTGTGAAATGTCTTTTCATTCATGTGTAATTGCCAAAGATGCAGTGGGCTTCCTTGGTGTATTTTTAACACTCTCTTACACAGAAGCAAAAGATTTTATGTTCTGTTCTGCTGCCTTGATCTCCTAAGTAAACAATGCCACTTCGTGCATGTGCTATGAGAGATCACATTGATATTCAAACTTTGGTACCCTTGTGTCAGAGAGAAACTCCTTCTTAACACAGCCTGATACAGATTATGTGTTGCCCAATGATACTAGTGCACAGTTTACCCTACTCTTGTATACTCTCTGAACCATCACTCAAGCGCCCTCTGGTGTTAATGGTGTTAACTTCAGAGGCCATTGCTAATGAAAACTTGAAAAGTACTGTGTGGCATCTCTGTTCTGTGGGGGCTGATATTTAAGCATCCTCGTGGCTTTCAATACAAACGTATCCTTTTCTTTCCAGGGCTAAGCTCTGTAGAAAGAGGTTGTTTGGATTCCCGTCCCTGGAAAGTAGATGCAAAAACTAATGTACATGATCGTGATGGGCTGGTGTCAACAAGCTTGCATTAACTGACTAATTGTACAAATGGAAATGTGAGTCCAACTGAAAGTAAAACACTCCTGAAAGACTTCTAAGTTTAGATGTGAATTCCAGTGAATATCCTGATTTATGTCCAGCTACCATTTTTCTCATTGGTTGTTGTTGTTTTGCACAAGCTTGCTCAACATTTAGTGGATCCAGCTGCTAATACAGTTGTCCCTTCACATTCGCTGGTTCCAGGATGCCCTGTTAATACCCAAATCCGTGAATACACAAGTCCCATTATATGCAATGGCATAGCAAAATGGTGTCCCTTATATAAGATGGCAAAATCAAGCTTTCCTTTTTGGATTATTATTTTTTAAAGAATATTTTCAAGCCGTGAATACTTAAATATGTGAATGCCAAATCTGTGAATATGGAGGGACAACTGTAATGTTTTTCCAGAATAAGAATGGGACATAAAAACTATATAACTGGAGAAAGATTCATAATAATTGTTGAAATCACTAAAATATAAAAACAACAAGAAAGATGAAATAGGTACAACGCGTCTCATTAGAAAACTCCTCTAGCAGTGGCTAAAGCCTATTTAAATGAAAAACTCTTTGCCTACCCGTGGAAGGAGAAGACAGAGGGACCCAGTTAACTTCCCATGGAAAAGCATTCCACAGACAGAGAGCACTCATTGAGAAGCCCATCTCTCATGTCCTCGCCCTGCACAGATACCAAAAGCAAGTGGACGAACACACCCCATGTTATTAAATGGCAGTGACATAGGTGTACACACTCCAGCATGTCCATGTTCACATCACCATCATTTAATAATATGGGGCATGATAACCTGTGGTCAGTTGAATTAATGGATCCAGAGCCTGCAGATGCAGAGGGCCAACTGTATTCTTTACATCCTTAGTTTACCTGCAGAGTTGCTTGCAGAAATGCACCTTTCAACTAGGTGCAATTATGTGCAACTGTGCTCTTCCTCTGCATTCATTTCTGTATTACATGAACATCTGCACACTGTGTCTGATTCACTCACCTTGTTCATATACTGTTTTGGTAGAATAATTCATCTCCCATCACACCCACACACTTCTGTGTATCCACTTTGAGCCAGCAGGTGGAATAAATGATCATTCCACACAAGCAGATGTGAACAGCAGGAAAAAAAAGTTACCTCCTACTCTCCTCCATTCTGTCTGACTCTGTGGCTGCTCTAATGTTTTAGACATTTGCAAGCAGTCTTCAAGTTCCTGACATGTTGTTGTTTTGTGACTAATCCTGGCACCACTCAGGATCCTTCTATAAAATTGCCTTCAGACTTTTCCTTGATCTCTCTAGTGAACTGGCCAATTTCAGCTAAGAAACCGATGTCACTGTTTGTTTGTTTTTGTTAAACAAACCTCCTCCTCTCCATCCTCCCTTAACATATTCTTTGTATTTTCTCTCTTCCATATGAATCATTGCTAATTAAATAGCAGGTTTTTCTCAAGCTGTAAATCATGTTGCCTTTCATGCTTGCTAGTCATCTAGCCAGCAGTGCCAATTCAAGGTCATTTCACTAACTTTTTTTTTGGTGGGGGGGGTGTCTCTGTATTTCTCAAAAATCTCTTTTCTGAGTTTTTCTTTCTGTCAACAGCCTGAATGTGTTGGAGGGGGAAATGATACAGCACGTTTAATGCAAACCCAAGTGGAGGGTGCAGTGCAAACGTCAAACAAAGTTGTAGCTGATTCCACATGCCACCTGAACTAACAGTTTGGCTCAGGGCAGGATCAGGCATCAACCAGGAGAGGCCAAGCCCCTTTTACAAAAATATTTCTCTTTGCGGAAAAAAAGAAAGGTTGGTCATTGACCAGCTTACTTCCTGACTGGTTTCCATGTGTGTGCAACCAGCTCTCTGGTGACTGAAATTCAGCAGAGTTTAGTGGAGGTTCATCTTTCTTACATTCCTCTGAAGATTTCTGTTGAGTACACCCTGCACCTTTTTCCCAGACAGGCACCCCACTACTTCCAAGAAATCATACAGCAATTTAAACATTCAGTAAAATAAAGTGAAGGTAAGGCTATCCCTGCTTTACACCATGTCATGCTAAAGGTGGGCTGTATTTTTTTAAAAAATTGCATAGAAGAAGAACCTTCTAATACATAGCATATCATAGAGAACAATGTAGCATAGCCTTTTCCTACCCTGGCATGCAACCTTCTGTATGCTGGAAGGGGCTGGTTTGTTTTTATAAGCATGCATTCTAAAATGTAGGAACCCCCCTCCCCTGCCATCTATTGCCTGAAGTGGTATAGTACAAGAAAAGCTTTACTGTTCAACTGAATGAATGTTTAAACTGGCTCACAGTTTTGCTGTAGTGTAATACTCAAAGGCTGCAGGTTTCCAAAAAAGGAGGAGGGGTGCCACCAGAACACTGAGGTCTGGAATCTTGAATTACCAAACTTCATCACTACAGACAGAAAGGTCTGCTTGCAAAATCTGTCAAGCATTCTTCAGAAAACCTCATTTTTGTAGCAAGACTTTTGTGTACTGATGGCATAGCCCTTCAGTCTCTTGCTGTACAGTCAGTTTGGCACCCATGGCAAGAAACTTTGAAAAATTATGGCCCACACATGGGTGTTCCCCATGTGAGGACTATAACATTCGAGCTGAATTGGTCATTAGATATGTGCTTGGGTGTTTCCCTTCCTGTGTACTTGTGTAAGTCAGAGCATGAGTTAGGATATCTTGATTATATATCCTGCCTCTTGAAAAGCTTATGTGATCTGCATCCAACTTGGCCAGACTTTTAAAAGAATTTGAAAAAGAACATCTGTTCTGATAACCTAAGATCATCTTGCCCATCTCTTCCTGGGGCAAGGAGCTTCACAGAGATGCTTAAATTCTTTTTTTTTTGGGGGGGGGGGAGGGTACACTCCTCTTTTTGAGATGAGTACTGCTGTCTCTGATCACTCAGTGAACGTGCCTTTATTCAAACTGGTTAATTTCTCCAAGAGAAAGGGGATAGTTCAGACAACTGGATGTTTTATCACTGGCAGTTGGAAACTGTCAGAAGCACATCTGGTTTTATGGCAGTGTGCAATCAGTGGTTGATTCTGAGCAATTAGTGGTGATAAACCCACATCCCTGAAGTCTTAGAGCAGTGAGTGGAAGTGTGGGTGTACTTGGGAATGCTGTGGCTGTGAAATATTTCCAAGTGGGGATAGGAATCTCCTAAAACACCAGGTGTGAACACTGAGATGTCCATACTGGGAAAGACTCCTTGTGTTGCATATTAAGCACACCTACTAATCTCTTTATGAGGACAGCAACTTTTCAGAGGCAAAAAGAGCAGTCAGCTATGTTATGCATAGGAATATGTGTGTGTCCATCCACATGCGTGCGTGTACACACACACGCACATCTTCCTTACCCACAGATGTTTTTTGGATTGCTTCCTGTATATAATATGGACCTTAAAAAATGTACAAAATGGAAAGAGCATTTCACAAGCTCTTCTGTCTGGAGCCTTTTATCTACCGTATATGTTTTCAGCTTAATTATTAGCACTGATGGAAGACTTCCGTTCTGTGACCAATTTGTTTCCATCTTTCTGTGGATAATTCACTGTGTTTCCTCTTGTGTGCTATGTGACTGTGTTTTACAAACCTACACAAATACATTGTTGATAGCAATATTTGTACTTTATGCAACTACAGAATGCCTCTATCTGCTTATAAAACCTTTAGACAATCACTATTACCTTACCTACTCTTTCATGAAGTGAGCAGTAGAGTCCTTATTTATTTTTATTTTTATTTTTATCTATTTCCCACCTTTCTTCTGACATGGTCTTATAACAAAGCAAAAAAAAAAAAATACAGCTAACAACCTGATGATAAAAAGGTAGAACACAATTAAATTAGATGTCATATTAAAATGTCATTAATTTTAAAAAGTATAAAGTCATTTAAAAACTTAATATTAAAGATAATAATGCTACACATACACACTCTATAAAAAGACAACCCCCCAAGCACTTAGCCATCAAATCACAGTTTAAATAAAAATTACTTTGCTTGCTGGCAAAAGGAGAGCAGAGAGGGGTTGGCTTAGTTTCTCCCTGTGGGAGAGAATTCCACAGCCTGGGAGCAGCTGCTGAGAAGGTTCTTTCCCCTGTCCTCATCAGAAGGGCCTGTGATGGTGATGGGATCCAGAGAAACCCCTCTCCTGGTGATGTTAAGACTCAGGTAAATTCATATAGGGGGATAAAGCCATTCAAATAGTCTGAACTTACAGCTTTATGGTCATAACCAGCACTTTGAATTGTCCCTGGAAACAAACTGGTAGCCAGGGATGCTGTTTTAACAATGGGGTTATGTGTTCCTTGTAAACAGCCCCAGCACATTTTTGACCTGCTGAACAGTTTTCAAGGGCAGCCCCAGGTAGAGCATTTTACACTCATCCTGACACAATGTAATCAAGGCTTATGTTTCTGTAGACAGTGATACATGGCTTGTGTCAGAGAAAGAAACCTAACATGACCCTGGGGCATTGTATTAAGAGCAAGTGTTCAATGAAACATCTAAAACCCTCCATGCTACGCTTAGAGCACCCCTCCCCATTTATTCTTCCAGGCAGAGAGACGGTTTTCCTCTTACTGGTTGTTACAGAGTGAGGGGTTTCATTTCTTTACTGTGGATTTCCATAAGGAATAGTAGGAGGCAGCAAAGGTGGTAAGACTAGTCACCTCTCCCCCCCCCCATACACACACTGCATGAGACTTCCCAGATCTCATGGCCCAATATTGTACTTACAGGCTGACACCACTTTTAGCAGGGCAGATGTCCTGCCTTCCCTGTACTATCAATAAGGGAGAAAAAGGCCCTTTTTGGAAACTGAGTGTTGGACTAGGTGTCATTTTCTTTTATCCAACTGAGCCTAGTCTTTCCTCTGGTGCGGTGTGACCAATTTTGACAGTACTAGGCATGCCTTCTCTATAGTGTCAATCCCCTGTGTGTCTCTGTGGTCAGGATTTGGCATTAGGCAGTGAACATTATGGCCCATTTGGGACTAGGAGGAGATTTTTGGTCTCACATCAGCTCCTGACATTTATCAGGACATGAACTCAGAGTCTGCTGAGAGGGAAGAGAGGCACCTCATTGGCTTTTGGTATTATCACATAGACTCACACTGTGTCCTAGCTGTCACTTGGAAAGCATGCTTGACACTGTAGAAGTCATTCTGTCACTCTGGGTGGAGGAAGATGGTTTTAACAGCTGGTACGTACCAATTCAAAACACAGTAGGTCCTTGGGTAGATTTGGCTTTAAAAAAAACCCCTCTATATTCCATTTGCTTACTTTGAATTAACTGTGAGACTGTTAATAGATGGCTGTTGAAACATTTGGCTGTGCCAGCTACAACAGTATAATTTATCCCAACAGTTATGCTTTCCTGGTCCAAAATTAGTGAAGCTATGCATGCCAACAGTCCTGACTTCACAGATGTGCCCCTCTATTCTGGTATTTTCCATTGTATTCATGAGGAGAGAAAGAGTAGATCGCTGTATTTCACCAGGTGGAGACAAAATTCCCAGTTTCACAGGGGTGGAGTCCACCAGTAACAATGGAAATAGCACAGGGTCCTTCCTTCCTTCCTTTCTTAAGTGCTGTTTTGTTTTACTCTCTACAACTGTAAGTGAAAGTAGGAGTCACTGTGTAGTTAGCCTGGTCACCATTTTGCATCCTTCATTTAACATTGCAAGGTGATAATGTCACCCAACAATGATGGAAAATATTTAGGTATTCTGCGAAGTGTATTTTTCTAATAAGATGAGAATGGGGGTGGGAAAGGCACAGAACATTTTTTTCAGAAAACTGTATTCTGAGAAACATTGACTCACCTATAATCCTGACTCTAGTGTGGATGTGTATCAATGAAGTTACCTGGACACAAAATGCTGGTGTGCTGTTTTCTCTCCATCCTCCTCCCAAGTCTCTATTTCAATTAATGAATGTTGCTGAAATGTTGATTTTCAGCTGTTCTGTAATATCTACAACAACAACAACTAATTATTATTATTATTATTATTATTATTATTATTTATATCCTGCCCCTCTACAAAATGCAATCGGGGTGGCTTACACCATTTAAATATATATATAAAACCCTCCATCCCACCCCCCTTAAAATACAATTAAATAATTAAACATTTAAAAATACTTAATAAATACTAAAACACACACACACACACAATAAAATAACTAGAATAGGGATCGCACCAACAAGAATTTTTTTCTTCTGATGGCCAGGTATCTATTCAGGAAAGGCTTGCCAGAAGAGATCCATCTTAAGAGCTTTTAAAAAGCTATTTAAGGTGATAATATGACAGATCTTGTCCGGCAGGCCGTTCCATAATCTGGGAGCAATAGCTGAAAAGGTCCTCTGGGAGGTTGAGGAAAACCTAGTTTTTAAAGGTTGCAACAGATTTCTCCCAGAGGACCTGAGTGCACGGGGAGGATTATATGGAAGGAGGCGGTCCTGAAGATAGGTTGGACCCAAGCCATTTAGGGCTTTAAAGGTGATAACCAACACCTTGTACTGGGCCCAGAAACTAACGGCCAGCCAGTGAAGTGATCTTAAGATCGGTGTTATATGGTCTCTTCTAGATATACCTGAGACCAGTCTGGCAGCCATATTCTGTAGTAGTTGAAGTTTTCGGACCAAGCACCAGGTTAGCCCCATGTAGAGTGCATTACAGAAATCAGGACAGGAGGTTACCAGAGCATGTACCATGTTCTGAAGGCCCCCAACTTCCAGGAAAGGGCACAGCTGGCCGATCAGCCGAAGCTGATAACAGGCACTCCTGACCGTCACATTTACCTGATTTGTCATCTGGAGCGACGAGTCCAGGAGTACCCCCAAACTGCAGACACAGTCCTTGGAGGAGAGTGTAACTCCATCCAGGACTGGAGGTTGTATCCTAATACCTGGGTTCGGAGCTGCTACTGTGAGAACCTCCGTTTTGTCTGGATTCTGCTTCAGTTTGTTTTTCCTCATCCAGTCCATTGCTGCCTTAAGACAATCATTGAGAGAAGAGACACCATCTGAAGTCAGAGCTGAAGACCGAGACATGGAGAAATATAACTGGGTGTCATCAGCATACTGATAACACCCACCCCATACCTCCAGATAATCTCTCCCAGCGGCTTCATCTATATATTGAATAGCATCAGGGACAGGATGGCACCTTGTGGGACACCACAGTTAAGATCTTTCTTTGCAGAGAAACTGTCCCCGAGCATCACCGTCTGGAATCTACCTGAGAGGAAGGAGCGGAACCACTGCAACGCAGTGTCTCCGATTTCTAACCTTCTCAGGTGATCCAAGAGGATGTAATGATCTATTGTATCAAAAGTCTCTGAGAGATCCAGTAACATCAACAGGGTCACATTACCTCTGTCAGTGTTCAGGTGAAGGTCATCAGCTAAGGCAACCATGGCCATTTCAACTCCAGATCCCATCCTAAAGCCAGTTTGAAATGGATCTAGATAATCGGTTTCTTCCAAGATAGCTTGGAGTTGAAGAGCAACCGCCCTCTCGATCACCTTGCTCAAAAAAGGTAATAAAGAGACTGGCCTGTAGTTCTCCATATCCAGAGGGTCAAGGGAAGGTCTTTTTAGGAGAGGTCTAATTGCCACTTCCTTCAAGCAAGATGGAAATGTGACCTTCTCTAAGGGATGTATTGATAATGTCCCTGAGGAACATCCTCAAGGCATCACCCCCCTGGACGGCCAGCAACAAAGGGAAAGGGTCAAGAGGGCAGGTAGTCTTCCTCACTCTACCAAGGAGCTTGTCCACGTCATCAGTACTTACAGATTGAAACTGATCCAGTATAACCTCATCAACAGAGTTACTGGACACCTCATCAATTGTATCTGCTTTAGCCCCGACATCCAAATTGGCTCTTATCTGAGAGATTTTATCTGCAAAGAAGTTGTTAAATGCGTCACAGCAGGCTGTTGTTGGGTTTAGTAATGAGTTTTGCACAGGTGGAACCTGTGTTAGTTCCCTCACCACCCTAAACAGCTCTGCTGGGCGAGACTCTGCAGACGCAATACGTGCAGAAGAGATGGATTTCCTCACTGCACGCATTGCCTCTCTATAGGAATGAAGAAATTTCTTATGAAGAGTCTTGTCAGACAAGAGCTGAGTTTTTCACTAGATGCACTCTAGTCATTGTCCAACCTGCTTCAACTTCCGAAGTTCTTCAGTATACCATGGATGGCACTTAGAAGCGGGTTGGAGAGGATGCTTGGGAGAGAGAGTGTCGATAGCCTTGGTAAGGTCAGTGTTCCAGGTATTGACCAAGGCTTCGACAGAATCACTGGCGTTACCAACCAATAAATCCTTTAAGGCTTTCTGGAATCCATTTGGTTCCATTAGCCTTCAAGGGCAGACCATTCTAATAGGTTCTCCACCCCCAACAGAATGGACAGTGGCTCTGAGTTCAGCCTTGATCAGGAAGTGATCCATCCATGACAATGCGGTGGTTTTAGTCACCTTCCCCCACAGATATTCCTGTTCTGTACTAAAGACTGCATCAAGGGTATGACCCACACAATGAGTGGGCCCGTCGACCAATTGGGATAGGCCCATGTTTGTCATGGACTCCATCAATTCCCAAGCTGCACTTGATAGACTTGAGAAGCTGGTCTTAAGTGGGATGTTGAAGTCGCCCAGAACTAACAGTTTGGGCACCTCCAACAGCAACTCTGAGACCAGTTGTGTCAGCTTGGTTAGGGACTCTGTTAGACAATGGGGTGGACGGTATACAACAGAATCCCTAGACTCTCCCTGGTCTTCAGGCTCAGCTACATACACTCAAAGTGGACCATTTTCTGGACAGGTATCCTGGTCAAGGTAAGGTTATTTTTATGAACAAGAGCCACTCCACCCCCTCGCCCACTTCCCCTTACCTGCTCACTGACAGAGTACCTGGGTGGGAGGGCCTGCACTCAAGTTATGGTGCTATCCTCTCCCAGCCAGGTCTCAGTAAAGCAAGCCAGGTTGGCATCCTCTTCCAAAAGAAGATCATAATGTGGGTCTTGTTTTTTACTGACCTGGCATTGCAAAGGAGCACGGTAAGGTTCTGTGGCATGGTTGGTACGCTCTCTGATCCATTTTGGGGGACAGAGTGAACTGAAGGTAGGATAGCTTTCAGATATCTATCCTGCCTTCCTTTGTAACAAACTTTCACTCTGTTTCCGCCATACCTTCCATTCCTCTGCACCACCTCAATTCCCAGATCATGCCTGGCCACATATACTTGTCATCTATCCTGCCTTCCTTTGAAAGAACTTTTGAACCTTTGAAAGAGAAAACATTTTGTGAAGTTTTCTATAACTAAGGAGCTTTTGTCAATCTAGTAAGTGGTGGTTCAGGCAATGATTTTATATGAATAGTTGAGAAACAGAGAGAGAGAGAGAGAGAGAGAGAGAGAGAGAGAGGGAGAGAGGATTATCAGACGGGGACCAAATAAAGTGTCCCCATCTCGCCTTCTAATTCCCGCCCTGCTCCTGTTGCTGTAACAACTATTTTCTTTTCAGACACTTACCTTTTAGCAGAATAAAAAGACCTCCTCTCTCCTCCTGCAGTCCAGGCATGAATGGAGCTCTCACAGAGCTCCATTCACTTGCTGTAAAGCAAATCCCATCCATTTTCATGAAAGAACGATTGCACAGGTAATTCAAAGTTAAAAGGAAGAACACACACACAAAAGTTAAACCAAGCACCTAAATACCGCCCCCCCAAAAAAAAACAAGTAAAGAGGGGAGGGTACAAAAAAGGCTTTCACTTACCTGGATGTCCTGATTGCCACCTGAAGTGCTTGGCACGGACCTTCCAGGACACTTCCAGGGAGGCCGGTATTACGTGGGAAATTTAGAAATAAAAACAAAACTAAACATCAAAAAGTAAAGCAAAGCACAAAAACACCCTTAAAAAAACCCAAGTAACCTGGGGAGGGTACAAAAAAAGGAAGGTTGTCACTTACCTGGATGTCCCAATCGTACCCGGAAGTGTTTGGCACGGACCTCCCAGATGGTGCCACAGGAACAGGGCTCCTTTTGCTCACCTGTGATTCTATTACAGAAATGGAACGGGTGATAAATTGATGGCTTTTGCCTGTCAATAAAAAAAAATAATGGAATGGAAAAAAAGCAGCATCCGGGTAGAACAGGACAAGAATGACGTTGACTGAAAAGGAAGCCCTTTCTCTATCCTGTGGCATCCCTGTCCTGGATTATTAAACTCTCGTGATAATCTCCAGAGAGAGAGAGAGAGAGAGAGAGAGAGAGAGAGAGAGAGAGAGAGAGAGAGACTTTTTCATCCATTAGGTGGAGGAGAAGCAAGAATTTGTTTGCAGAAGATTCTCTTTTGAAATAACAATTCCATAAATTTCTTCACAGTGTGGTGTTGTTACAATATGGGATCTATTGCAGGATGAGATTAAACTGTGGAGACCAACTCAGGTCTTGTGTATATGAGGCCAAAAAAAGAAAAAGTGGATTGATCTGCAGTATTGGCAACTTGCAGCAGCTGCTATTCGTCTTAATGGTTTTTTAGGAAGATAGCAGGCATGTGAAGCTATCCGCATTTGCTGTGCAAACAAGCATGCCTGAGAATCAAGATTGCAGCCATGAGTGAATTATTTGTGTTTTTACTTACCTAAAATTGCTGCCACTGGACAGTATTTTTTAAAAAATAAACCCTATCCAAGGTTTGAAACAGTGATCTTTCATTTTTACAAAATTATCACCTTAGCGTTCGCTCACTAAGATGAAAATCCAACATAATGGCTCTGGGCACTTGCCTTTTTAGCAAGCTCCACCTCCGGCACATGTCTGACCAATCAGCTTTAATCTACTTGAATGGGGAGAGCAAATCAATTCAGTTGCTTGTCCCAATGAACAGGAATGCACATTCCCTCCTCTGTTTTTTAAAAAAACTTCAGGAAAAGCTGTGAAGGCTTCTCCAGTGTACTTTTTGGTGGTTTTGGCCCCCTCCTTCCTAATATGGTGGAGTGATATGAAATCCCATTAAGATATATGGTATTCTCTCATTCTGTGAGGAGCATTTTCACCATTTAGACAACTCATTAGAAAGAACTTTGAGCCATATTCCGAGAAAACTCAGTAGAAGGCAGCAAAAGAGCAAGATAAATTCTTGTAACATCTCAGTAGCCATCAACATAAGGCCTTCTGCGTAAACATTCAGTTACACAGAGGGTGACCAGGATGGTGGGAGTTCTAGAAACCATGCCCTATGAGGAGCAGCTTAGGGATCTGGGCATGTTTAGTCTGGAGAAGAGAAGATTGAGAGGTGACATAATAGCCATGTTTAAATATTTGAAGGGATATCATACTGAGGATGGAGCAAACTTGCTGCTCCAGAGACTAGGACATGGAGCAATGGGTTCAAACTACAGGAAAAAGAGATTTCACCTAAACATTAGGAAGAATTTCCTGACAGTAAGAGGTGTTTGGATGTGGAATGCACTGTGGTGTGGTGGAGTCTCCTTTGGAGGCTTTTAAACAAAGGCTGGATGGCCATCTGTTGGGAATGATTTGATTGTGTATTCCTGCCTGGCAGGGGGTTGGACTGGATGGTCCTTGTGGTCTCTTCCAACTCTATGATTCCTCTTCCCCATATCCTGTGCACACATATTCTGAGGAAGAGAAATTTCATAGATGGGGCCTCTGCCTTGATAGCGTGGTGAATGGCAGGAGCTCTCACCATTTAACCACCTTGCCATTTTCAGTGATGATGCCACTGGAAATATGAACTGAGATGTGGGAGAATAAAATGTTTTTTCTCCATAGAAATTTCCATGAAGGAAAATAAGATTGGAGCAGGTTGAAGGGAAATCTTCTGTAATTTTGAAGCTTCTAGAATTCCAGAACAAGTTTATTCAGTATTAGTATCTCTACTGATAGTCTCTGCTTGAAAGCAGTACTGAATACTACTGGTTCAATAGTCTTCTTCATCCATAGACAAATTGTAACTGTGAATAAGATTTGGAGATGCTCACACCGGCTCATTCTAGGGATATGAATATCAGTGCCAGTTTTGTTGGCTTTCTGAGACTCCCACCTACATTTTCTTTCTGTCCTTGTTTTGTTTCTGGATGTAAGGCTTTGTGTTTTCTTCCCTTGTTTAGGGCTTCTTGCAAGACAGTGTACACTTTGTCTTGAGCACTTGCACATTTTCAAGGCTTACAGAAACTTTCTGAAAAGTGAAATGCAAACATAAGACAGTGTGCCTGTTTCAAAACTGCAATAACTAAAATATCAATTTCTTTAAAAATGCAGACACATGCTTTGGCCAACTAAGAAAAGTTGATAAATTGAGTAAGTTGTGCAAATGGATGAACAAATTATGGAAAATGCTGGTGTGACTTGGAAAAATTCAACAAAACAGAACCCAGATTGCACACGCTAATTGCATGGAAGACTGTCATTGCATTCTACAGAGAACAAATATATTCTCTTGTTAGAATTTCTAGTTCAACCCAGGAAGGGTGGGAGTAGAAGTTGCTGGGCTAGCACTCATGTCCCCATGCTCCACCACTCTACCACAACATGTTTATAGTGCATGAATAGAGTTGATTGTTATCATTGAAAGTTGGAGTTGAGCCTGAAAACCTTACACATCTGTCCTAAATGTATTAAGAAATAATTTCAGTTATTTCATTGAGGTTCACGTCAAGGTAGTGAACTTTTCTGTTATCAAATGGCTTAGATTATTCTCATAGCTATTAATGTAGAAAGTGGGTCACACCTATGCACCTAGATTGTTTTGCTTTGCTTTGCTTTTGTCAATGTATAAACCTTGTGAGTGCATCGTCCAAGTGTCTCATCCTGGTGGAGTGCACCCTTGCCCGGGGACCCTGTTACCCACCCATGGAGGTGTGGAGTGGCAGCCATGAGATAATCTGGGTAGAATTAGTTGCTTAGGGGCCCAGGTTTGCACTTTGGTGGGAAGGGATGCTAGACCTGATCAGCTAAAGGACTGTAATGATTCCTCTATTGTATCATATTTTCTATTGCATCATTTATCACCAATAAAATGTATCTTACCACAGTGACATTGGTCAATTTTTAGTACCAAACAAAGTCTTGGGAAGGCCTGGAATTGTAACCAGTTCCAACTCAGAACAGGGAGAAGCTGTGCATAAGGTGGTAATGATGCACATTCCTACCCTACCCACTTTTCAAAGCTACTCTGCATCTCAGCTCATAGCACTCTCTCTCTCTCTAGTATTCACATAGCCCAGTATATATAACATTCAACACATGTAAACCTGAATCTTAAAATTGATTTATCACCAAAATAGTATAAATATTATAATGTTGATCTCTGTGCACTGGCATTTATTCCAAAATGCCCTAAATAAATGATTCACCCATACTGGACATCCAAAGATAGGATGCCTTCCTCACAAGAAGCTGGGATCCCATACTTCTGTAGTTGTGAGAATATTGCCCAAACCAGTTTAGGTACTTTGTTAATTCTCAAAATAAAATTGATGGTTGTTGAAAAGATGAATTTGTATCTATCCTAATTTTTTTAAGTATAGGGCTACAGAGAAAAATATTTGCTACAGCTGCAGAAATTTATCTTATTTCTTAGTCCCTATCAGAAGGAGGTTTCTGACCTATCAAGTGTTGAATCTCTGCCTGTACTTTTGAGAAGTGGCACCCTGCCATAGAATTACCTAAGTGCCTTTAGGCAACTCATACTGTCATCTGGGTATTGAAAATGGACACAAACAACAGAAAATATTTGGTCCAGTTCCTGGCTTAGCATCTCGCATGCATAAAATGTTCTCTGAGGAGAGCCAACTCTTAAGTGCTGAAAATTGTCCAAAACCCTGAGTCCCTAACTAAATTTAAGTTCAATATAACTGCCAAATGGCATATTTGGTATTTGGTATTGAAAGAATGCGCTCAAAGATTATTACCTCTGGTTTCTGTTTAAAAGATCCATGTCACAGAGGGAATCTGCAAACCTAAAAGAAGCATCTTAAACACATTATACATTGTCTGTTTGTTAGATACGAGAGGCTCCTCTTTCACAGATTATGTTATAGCTCCACCTGGCAGGAAATATGGGAATTAACCACTTAGTATGAGAAGATTAAGACTAAAATTCTGGAAACATTAATATCCACTGGGACCACAGATAAGTGGTTTCAGCATTGTGGTATATGCTTAGCTATAATGCTTCCTTAACGGGATGGTAATCATCAACTGGATGGATTTCTCATTGTGATATGTATATTGTATACTTTTCATGGGACATCAAAGAACTACAGAGATATTTTTTAACACATGCATGATTTATTTCATCTCATAAATTAGGTCTTCCATTCCTGGTGTTATGTGGCACTATCTCTTCCATAGCATTAAGTAGATATATTTTTAGGATTTAGTCCACATCCTCGGTGCATCCTAGCTTTAATCATGAATCTGAGAAATGGGAACATTAAAGAATTTTATCACAGGTCTCCCACATGTGCCAGTCTCAGAGTTTTTTGTTTTGTTTTCTTTTGCTTTTTTTGGAACTTGAGTGACCATCACCTGACTGTCTCCCTCATTCAAAAGGAATGTGGTATGTAGTAGAACTATGCTTATCTTACCTAGTTATCCTAGAATTAATTGCATTTGCTTCCTTCTCAGCAGTATTGTTCTCATAACAGAAAATAATTTTATGATGGGCTTGACACTGCCTGGCTGTCCAGATGATCATGATAACTCAGTACTTACCAGTGCTGTGCCAAAGTTTAGTCAGATTAAGAAAGTAGGGCTGTAGAGGCTGTACACTTTTTTCTTTCTCAAAGATGCATTACACAGAAACATACTGTCAATTCAGATCACCAGTAGATTCTACCAGCATTCCATGCACAAGCCCCTCTCCTTCCCAAACATATACACACAAAGATAAATGGGGTAGGAACTGGAGTGCCAGAGGCCTCAAACATAAAGATTGTCTTAAGGACTTGTTCATGGGAGCATGTTCCCAGAATCATTGGCCACTTCTGTGCAGAAGTTTTTCAACTTTATTCCCAGGGGTTTTGATGGGCAAATCATGGAACCTATTTATGGCACATATTAATTCATTTGAATTAGGCCTGAGGAGGCTGTCTGTTACTATTTAGAAAATCTGGGAGAGTTCCAGTTTGCATGGAGCACTTGAATTGATTCATCTGCTTATATGTAGATGTCCCTTTACAGTGGCCCATGCTCACTGAATGAATGCCAGTGGGTAAGGACAGAGATGTTATCCTAAGAGGTGGGGGTGCTTTAGAGCCCCTACTGTGATGCCAGAATCTATCTGGGGGAATTATTACCTCAAACGGAAGCGTACAAGAGGAGGGTAACTTTGGGGATCTTTTCACCTATGTATACCAATGCTAACTGTAGAGGGAACTCCAGTAAAAGGGAAATACAGTAGGACCCCTGTATCCACTGGGGATTGGTTCTGTGGGGCGCTGTGGATACCGAAAGCCATGGATAATAGCAAACACCATTGAAAATAATGGGACTTACAGTTTAAAATACCACAGAGTTGCCTTGGAGGACCTAGAAAATGGTTAGAGAGGACACATTTTTTAGGAAGACTCTATGGTAGGTGTGTTGATTTGTGTCCTGTGGATAATTGAATCAGTGGATAATGAATCAATGGGAAGGGGTGCTCTGGTTAGGACAATGCCTGGATGTCTTTCCCACAGGATAGGCAAAGGAAACAGAAACTCAACTGATTGTATTAATGGCTGGGAGATAAGAATTTATAGGTTTACAACAACCTCACAAGGTTGGACAGGAGGGGGTATAGGAGAGACCTCCACAGGAATAGATTTGGGAATGGCCACTTAACTGATTGAATGAATAATTTCTAAGGCATCCAGGGCTGGAAGAAAGGATTATTAGCACATACCTCCTTAACAACTGTATTTACCAATGGGCTTCTGCAGAATCCTAATATGGGCTTTCTTGCCATAATATTTATAAGACACATCCCAGGTCATTTTGACCTCCAACTGATCTTTTTTGGTTTGCTCCAGCCAATCTGACCCCAAAAGTGTCCAAAATTTCCAATTATGAGATATTGTGGGGAGGTGGTAGTAAGGCATGCTAACAGAGACACATGCGACATCCAGCAGGTGAAGTCAGTGATTCACATGATGTTGAAGCTATTGACATGGGTGACATTGTGTTACTGGAGAGGCCTTGTTTTTCCATCAAGCATATGGAACCCACTCCATTTGTATAACACATAACAAAGTCTAGTCTGGTAGTTTGATTCAAATATATGAACGAGGAAGATCCTCTAGATGGGATTAAAACCCTAGTCTTTGGAAGAGATAAAAAAAATCAGCAATCACATCCATAGCTGTATTTTGTTATAAAGATGGTCACAATTTGTGATCCTTTGACATGTAAAGTACATGTGTGTAACTTCTATAAATATTACAAGAACAATGCATATGATCAGAAGGCTTACATCCCATAAAACCTGTATGACTTTTAAAAAGCAAGCAATATTCATAGTAGTGGAACATGCTGTACTGCTTAACTGCCCATTTAGTGCAGAACAGCTTCTCTCCTGCTACTGGTCTCCTCTCCAAATCTCTCTTTGTGATTCTTTTGACATTCTGATTAAAGAAATGTAAGAACTGGTGATTATGTAAGGGATAGGCAACTTGTGCTTTTATGGAATTTCTAACAATTTAACAGCATTTTTCAACGTGTGCAAGTGTGTGCACTTTTTAACAGAGGGGTGGGTAATAATAATAATAATGATGATGATGATGTTGCTGTTGTTGTTATGGTTGTTGTTGTGTGCCTTAAGTTGTTTCTGGCTTATGATGGCCCTAAAGCAATCTACCATGGCTTTTGTTGGCAAGATTTGTTCAGAGGGGTTTGCCATTGCCTTCCTCTGGCAGTTTAAAAATAAGAACCCCACGCCACACTTGAGATAACTGAGACCAAGTTGATAGTCTTTTTTTTTTTTTTTTGGCATGTATACCACTGACCCATTTTGTAGGCTTAATACTGATTCTGCATTTGATTAACAGAGTCAAAGAAACCACACTGAAAGGAACTGAGGCCAGCTGTATTGGCTTCATTGTTTTTTTTTTTTAATGAGGCTAGGTATGTCTTATATTGTAATTTTAATTATAATTCTCTTGTATTGACTTTATTGTTACAAAATTGTCTAAGCATCTCCTTTTAAATATTATTCATTATGATGCTATATTATTATGGTGGCCTGTGGCCAAGAGCACACTCTTTTATATGCTGAACACAGTGCCTCCCTATCAATGATTATATTTTATGGTATGTATGGCTTCAGTATTTACTAGAACTCTTCCACTGTAGACAGTTTTGATGTCTCTTGAGAGCCAGGGTAACAGAAATTATTGCAGTGTGATTTAATGCAGTGAATCTACATTTGTTCTAATGTTTTGCAGAGAGGTAGTAATGTTAGTTTGTTGCAGCAAAACCAACAAAGAGTATTTTGGCACTCTAAAGACTAAAAACTGCATAATGACATATGCTTTCGCAGACCACAGTCCAGTTCATGAAAACATTGGGTTGTTGGGTTTTTGTTTTTTGTTTTTGCCTGTAACAGTCACAAGAGGGCAGTGTATATTAACAATTGGGGGTAGGGAATAGTTAACAAGGACATTGGACATCTGCCTTGACTAAATCCAGATCAAGGAGACAATTACCTTATGTGCCAACAGCCTGATCCTAAACATTTTCTACCTGCAATGCCAGAGTTGCAGTTGGGCATGGCTTATGCAATACACTGCAGTTTGATTAATGCCGAGAAGAAAACATTAATTAATCCATTTACATCATTTTAGTTCACCGTGCTGATGATGGTGGCAGAATAAGGATATGCACTTTGACATTAAGCACAGCTCCTCAGGGCTTCTGATACACCAAAAGCAAAGTTCTACAAGATGCAAACAAGAATTTTGAATGCTAATGTTGTAGGCTTTTGTTTCTTGCCATTTCCCAGTACCTAGTACTTTTCAAGAAGGCCCACTGATTTGTTGATCTTCATCCCATTCCACATGTTTGTTTTTAACATGAAAAAAACCCAACAAGAATATTAAACTTATCAGTTTTACATGAGAAATGTTTCTTCTCAGTGGAGTACACATTCATATGGTGATAGCTGATATATGTTGGTATTTGCCTTGTGTGAGTTCTCTTCTAAACTCTTTTAGCTGCTGCATGTAACCACATGAGGGCAAATGGTGAGGATTATGCTTAACTTGTGAAACCAACTGATGAGGCAAAGTTAACTTATTGTGATGATAGTGTGACGAAGGTGAATGTGAAAAACAGACAGTGTCCTAGTTCCACATGTATCCTAGAAACAGATGTAATGGCAAATTTGTGTGGAGGTTTTTCCAGTAGAAAGTATATTTGAATGAATCAACAGCTGTGCGAAGGGTGTGCATGTGTGTGTTTCTGTGTATCCATGCATCTGAGGAAGCACACCAAGGCTACGAAAGCTTATACTACAACTTCTTCCTCTCAGTTAGTCTCAACAGTGCTACAAGAATAGTGTCTAGATCAAGGGAAGTAATAGTGCCACTCTATTCTGCCTTGGTCAGGCCACACCTAGAATACCGTGTCCAGTTCTGGGCACCACAATTCAAAAAGGATATTGACAAATTGGAGAGTGTCCAGAGAAGGGCGACTAAAATGGTGAAAGGTCTGGAAACGATGCCTTATGAGGAGAGACTTAGGGAGCTGGGCATGTTTAGCCTGGAAAAAAGACGGTTAAGAGGCGATATGATAGCCCTGTTTAAGTATTTGAAGGGGTGTCACGCTGAGGATGGAGCGGGCTTGTTTTCTGCTGCCCCAGAGACTAGAACACGGAGCAATGGATGCAAGCTCCAGGAACAGAGATTCCACCTCAACATTAGGAGGAACTTTTTGACAGTAAGAGCTGTTCGGCAGTGGAACGCACTCCCTCGGAGTGTGGTAGGGTCTCCTTCCTTGGAGGTCTTTAAACAGAGGCTGGATGGTCATCTGTTGGGGATTCTTTGATTGTGATTTCCTGCATGGCAGGGGGTTGGACTGGATGGCCCTCATGGTCTCTTCCAACTCTACAATTCTATGATTCTATGAAAAGGAGGGAGAAGGAAATGGTAGGGCCACTACACGGAGAACTTTTTTTAAAAAAAAAATGACAGTAAGCACAAAAAGACACTTTAAAAGGTAGAAGTAACCCGGGGAAAGCCATAAAATGTGTTTCACTTTCCTGGATGTCCCAGTCTCACCCGCAAGTGTTCTGGCAGGGACCTCCCATTGATGCTGGGATCTCACCAACATAACAGGGCACCTTTTTGCTTGCAGGAACATCAGTGACAGAAACAGAAAGGGGGATCTATTGCCGGCTTCTCCGATCAATAAAAAGCAGCACCAGCGGAATGGCAGCATAACGTGTGCATAACAAGGGGGGAATGATGTTGTCTGAAAAGAGAGCCCTTTTGCGATTTCCCGGCGTTCGTGTAATGCCACTTTTACGGCATCTGATAATTTCCCTAGTTTTTAAAAACATGCACATTTGATGTCAATATATAGGGGCTCACTGTGAACCTTTATTCCTGGGAAAGGCAATACACTTTTTTGGGTTGGGGTGGCAGAAAATGGTAAGTTATGGTGGATGTTGGCAACCACAGAAACAACCATGCTCCCCCCTCCCCAATTTAAATCAATATTAGGTTCATATGAATACACTCAAAACTAAGGTGGGCTGGAAACAGGCTGATTTAGTATATCTCTAAGTAAAATATTGAGGATCCCTGTGTGTGTGTGTGTCTGTGTCTGTGTCCCTATACGAACACATACTATCAATGCTGAGGGGGAAACCTTAACAAATCATGAATGAATCACATGGACACCTTTCAGTTTTCTCCTGTCTTTCTATTTCTTTTGCTTTCTTTTCTTTCTCATTATTTCTCTCTTATCTTAAGGGGCTATGGTTCTTGAAAAATGAGAAAACCATAAAAATAACAGCGGTGCCACTGGTGCAACACATCTTAGATTGTGATACTACCAGAGTTTGGAAGTACCAAATTACTTGTAACTAGTCACTGGAGGGTAACAAGGTTGTAACAGAATCATATTTCAAAAGTAATATAATAAAAGTGAAGTTGTTCTTTTTCTAGTTACTTTTGAAAGTTACTTTTAAAGGGTATATTTAGAAGCATTTTGACAAAAAATATAGCAAGCTTTATGCCATTCACTTATCAATCTTAAGGAGCTTTTTAAAACTAAAAAAAATCACAAAGGTAATAGAAAAGGAACAAGTGGTACAAGAAGTAGCAGTTATGAGTTATTTTCTTCAATGAGCCACAAGAGTGGGTTTCCTTCCAATCATTGTAATGAGTAATGAGAAAAAATAAACTTCCAAAGTTCTGGTTGTAGTCTCAACATCATTTGAGCATCAACTGTGTAATGACACAGTAGATAATTTTTTAAACCATTTCTCAGGCTAGTTGTTTGATATATACATTAAAGGAAAAAAAAACTGTTTACAAACTTGTATGCTGCCAGGAAAAGAAGGAAAACTGGTTCTTCTCTTCTGTATTTGTTGTTTAGTGTCCCAGCAAAACATATGATCCCTTGATCAAGTCCACCAGAGATTTTCCTGATGATGTCATTAGCTTCATAAGGCGTCATCCAGTGATGCACAAATCTGTCTATCCAGTGACCAGAGCCCCTGTGTTTACTCAAATCAATGTGGACTACAGGCTCACTCAAATTGTGGTGGATCGTGTCATGGCTGAAGATGGCCAGTATGATGTCATGTTCCTAGGAACAGGTAAGATTGGGAAGTAGGGAAATGTATGTCATTTCTCCTCTCATTTCCATGTATATTTTCCATCTTTCTTCAAGGTGAACTTTATATACATCACAGGTAGGATTGCCAAGTGAAATAAGGAACATGGCTCCTGTATCTTTAAAGACTGTGTAAAAGAGAATTTCAACAAGTGACTTTAAATGATCCATTCAAGGAGCTGAACCTATTTTGTGGGGTGCGGTAGTAGGATTTAACACCTTGTGTAGCTCCTTTAAAGTTCAGACTGAAACCTGGAGTGGCTTCACCACTTCACTGATATGGAAACCACCACCCACCACTGAGATTAACCCTGTCGGGTTTTTCCAAATTGCAAACCTAACCTGGTAGCCAAAGAGAATTGACAATATCAGAAAAAATACACAATGCAAGTTGTATTGTCTATATGAATGGTTGCAACTGAGAAACACCTGATACAGCATGAGGAGGAGGAACAGGAGTACACTCTCAGTTGTTGTCCTATAGAGAGAGTTTTAGAGGAAGTCACAGAATGACATTCATATCACAAAAGGAAGGCTATTCATTTCTCACTTGAACACCACATATTCCTCCTTGTTTAAACAACGTTATGCACTCAAAATGATTCACTTTGGTTCTGTTTTCTTTAACCATAGCTAAGGATTGTCAGGCAGCCTGTGAAATCCTGGTTTCAAGGGCCTTGCCAACCACAGTTTGAGTAACACATGGTTGAACATTGAATGTCTGCATTGCACAAAGTGTGGCTGCCAGTTTTCCCACCTGTCTAGTTTCTTGTCTCACAAGTGACAAACTGTTGTAGCTGATATTTCCCAAATATGTATTCTCCATGGCAGATCTTAGTCAGCAAACTGAAATAGGGTTTTATAGTATAATCATACCAGGAAGAAGGCAAACACCCATGTCACCTAAGCGTTGTGATTTAAGCAGTTCTAATTCTAAGTAGCCCTAATTCTACTATTGCTTTTCATTAAAACAGATCTTAGAAGATTACAAAGCAAAATACAGTCAGTAGGTGGCAGTCCATAATTTCAACAAGTGATCAGGAAAGACTGTACTATCTAAATAGTGAAAAATAAGGACCTAAGGGCAAAGTTTAGAAAAGTTACTTTTTTGACCTGAAACTCCCAGAATCCTTTTCCAGATAGCATGACTATGGGCATTCTATCTACAAGATTCTAGGGGCATTGATCCAAAAAAGTAACTTTTCCAAGCTCTGCCTGCACTTACATAATGTTAAAGATGTTTAAATCATGTGCTATGTAAAGTCAAAGTAGAGTAAGGCTTATCTTGCTATCAGAAGCACAAGCCAATGTGGTGTAGAGAGAATGAGGGCTCAAAACCCCACACATCTATGAAACCCACAGGGTGGCTTTGGGCAACTTCCTATCTTTCAGTCTAACCTGAAGTTTGCTGTGAAGGTGAAATAGATGTGGTTTCAGATTCCTTGATGGGGGATTCAAGGGCTACAAAATTTGGAAACGCATCAATAAACTCACCCCCTCAACCTCCTATAATAATGGGAAATATAAACTGTGGGGCAAAGAAACAGACATTGAGATTGTATACGTTTGTGTACAGAAAGGACACTAGAGAGGATTAGAAGCTTTTGTTCAGAATGTGAATCTGAATCTGTGTCCAGGAGCCCTTTCACACTATATCATTATGGCCCCATGATTCCAATTTAACTGCCATGATTCATTTGATGAAATCCTGGTGAGAAAAGCAGCTTTCCATCTCACATGTAGTAAACTTCAACAAAAACTCTGAGACATGTAGAACAAGTGGTGGATCAATATAGCAGAAAAGACACAGCGCTGTGCAGATCTGGGTGATCTTAGAGGATTTTATGAAGCTCTTAAAGCAGTGTTTGGACCTACTTATCAGGTCCAAGCTCCTTATACAGTACAGATGGTCAAACATTAATTACTAATAAAGCCTCCATCCTGACTCAATGGGCTGAATATTTTCAAAGTCTCTTTAGAATCATAGAATCATAGAATTGCAGAGTTGGAAGAGACCACGAGGGCCATCCAGTCCAACCCCCTGCCACGCAGGAAATCACGATCAAAGCATCCCCAACAGATGGCCATCCAGGCTCTGTTTAAAGACCTCCAAGGAAGGAGACCCCACTTTAGTGTCAACTGAGTAGTCCAAGGCTCAGCTATCCAACATATGATACAAAAACCAACGAAAAATGTATTGGACATAGCTCCCACTTTGGAAGAGACCCTTAAGGCCATACATCACATAAAAAACGGCAAGGCAGCTGGGATTGATGGAATCCCACCTGAAGTTTGGAAACACAGAGGTCATGCACTCCACGATAAATTCCACGAACTCCTTGTGAATTGCTGGGAAAAAGGGGAACTGCCATCAGATCTCTGAGATTCATTCATCATCACTCAGTACAAGAAAAAAGGAGCAAAATCCAATTGTTCAAACTGTCGAAGCATAACAAAGCTCTCTATTGCTAGAAAAATCCTTGCAAGGATACTCCTGAACAGATTAGTTCCTGCTATTGCAGAAGAACTTCTCCCTGAAAGCCAATGTGGCTTCAGAGCCAATAGGAGTACTACAGACATGGTATTTGCCCTTAGACAACTGCAAAAGAATTGTAGAGATTAGAACATTTGTCGACCTAGCAAAGCCTTCGACACTGTGAGTAGAAAAGGTCTGTGGCACATCCTGGAAAGACTAGGATGACCCTCCAAATTCCTTAAAATGATTATCTTGCTACACGAGAGCCAGCACGGTCAAGTCAGATATGGTGATGCTCTTTCAGAGCCCTTTCTAATAACTAATGGAGTGAAGCAAGGTTGTGTTATTGCTCCAACTTTATTTACAATCTTCTTCAGCATGGTGCTCCAAAGAGCTATGGCACAGCTCAAAGAAGAAGACGGCATCTATATACGTTACCGTATTGATCGTAGCTTGTTTAACTTAAGCCATCTGAGGGCTTGCACTAAGACTCTAAACTATCTAGTCCATGAGCTGCTCTTCACTGATGATGCTGCCCTTGTTACCCACACAGAAGCGGCTCTGCAGCGCCGAACATCCTGCTTCGCAACAGCTACAGAGCTGTTTGGGCTGGAAGTCAACCTGAAGAAAACGGAAGTTCTCTACCAGCCTGCACCACAGGACGAACACCATCATGCCCACATTGCCGTCGGCAAATCTGTGCTCAAGTCCGTTCAGCAGTTCACCTACCTGGGAAGCATCTTCTCCTCAGATGCCAAGATTGACAAAGAGATCGATCACAGATTAGCAAAGGCATATAGCACATTTGGAAGACTTTACAAAAGAGTCTGGAGTAATAAACACCTGAGGCGAAGCAGAAAAATCAGTGTATATAGAGCCATTGTACTGTCTATTCTTCTTTACGGGTCTGAAACATGGGCCACCTATCACCACCACTTATGACTCCTCGAACGCTTTCATCAACGCTGTATACGCACAGTCCTAAATATACACTGGACTGACTATGTGACGAATGTTGCTGTCCTCGACCAAGCAGGGATCACCAGCATTGAGGCCATGATATTGAGAACACAGCTGTGCTGGGCAGGGCACGTTTCTAGGATGGAGGTCCATCGCCTCCCCAAAATAGTACTCTACGGTGAACTTGCCACAGGTCAGCGTAAGAAGGGCGCTCCAAAAAAGCATACAAGGACTCCCTGAAACAACATCTCAGGCTCAGCCAAATTGATCACCAACAATGGTCCGCCCTGGCCTCACATCAGGAGGCATGGAGATGCACTATCCACAGTGCTGCAGCCTTATTTGAGAACTCACACCGAACAAGTCTTGAAGAGAAATGACAACGCAGAAAGAATCACAACCCAGAAAAATCACCCAAGGAGACCTTCTGCTGTGCTTTCTGCAACCGGACATGTTTATCTTGGATTGGCCTTTTTAGTCATCAGCGTGCTTGCAGAAATTGTGGGATGACTCCTTCCTGAATCTTCATTTGCAAAGAAAAGCCAGATAGAGAGTGGGGGGGGGGGTATAGGCAGCTTAGGGAGGGACATTTAGAATTCTGAGCCAGAGAGTTCCAGTACCTCACCAAACTTCAAATCCCAGGATTTTGTAGGATGTTGTCATGACAGTCAGATTGCAATACTAGTGCTAAAATTGTGCAGTGTGCAATAGCCCCAGGTGTTTATTTTTTGATCCAGATGGTGCTGCTCCTGTTTTCTGGCTAGTTATACTTTTAATGAAAACTTTTCACTTGCAAGATTCCTAACATTGGACAGGCACAAAGCAATTTTTTTAGGAGCAGAGTTGCTATTTATGAGTTTCTGTGCTCCAAGTTAAATCTAGAATTAGAGCTCTATGAATAAGTATCTGTGGTGTTACTAAGGCTGGTATCACCTCTGCCTCCCATGGTGTCACCTGGTGTCGTTCGGCCTCTCAGTACCCCCTACTTATAAGTATCCCAAACAGCAATTAACACATATTATGCCAGACTATCAGACTGAACTACACATAGCCAGTTTTTAGGTGTCAAGAAACAGCAAACAGTAAATGAACCAGGGCAGACTGTTATTGCTCAGGAAATGTCCTGTCCCCAAAAGTCAGCCTTTCTATAATAATAATAATAATAAAATTTTATTTCTATCCCGCCCCTCTGCAACGCAATCGGGGCGGCTTACAATATAAAAACTCCATAGTCCCAGTACCCTAGCCCACCCCCCCTTAAAACAATATTAAACTATAAAAGATTAAAAACATACAGTAAATTAAAAATATATAAATTAGAAAAATATTAAAACATACAATAGGTTTTTTTTAAAAAAATAATAATAATAAAAAAAAATGATTACAGCTCAGGGAGGACAGCCGAGTCTTGGGCCGGGATAGTTATTCAGGAAAGGCCTGCCGGAAAAGATCCGTCTTGACAGCTTTTTTAAAGCCGTCTAAGGTGTTAATAAGACGGATCTCGTCCGGCAGGCCATTCCATAATCTGGGAGCAGCAGCGGAGAAGGCCCTCTGGGAGGTCACCGACAGCCTTGTTTTCATAGGCTGTAACAGATTCCTCCCAGAGGACCGAAGTGCGCGGGGAGGGTCGTACGGAAGGAGGCAGTCCCAGAGATAAGTTGGACCCAAGCCATGCAGGGCTTTAAAGGTTATAACCAACACCTTGTACTGTGCCCGGAAACGAATAGGCAGCCAGTGGAGAGCTTTTAGCACAGGTGTTATATGCTCTCTTCTGGAAACACCAGAAATCAACCTGGCTGCCATGTTCTGAACTAGTTGAAGTTTCCGAGTTAAGCACAAGGGTAGCCCCATGTAGAGCGCATTACAGAAATCCAGACGGGAGGTTACCAGTGCATGTACCACAGTTTCGAGGTCCCTAATTTCCAGGCAAGGGCGCAGCTGGCGTATCAGCCGAAGTTGATAACAGGCACTCCTGACCGTCGCATTAACCTGATTAGACATCTGGAGCGTCGGGTCCAGGAGCACCCCCAGACTGCGAACACAGTCTTTGGAGGAGAGTGTAGTTCCATCCAGGACTGGAAGTTGTATTCCCAGACCTGGTTTCGGGCCTGTAACTGTTAGTACCTCCGTTTTGTCTGGATTCAGTCTCAATTTGTTTTTCCTCATCCAGTCCATTGCTGCTTTAAGACAATCATTGAGAGGAGAGATGCCATCTGAAGTCGAAGCTGATGACCGAGACATGGAGAAGTATATCTGGGTGTCATCAGCATACTGATGACAACACACTCCATGCCTCCAAATGAGCTCTTCCAGCGGCTTCATATAGATGTTAAATAGCATCGGGGACAGGATGGCACCCTGAGGAACGCCACAGTTAAGCTCTATTCTGGTAGAGCAGCTGTCCCCGAGCCTCACCCTCTGGGATCTGCCCGAGAGGAAGGAATGGAACCACTGCAAAGCAGTGCCTCCAATTCCTAACCCCCTCAGGCGATCCAAGAGGATGGAATGATCTATTGTGTCAAAGGCCGCTGAGAGGTCCAAGAGCACCAACAGGGTCACACTACCCCTGTCGATACCCAAGCGGAGGTCATCAGCCAGAGCAACCATGGCAGTCTCCACTCCATATCCCGTCCTAAAGCCAGTTTGAAATGGATCTAGATAATCGTTTTCATCCAAGACAGCTTGGAGTTGGGAAGCGACCGCCCTCTCAATCACCTTGCTTAGAAAAGGCAGCAAGGAGACTGGTCTATAGTTGTTCCTGTCCAAGGGGTCCAGGGAAGGCTTTTTCAGGAGCGGCTTAACCGCCGCTTCCTTCAGACAGGGTGGAACGGACCCCTCCCTGAAGGACGCATTGATAATATCCCTAAGGAGTACTCTCGATGCGTCTCCCCCTTGGGTGGCCAGCCAAGATGGACAGGGATCGAGGGGACAGGTCGTCTTTCTCACTCTACCAAGGAGTTTGTCCACGTCATCGGTACTCACAGATTGAAGCTGATCCAATAAAATTTCATCAGCGGAGTTGCTGGACACCTCATCTATAGATTCTGTCATAACACTGGCATCTAAGTCGGCTCTTATCCGAGAGATTTTATCTGCAAAGTGGATATTAAACGCATCACAGCAGGCCGTTGTTGGGTTGAGTAAGGGGTTCTGCGCAGGTGGAATCTGCGTCAGCTCCCCCACCACCCTAAACAGTTCTGCTGGACGGGACTCTGCAGACGCAATACGTGCAGAGGAGAAAGACTTCTGCGCTGCACGTATTGCCTCTCGATAAGAATCAAGGAAATTCCTATGACGAGTCTTGTCGTACAAGAGTCGAGTCTTCCGCCAGGTGCGCTCTAGTCGTTGTCCAGCCTGCTTCATCTTCCTAAGCTCCTCTGAATACCAGGGCTTACGGTTAGGAGCAGGCTGGAAAGGACGTTTGGGAGCGATTGTGTCGATAGCCTTGGTGAGGTCGGTGTTCCAAATATTAACCAAAGCTTCAACAGAATCACCGGCGTTACCAACCATTAAACCCTCCAAGGCTTTCTGGAATCCAATTGGTTCCATTAGCCTTCGAGGGCGGACCATTCTAATGGGTCCACCACCACCGGTGGGGCAGACAGTGGCTCTTAGCTCCATCTTGACCAGGAAATGATCCGTCCATGACAATGCAGAGGTTTTAATAACCTCCGCCCACGGATATTCCTGTTCCGTACTAAAGGCCGCATCGAGGGTATGACCTGCACAGTGAGTAGGCCCGACAACCAATTGGGATAGGCCCATGTTTGTCATGGATTCCATGAACTCCCGAGCTGCGCCAGTTAGATTTAGCAAGCTGGTCTCAAGTGGGATGTTGAAGTCGCCAAGAACTAAAAGTCTGGCTAGCTATGTGGACAGAACCACATGAGTATCTGCAAAGCCATTCATGACTCAGATAGTTGCACCAAGCAGTAACCATAGCTCACTACAGAGAGAGTTGTGCACAAAACAGTGGCAGCTTTAGATTCAGACTTTCATGAAAAGCCAATAGCTGCTTAATTGTGTAAGCTGGATGCCCAGGTCCCAATCTTATCTTACCATCTTGACTAAGCTAACAGTTGGTTAGTCAAAGGGAGAAATTGTGCAACATTTTAAACTTCTCACAATAAATTATTAGGTTCAATGAGGTATTTTTGTATGTTTCTTTCCAGTCTTGATTTTCAGTTACTCAGTTCCAGGATCTTTTGTATGTTTAATCACTGCCATATGCACGTCCCATGTGTAGCTTTGGAATACTACACAACAAGGGAGGGGATACACTGGAAGTAACCCAGGGCAATTGATTTCAGTGCCATTGCTATTCCCATGGAGTGAAGTTTGCATAATACTTTTATGATGCAGAGTACTTTGGAGTATTCAGCAAGCAGACAGCAGTTCTGCAGCGCTCAGGAAAGATTGTTAGTGCATGCTCAAAGGACATTAAAATGTTCAAGGCATGAACATTCAGAGAGATCAGAATGAAATATTTATCTTCTTCCATTTTTTAGCTTCTACTTTGCATTATTTCTGCAGTGTGGCAGCAGCCTTATTGAGTTTTGTTTGAACACAGTTGCTCAGTTCTGCATCTATAGAGAAGTTCTCATGGTTCTCTGAATAAATATCCCTCTTGCCTCTCACTCTGCACACACACCTTTCTGATATTTCCACACTGGAATTACATGTATAGTTTCTTAACATATAAAAGTGGTAAATTAGACAAGACAGTCCCATACCAAGTTTGCTGGTTAAGAATTAGGTCTATCCACATGCCAGCTATGTGGACAATTATGTAGATAAAGGGTGGGGAGCTTTAGGCCCGCCAGATGTTTTGCATCTCAGCTCTCAGAAGCCCCACCCAATGTAATTAATGGTAAGGGATTGTGGGTGTTGATATCCACAAGACCTCAAGATCCAGATGTTCTTCAACCCTGATGAATGGAAAGGAAAAAGTGATGGTATATGACATGAGTCTTTCTGAAAACAGACTGAGTGAGAAGGTAACAAACACTCCATGCAGGGCTACTGTTTTCAGTGGCAGTTCCACATGGGATGCTGTATCTAAATGAGAAGAAAGATATGACTACAAATGAAGAAACAAGACTGATTCCCATGTGTTGATTGATAAGCACTTGGTTTCCTTCAGCAATATTCCTTCCTTTCAGATGTAGGAACAGTACTGAAAGTTTTGAGTATAACCAAGGAGAAATGGGACATGGAGGAGGTGGTATTGGAGGAACTGCAGATATTCAAGGTAAGATTAAGCATCACCTGAGTACAATTTAAGGAAACTAACATTTGAAAAATTTCAAGTGTTAGAACTGTTTCAGGGAAAAGATGGTTAAGTGTTGTTACTTTTAAAGGCATATGGACAGGGACTGGTCATTTTTTAAAAGAGCAATTCTAAGGGTTGCTAAAGCTTATGTAAAAATTCCATAGAAGTGACCTTGAGTAAAAGGAAATCTAAATGTTCATAGCACAAACGATACTGAAGTTCACATGAAGAAAAAGCTGAGGTGTGTTTTCAAGTTCCTGCTTGGGCAAAACATCTGCAGTAACTTCAAGGGAAGTAAAAATAATTTTGATCACACTTGCAAAATTGCTCATGGTGGGAGGGTGCTCATATCCCAAGTAGCAGTGTTTGCTCTGGGCTGTTGATACAGATAGCATCTTTGCCAGTAACTATGATGTAATGAGATCTTCTTGATATATTTGTCATGCATTTGTGTTGCAATTCTTAGGATGTCAGTTTCAGGTCAAACCTTTGGCTTCCCCACAGTGTTCTGATGACTTCGTAAGCTGATGAAATGCCATTGTCCTAAGCTTCTCTGGATATTTTTTCCCCTGTAATCTCTCCATGTGCTTTTGATACTTTGGCCAAAGGGATAGAATACTCCTGGCTTTAAAGCTCCCAATGTTATTTTTGGGGGCTACCATGGGCACCAATTATGAATACCACTTTGAAAATACCAAGAGTGCTCAACTGGCTGCCAAGTAATCTGGAATTCTCAAGCATGTACCAATTTGCTGCATACTTGCAACATCATGTAAAAGGGAAAAGCACCATATCAGATTTAATACCAAATAGGACTATTAGCTCAGCAGATGTTCCTCCACATTATAAATTTTGCTTCTTACTTACAGGGGGAAAAAATAGAAAGGGAAAAGTGACTATGGTTCATCTGTCTTTATGCAAAGCCACATCAAGATTACATAATTTGATGTAGAATTTTCCAAGGGTTCATGCATGTGGCCAGAAGGTGGTGGGTGCTGTCTTACCTTCAGCTGATAGAATGTCTATAGGGAGAGCATCACCTGCATTGTTTGCCTTGAAAAAAGAGTTACTTGGGCCCTGAAAGCTTCCATGTCTTCAAAGGAGTGTCTGCAGCCAAGCCAGTAATGATGTGTAGGCATAAATGAGCAGATGAAGCATCACAGACAGAGGGCCCATCTAAATGGTAAAAAAAAAAACCCTCATGGAATTCACTGGGAATCCTACCTGTCTAAATGGGATCATGTGCCAATCCACAGTGTTTGGAAGGGGGGGGCAAAATGGTAAAAACAATGCAGGGAAAGCCTTCATGGCTTTTCTCGTGTTTTTTTTAAAAACAGCAAGAGAGGTGCACATTCCTGCTCGTTAGGACAAGTGAAGGACAAGTGATTAGAAGGGAAGTGCAAAGCTTATTGGCCAGGTGAGAGCAGGGGCAGGGCTTGCTAACATGGCGAACACCAGCTGCCACCATGCTGGATTTTCACCTTAGTGAGTGATCACTAAGGTGATAAAGCAGGGTGGGCGGTTTTTGTTTTGCTTTGAAAATTTGCTATATTGTTCCAGCACACCTTAGATGACTTTTAAAAAAAATCAGTGGAAGAGAAGAACTAACAAGAGTAAATCATTCATGGCCGTCATCTGGAATGTGAGGCTTATTGGGGCTTCTGAGGCTAAAAACACTGTTAAGACATGTTGCTTCTGCTGCGAAATGCTATTAGTATGAGGTACTCCATTTTTCCCTCATGTAGATGGGCCCAGAGTGTACACATCATCACCTGACATCATATCCAGCACAATTGCTTTTTCATGGGGATAGTTCACATATTCAGCACCCAAGACCTCAAGCATGATTCTTGGCCAGGCAACCTGAAATCCTTGCACTGTTCTGAAAGTGCCTAGGTGACTGAAAGCACCTTTCTATATGTACTTCAGGAAAGTACTTCATGGGACTGCTGATACTTTTAAAAACTAGGGATAGAAAAAATATTTTAAAATTAATAGCGGGCCTTCTGGATTTGTGGGGGTTCGGTTTCAGGACCCCCCATGGATGGCAAAAAATGCAGATGGTCACACCCCATATTATTAAATGCCTGTGATATGTGCATGAACATATCAGCACATCTGTGTGCACATCATTGTCATTTTAGGCATGGGACACGATTCGTAGGCAGTTGAAACCACAGATTGGTAGCCCATTGAACTGGAGGGAACACTGTATTCAAAAATGGTTGAAAAACATGTTTTTCAAGTGAAGAGAAATGCTGATAACAAAAATCTTGGAATGATGAGAATCTTTGCAGTTTGGGACTTATTCTGCCCAAAATTTGCATGTGGTTGTTTTGCACAGAAAGCATCATTTTCTTCACAGGAAACAATATTTTATGCAGAAAATGATACTTCTATGCAGAATTATAGTTTCCTGTGCAGAAATAATGCTGCAGTTATGGGCTCATTCTGCACAATATTTGCCTGTGGGTAATTTGCATAGAAATTTCCAGAAGCAGATGGGATTAACATGCATGACTGCATTAATACACAAACAAAAGAATTAACCCCCCCCCCCGAAAAAAAAACTTAACTCGTTTGTAAAATTAAACATTTTGCACTCCACTACTTCTTCTGAAAGTGAGATTGGGGGTGATATATGTCATTATTGGATAAGAGTTTTGTATTCAAGATAAATGCAAATAGAGCATATACCTTCAACTGTTGCTTATTCATTCACTTTTCAGCACCCATCACCTATCTTGATTATGGAGATGTCCCCAAAGCAGGTAATTCACAATGAGTAATTATTTTAGCACATGTAAATTGTTTACATTACATTTGATGTCTTGAAGTTAACATCCAAAATGGTGTTTTTTTTAAAAAAAATTGTTTAATTTGCAGTTTTTCCCCAGCATACACAAACTTTTTTTATCCTATTCTCTTTTCCCTAACTACTCTCATTCTACCCATTCATGTCTCAGAATCACCCTTTTTGATTCTGAGCACATGTCTATATTAAACAGAATGGGAGAAAGTAAAAAGAGGTGGAGTGTGGGGGGAAAAGGAAAAATAGTGGCAGTACTGGTAAGGTTATATTGGTCCTATTCTCTTACTGCCAGTGGCCCCAGTCCAGAAGACATTAGTCACACTGATGCCCAAGTGAAATTAAGTTAGAGCCTTACCACACTTTGAAGAAAAGTGGCAAAGCAGCAGGAACGTTCTGTCTTTCCTGCTGCCTTATTGCATGATGTCAGTGTTTGTTCCATTCCAACGGTGGACTGAGGTAAAACAATGCCTTTTTGCTAATCAGAAAACTCTGTTCCCAAAAAGATACTGCTTTACCTCAGTCTCCCATGGCCCAGAACAACAGAATGGCGGAGGAACAATGATATCCTGCAGTCTCTCTCTCTCTCTCTCTCTCTCTCTCTCTCTCTCTCTCTCTCTCTCTCTGGCTTTTCTTCGCAAACGAAGATTCAGGAAGGACTCGTCCCACGCTTTCTGCAAGCGTCCTGATGACTGAAAAGGCGAATCCGAGATAAACAAGTCCAGTTGCAGAAAGCACAGAGGTTCTCCTTGGGTGATATTTTGGGTTGTGATTCTTCTGCGGCTCCCAGTGTATGTTTACACTTGCCGTTTCGTCCCTCGCCTATCACTACAGGGCTTTTTCAGAATTGGATTTATCCTTCGAGCCTGTGCAATGGATTTTTCTGGTGGAGCGCAGTGTGCACAGAACTGGCCTCACCCTTTAAACCAAAGGTTCATCTGCTGTGGCCTTGCAAGCATGGATGGTAGCAGCGAGGTCCTTGGGTCGTAGGTTTGATTAGAGTTTCCTTCTCTTAGATGGTTGACCTTACAGGGTTGGACAAGCACCATCTGCCCAGGTTTGGGATTAGAGTTTTCCTTCTCCTAGGTTGATTGCCATAAGGCTAGAGAGCCCATCCTGCACTTTGACGCTCTTTGTCAGACCCTTCGATTTTGACCTGTCTGGCATTGGAGGCCCTACCGGTGGCTATTATGCCACCACCAGCATAACTCAAAACTTCATTAGGTTACGCAAGCCTCTCCCCCATGACAAGGGGGTGTCAATGGGGAGGTATCATGCAGTAAGGCAACATGAAAGACAGAATGATCCTGCTGCTTTGCAGCTTTTCTTTGGAGTGCGGTAAGGCTCTAAGTCAGTGATTTTGCTTGTTTATTCAGAAGTAAGTCTGCATTCAGTGGAGGCTACTTTCTTGAATATGTCTTTAGGATTAGCCCCAGTGCAGGGAGACTAAAACTAATGTCCTCTGAATTGCTAAAGAGAACCTGGCCCAGCCAGTATTGACAGAGTTTAAGAAAAAACACTCCCACATTTCTATAGGCTATTTCCCCCACAGGCATATATAAGTTTTCAATGCAAATTGCCACCTGGCTGGTGCTTCAACCTGCATAGCTCACATCTCCAGAGCTCAGAAATGTTTGCTTTGGACTAGAGCTCCCATAGTCCCCAAACTAGCATGGGCTGTGGCTGCCTTCCAGATTCTGGGAATTGGTTTTATTTCTTAGTGATGGAAATTTGTAAAACTTTGCACTGAAGCATGTGTTGTTATTTTAAATTCAAACCTTGTTCTTAAGCAGTAGAGGTTATGTTGATACAGAGCTTGCCATTTTAATTCACCCTTGGCTAGATTTTTTTTGTTGTTCTGTAACTTCATTTTAGATATTTTTTAAATAAATTGATTTTCAATATATTACCAGTTCTTGATTTTTAAAATAGGCCTGACTACAGAGATAAATATATCAATAATAACATGTGATCCCATACTCTGTTATAGGCAAGTTGCAGGAAGGGTTGATCTTAAAATTAACAGAAAAAGAGGTTTACCATCTATTATCAAATTGCTGGGCACTGCTGTAATGGAGAACTGAATAGCTCCTGTTTCTAAATGAACTGGACTAACTTTTCATAGATCCCATGTGTTGACACCTAGAATACAAATTGCATTCACTGTATAAATGAAAGAGATATATGAACATTTATGCAGACATTTATATATTTCTGTAATAACAGAAACATGTCACTATAAAAATGAAAAATGCCTGAAACATGATTGAGACAAAAAAAAAAGTACTGCTTGAAGAATGCTTCTAATTCTTTTGCTGTGCCTGATTTTCAGCAACAATTATACATTGGTTCCAGAGATGGATTGGCTCAGCTCTCACTACACAGATGTCATACGTATGGGAAGGCTTGTGCAGACTGTTGCCTTGCCAGAGACCCATACTGTGCTTGGGATGGAAATTCATGTTCCAGATATACACCAACATCTAAAAGGTGAGGAAGAACTATGCCTAGTTTCTCAGACCTCCCAGTGAGATTCTTACATGGCCCCTAGTGGCACAGGAACTGTCATATTACTACTTCTTCCCACAATGGCAGAAAAACACAAGACACCCTCAGTTTCATGGAAGCCTCGCATCACCAGTGGAGGCTGTGAGGTATTAATCAGGACCCCAAACTTTTGAGCTCCCTCCCACCCCCAAATTCCTCTGCCTCCATCTGCCCTGCTAGACAACAGTGGGAGAAATCTCTTGGAAATCTTTCAGATCTCATGGAAATTCAATGAATGACTTTTGATTACTCACAGTGTATCTGAAGATAAAACCTGATGAGTTTTAGGATTCTAAATATGTGGGAAATCTTTGATGGGGTCTCACAACATCTATTTCTTTGTCCAAAATCCCCTCAAGGAGAAATTAGGAAAGGGAATACTTCCTCCTATGCCATTTCTCCATTTGAAATGTCTATTTAAAATGGTCAGAGAGAGGAAACAAGACCGTTATTGGACTTTTAATCTTTTCCTTTATCCCTGTCCTGTGGATAACCTGCAAGCTGGATCACCTGCATCTCATCTACTTTGTTTCAATTCATTATGTGGGCTTTCTCCACAGAAATGTATTGTTTTCATCCTGGCAATGGGGCATATGAAAGCTCTACCTTGATTATTATCCCTGTGTTGGCTCATTCATATATGTGAGCTATTGCTTTATGGTACATTTAGCAAATAAGGCACATAGATAGGTGACCTGCCTCTAAGCTGCATCCCGCAGTCAAACAAGATAGATGCCACCAAGTTAGATACCGTCATGCTACCCTGAACATACCTGTCTCAATTGGTTTAAGAAGCTAAGCATGGTCTGATGACTACTTGGATGGGAAACCAGCAGTGAATAGCAGGGAGCTCCAGGTAGGGCTACGAAAGATTCTTGCGTGAAATCCTGGAGAACCACTACCAGTCACAGCTGATTGTACTGGGCTAGATGGACCAGTGTTCTGACTCAGTATAAAACATCTTCCTGTGTTCCTGTAAACAGCAGGTAGAGCTTCAAACAGTCATTTCTACCTTTATGCTCCTTTTTTAGGCGTGCAAGGAGACAAGATGTCAAATATGGAGACCCAGTCACTCAGTGCTGGGATGTTGAAGAAAGTAAGTTTACAGTATTTTACATTTGCATCCCTGTCTTTTTTTTTAAAAAGTGGGGTACATATGTGTTACCACTTGCACGACTGGGTTTCTGGACATAGGAATATCATAACAACTATCATCTTCCCCATATGTAATGGCTAACCTTCCCCCATGCCTGCAAAATTCTGGTATTCTGTCAAGCCTGGAAAACAGGGCCTTCCTCTAGATAGGCAGTGTTCAGCTCCCAGGTGTGTAGTCTGTCTGTAATAACTCAATGATGCATAAGGGCATTCTACATGTGCTCAGTGATTCTTTCTTCTTTGTCATTATTTCTCATATGCCACAGCTAAATCCCAGCACAGAAAACAACTGCTCAGTTGAATTCTAACTCTAATTAAACCATGTCCATGGAAATGTTTGTGTGTAGTGAAAAATCAGCAAGTTGTGCCTCAGATTTCCAGCACTGATAGACTGCAAAGTCACAGTTGCGTCTTAAAATTAGCCAGTTTACATGTAAGACTGAAGCAAAGTTTTTGATGATGATATTGGAATTTGTGCTTGCTCATGAAATAATACGACTTGGAAGACAACAGAAAAGTACAGAATAGTTTTGCAGGCACAGGACACAATATTCTTTTTTATTTTTAAAGTCACAACCAAGAGTAGAAATAGCTAACAATGTGCAGTATCTCTGGAATCAAGATGCCGGCATTAAATATGGTTGGTAGGGTCACCATTCTTACTGAATACCTTGTCTAACAATTAACCAATTGGACTACTAGCAGCCATTTAAGAGATACAAAGAAGGGATTATTCTGGAAGAAACATATAGAAAAAATAATTCTATCTCTGTAAGTACTATCACTGAGTGAAAAGAAGGGCAGAACTTTCCAAACCTAGGCAGGAGGTCTGCTTGAACAAAAGAAAGCCAAATAAGCAGAACTCCCTGGAGGAAAAATCAGGAAACATTTGCGGGGAGGGGGGCACAGGAGTTACATTCTCTTGGCTTATTTCCACATAGCAAAAGATCCAAAATCTTAGTTCCAGCGATCAGGCTATCCAGGTCTTCCAATTCTTCCCTGCTAATTAAACAATCCCCTTCTTAACAACAGACTACTGTCTCCCACAAACATTGCTGTCCATGAGCTTGCCAAACTGTCTGGCTCATTCCCCTGGCAACTGATAGTTTTCTTACAATATGTATTATTTATATCCAGTCTTGTGGTTAAGCTGAAATTCTCTGACAACATAACATAAAACTTAAAATGTTAAACTCAGGATATTTTGCTTTCATTTCTTAAAGGAGGAGAAAGAAACCACTAAAGCAAAACAATAGTTTTTACATTTGTTTTAATATTTGCTCCAATCTGCTTTCAATTGGCCTTCAGTTATTTTCATACAGCCCCGTTGTGCAGTAAAGTGAAAGACAATTTAATGGACTAAAGCGTAGAGTTAATGAAGGCTATAGTTTTCTGCACTTCTACTTTGGTGGTAGCAGGGGTGGATGGGTGACAAGTGGCCTAAGAAAAAAACAAGACTAAGGAAACAACTTTTGAGAATGAACAAGTTGTCTTTGTCTTGTTACAATACCAGGGCTGGGTCACACAAGCCTGTTTTCTCACAACAATCATGTTAGTGACACAAACAGGAACATACTGGTTTGAAAATGTTCAGTATCACACTTCTCTACAACCACACAAGTGTGCTGCTTTGGCAAATCATGGTCCCTTCCACGCAGGCTCTGTAACCCTGCCTTCCTACCTATGTATCCCTTACTCAGTGCATGTGGGCCTAATTTTTATTTTTGCCATGATTCCATAATAATGGGAAACCAATAAAATTATTTTTATTTTATCATTTCCCTGTAATTACACAATCACAGCAAAAACAAATTTTTTTAAAAAAAAACCTGAAAGTCATGGAGTGAAAACCTCAACCTGCTTGGGAATAGCGAGGTAGAAGAGGCAGAGAGGGGGAGAGGAGGAGAATCATTCCTCCTCATGCCGTGTGACTGCTGTCATATTGCTGCTGCAACAGAAGGGACTTAACATACTGGGGGGAGGGGGGTTAATGGAATATTAGGAGCCATTGATGGGTTTCCCCCATCAATGAAAAGGTATGCTACAGAAAAAAATTAAATACAAAGCAGCAACAGGATGGACACGACGTTGTGTGATAAGTACTGATCAAATACACTAGTATCTTGCTGTAATGAAAAAATACCAGCCTTGTGTGATAAAGTCTCCAGTCACTTGTGTAGAATAAATATGTAGTTCTAAACTGAGAACTGTACTCCTGCTATGAAAGCCATGTTAACATATTACAAGCTGAATGCTATCAGTTGGTTCTTAGTTCTACATGGGTGGTGTGATTTTCCCAAACTTATCTTGGTTCATGGAATGGTCTGGAGCCATCATGTTAGAGATAAATAGGTGCAACTGTAACTCAATAGCTGTGAAGCACGTAGGAGTCATATTGTGATATCTACACCAATCAGAGATAGGAAATTTAGGGGAAATGGGGTGAGACATTAAGGTAATTGTTGATACTTTTAAAAAAATGTTCAGTTGCATGTATATTCAAATGTTTTTAAAAAACTATTTTTAATTAGTGTTTAAATTTACATTGCATTCCTATACAAATACAGTAGGGTCTACTACATCTTTTTCGCCTATGTCTCCCCTGAATAAAAGTGAATAAATTTCACCCATTATTTTACCCCTTTTCCTTTCCCCTAGACTCTGTTGTGGGAGGAGGAGAAACAGCAGCATTTATTTTAGGAAGCCACCCACACCCTTCCATTGCTTTCCCTTTCTTCTTTCCTGTAACCTCATTTACTTAACTTTCCATTCACTTTCTTTATCTTATTGATTCCCAGAAAAAGAGCTTTAGAATTCAGTTTTCTGGGACTTATGATATCCAGTGCAGAATACAGGATATCCATCTTGATGGAAAGAAGACACACAGACACACTGCAAGCTGCTTTTATTATATGTAATCTAAACATTTGAATTCCCTAACCCTGGTGGGCTAACAAAAAGTGGGAGGTAGTTTTGCACAGAAAAATCAAAACAAAAAAACATTAGGCTTTGGGTAAAGAACCTAAGAAAAGCTTATGAAATTCATGGGTTACCATAAGTCTTGATGCTACACACACACACACACACACACCTGGAATAATACAGAATTTGCCATAGGGTAAAGAACTAACTGGGTAATGTAAAATTTGTTGGCTCATTACTACTGTGGCTCATTTCATTGAATGATAACATAATTATTTATTAAATTCTGGAGAAACATTAATGCTAACATTCCAGCTTAAGTCAATCACTTTCACCAAAACATACATCTAATTTAGTTGCTCTTTTCACTGGCAAATTTCCAGCTGAATTCATGACTTAATTGGTTTTAATTTGTTAATTCGTAACACTGGCCCTACTTTCCCCAAGTGTTGGAATATTCCAGGATCAAATCACTAATCTGGTTTTGCTTCCATTTCAAAGTAACTCACTAGAGGTGTGTGGCATGTTAAACAATATTTGAGTTTACTTACAGTTATATATGTTCAGCAAAAGTAGAACAATTCCACTGCTCAACATTCTAACAAAGAGCCAAAAACAAACCACAGTATAAATTTCCTGTCTTCTGGGCTTTGAGGTGCACAGCTGAATTTTGCCTAAATTTTGTGTTGCTTTTCTAGAGTTATTAGTATATTATTTTGTGTGCATAATTTGGTCCCAGGTCCATGCAGCACTATTCCTGATGGGAGAGGCTTTCTTTGCTGGTATCAGGAGCAATGTAGAGGAGTTGGGGGCAGGGAAAGAGAGCATATACTGTATGTCCCTGCCATCCCCTGCATCTCTCTCTTTCCGTGCCAATGCTTAGTCCACCCACCTGCCACCAGAGTAGTGTAGGCTTTTTTTTGGTCTCAATGGTCTGGTAGGATTTTTTTCCTTTTCCTTTTCCTTTCCTACCCTACACTGCTTCGGGGAGTCTTGGGAATATTGGGATCAGGTGGAGTTATTTAACTAGATGGTCACATGGCAGGTAGTGGAGGAGGATTATGAATTTGGTGAACACTTGTAAGCTCCATATGGGTGAAATGGAGGTCTCTGGAGTCACTTCTTTAGATCAGGAGATATATTGCATGGGGAAAGGGAAACTCTTAAGGCTGACCTTGGATAACACTTCACTTTAATTCATGGCACTTGTGGGGAGCTCCTCAGGTTAGCATTCCACAACAAAACTGGTTAGGTGGCAACCCAATTCCTTGGCTTACCCCTGGGGCTCAGGCGATTCACACAAGGATAGCTGGGGAGGAGGTCAGGTTTGGACCACTGCCTCAGCCTAGCCTCACAACAGGTTGTTTGCCCTTTGCATTTCTTGGATTCAAGAGAGTTTTAGTAGCTAAAATTTAAATAGGTTAAATAAAGTGGCCCCATTCACCCATGTACATGTCTGGCCCCAGCTCCACACAGTGTGTGTGCCTGAGGGGTTGTGGCTCAGTAAAATGCTGTTTCCTGTGCAGAAAATGGAGACTTATGCTGTTCAAAATTTGCACATAGTAAATTTTTTGCATATTAATTTATGTGCAGAAAACACTGTTTTCAGGGTGTGTGTGTGCAAATTTTGCACAGAATTAAATCTTTGGGTGCACAGATTCTCATCCAGTAAGGGTTGTAAGGGTTTCCAAACACTAGAGAAACACATTTATTTTGACTATTTGAATATTCTTTCCATCCCTAGATGAATCTGAAGATTCCTTTTCAAGTTTGGTTCAATTTTTCAGATTCAATTTTGTGGGAAACTAAAAGAGTTTCAGAAAGACTACTGAAATGTTTAGGGGGTTCCACATACACCAGCTTTGTGATGGCGGAAGAGATCATATATTCAGGCCACATACTATATGTGGTAAAAAGTCTCCAAAAGTCCCTCTGGCTTTGTTAACTCATTCCTACCATTAGTATCCAATAGTCTTACTGCATTGTCTCTTGCCTCATGTCAGAAAAGTATTCCTGCAAGAAATAATATACATCACATTCTGATTCGATCAATGGTTTAAAGGAAAGGAAGTGGCCAATTCATACATCAACTCTGTTGATATAAATGGCTTACATCAGATTAAACCTTAGTGTGCTATACTAAACCTGAGGTGCCTTTTGTTTGCCTTAATAGTTTATGTGCCGCTTGCAGCATCTGTTCTGCATCAGTTATGTTTTCCTATTGCTTAAAGAAATCAGGGCAAGGTTAATCTTCTGTACCATGTTTGCTTTCCAGGCATTAGTCAAGAAACCACTGATGAAAAGGTGATTTTTGGCATTGAATTTAATTCAACATTTCTGGAATGTATTCCGAAGTCCCAGCAAGCCTCCATTAGGTGGTTTATTCAGCGCTCTGGAGAAGAGCACAGGGAAGAGGTATGTCACAGTTGTTAAGACCAGCTTCCCTTCTGGAGAACTTCTAAATCCATGGTCAAAGACAGAGGTTAATAGTATTAATAAATGTTATAGTTTTGCTTACCCCAGCTTACATACAGTAGTTGGCAGTGCTTTAATAATATAAAAATGGAGTATGGAGACCCAAGAGGACAATCCCTGTGGAATCAGTGACGTTCCTTTTTATGATATCTGTTATATATTGGGCATTCACATAATGTAAAATGCACACTACAGTTCATTATCCAGACTGCACACTTTGCTCACAATATGAAAATGCAACCATGTGTAGATCAGCCTGAGACACTGGAACAGTATCTGACTGAATCATACTTCTTCCCATTTGTTTATACAACTATCTCCTTCACCTACTTCTTCTCTTTTTTTGCTTCTCTACTTCTGTTTTCTTCTTCTTAAAAACTAGTGTTAATTTGTGGTCATTGTGGTATCACTGGTGAGTGGCATGTTGTGTCCTGAACACTTTCAGTTGAGTGCTGTAATGTTTTAGCAGACCCTTTAAGTGTCACTCCAGAAATAGAGGGTTATGTGTTGTTCATCATGACACGCAATACAGTTTCCTGAGGGGAAGGAGAGGGCAAAATCCAGATTAGGTTAACAGGGATTTGGCCCAGCAGGATGCCTCCTGTTCTTCACCTTTAAGGTCATGTTTTGGAATCCCACTTCCAGTCAGAACAGGGTGTGGGGAGGGAACAGGATCTCCGGGGCTACAGGAGCTGTCACCAGGTCATTCTGTCACCAGTGGGAAAACAGCTCCCTGGAGTTTGAAGCTTTTTAAAAAGAGTACCACATCAATTGCCTGGCACTCTCATTTTAGCATTGTTCACACAAATGAAACTGTTTTCTTCTTCTTCTGTGTTTTGAGTGTTATTCACTCATTGTAGGAACTGTGTGTTCTTACATGAATGAGAGACAGGAATTAATAACACCCATTACATCATTTGTTCATAAAGCCTGAATGTGCTTAAATATCAAATATCCCATAACCCCCCCTCCCATTTATTTATTTCTCATCAAATTCCCCTGTGCAACATAATATACATGATAGGTGTCAGAGCCGGAAAAAGCTCAGATGTTTCTGGTCAGTTCTTAGCAGGAGTCTCTTGTAACCTGTTAAAAATATTACACCCCCTTGTGTTAGCCTGGCCCCAGCCCAGAATCTGTTGGGACTACAGCTTTGCCAAACTGCCATGTACATTTCCAGAGGATATAACAAGCCATATACTTGAAATGACGGCTCATGAGTTCCTCCTTTTCCTTCCTGTCCGCTGTATGTACAGTGCGTGAGATAAAAGGGAGTCACACATTTTCAGCTGCTCCAGCAAGAATCAGCTAATTTTTCATGTGTGCCTGCCATATAATTTCGAGTTGATCAGAGCCACTAAGGTTCAGCTGGCAACTTTATTTGCAAAATAATGGCAAGTTTAGTACTCCTGTTATAACATGCTTGTTATAATTAACAACTGGGAAAAAAGTTGTTGTAGGAGGATTTTCTTGGTAGGACTTCTCTTTTAACTGGGATGCAGATTTATTTGAGTTCATTTTCTTTGGCAATCGACTCCAGCTTGTCTTTTTGCCATTTGAAACATGTGATCAATAATTCCTTTAGACCAGCTCCTTTTGTTGTACTTTCAAGTCGTTTCCAACTTATGGTGACCCTAAGTGGGTTTTCTTGGCAAGATTTGTTCAGAGGAGGGTTGCCTTTGCCTTCTTCTGAGGCTGAGTGAATGTGACTTGCCCATGGTCACCCAATGGATTTCCATGGCTGAGCAGGGATTACTATCCTGGTCACCAGAGTCATAGTCCAACACGCAGACCACTACAGCAGGCTGGCTCTTGTAGACAGTCTTTTACATTATTGTCTATTTTCTAAAAAGTATGACTTGTATGCAGCTATCCAAACTGCCATTCTCAACTTTAGACAGTTGGAGCACTACTAAAGAGATCACTGAGTATCCTTCACTATTTGACAATTCACTTGGTAACACTATTATTTGCAATAGGACAATATATAGAGAACATCAAAGGGATTCAAAGGGAATTTACTCTTTAATAAATGGTGCAACTGTCACTCTTATATATAGAAATCAGAGTAGGAGGACAAGTTGGTGCAGCAAAAAAATAGTAGTCAACAACTAGTTCCACGTATACCTCTAGTGAATGCTGTCAATATGAAATGTTGAACATGAGAATGTGTTTATGTCAAAGGGCACAACGCTAAGGTGTATTTTGAGGTTATCACAGGACAGTAACAGAAGAAGTGCTGTATGCAAAAGATTCTCCCACTTACTCATTTGAAAATAAAGATTCTGGGAAGGAGAAGAAATGGAAATGATCCTTTGGAATACAAAAATCAGAAGTTATTCATAATAGTGCACTAACTGAACATTCCAGTATACACACACACACACGCACATGCACAAACACACTTCGCTTGATCTAGACACTATAGAAGTATAGTGTCTAGATCAAGGGAAGTAACAGTGCCACTCTATTCTGCCTTGGTCAGGCCTCACCTAGAATACTGTGTCCAGTTCTGGGCACCACAATTCAAAAAGGATATTGACAAATTGGAGCGTGTCCAGAGAAGGGCAACTAAAATGGTGAAAGGTCTGGAAACCATGCCTTATGACAAAAGACTTAGGGAGCTGGGTATGTTTAGCCTGGAAAAAAGACGGTTAAGGGGTGATATGATAGCCCTGTTTAAGTATTTGAAGGGATATCACACTGAGGATGGAGCAGGCTTGTTTTCTGCTGCTCCAGAGACTAGAACACGGAACAATGGATGCAAGCTCCAGGAACAGAGATTCCACCTCAACATTAGGAGGAACTTTCTGACAGTAAGAGCTGTTTGGCAGTGGAACACACTCCCTCAGAGCATGGTGGGGTCTCCTCCCTTGGAGGTCTTTAAACAGAGGCTGGATGGCCATCTGTCAGGGATGCTTTGTGTATTCCTGCATGGCAGGGGGTTGGACTAGATGGCCCTTGGGGTTGCTTCCAACTCTACAATTCTATGATTCTATGATTCTACATACATACACACACACAAACACACACACACACACATACAGAGAGAGAGAGAGAGTTTTCAAAAGTAGAGATTGCTTTTGAATATGCTCATGTAACACATATCAGCTAACACACATTGGAAACTGCTTAATGCGGTGTAGATGTGTAAATTGCTATTGCTTAAAACAATTTGTAAGCCGCTCTGATAGCCTTGTGGCTGAAGATTGGGGTATAAATAAATAAATAATAAAATAAGGTATATAGCTATGGGGGGAGAGGGCAGGGGCAAAATGAAGGCATTGCCTCCCAAATAAATGTTCTTCCCCCAGAGATGAAACTTTCCCTCTGTCTCCAAATTTTGAGGATTGCAAAGAAGGAGACAGTGAAAATAATTCACACTAACATTCTTATATTTGTTGAATTCACATTCCATTGGTAATTTTGCCTACCCCTTTTCTTTGGATGCTTAAACTGTATTTCTAAATGCTCAACTGAAATTTAAAAAATTGAAGCTGGAGGAAGAAATTAATTTGGAGTGCAGAATTCTTATGTAGATAGCATTGCCTATATCTCCTCACCCTAGTTGCATCCCATGCAGGATCAGTGGAGCCAATGAAATGGTGTAATATACAGTTCCATCCATTTTTTAAAGATAGCAGCAGCCTGGAGAAATGTTATATTTGACCCAAAATTATACACCCCACTTTATGAAACTTCATGGCTCAAAAAAGTAGTAGTGGTGGTGGTGGAGGAGGAGGAGGAAAGAGCAGCAGTGATGGTACTAATGAAAATTAGTGCAACACAGTGTTCAAGATATTTTTTATAATATTTTTATTAAACATACAAAATCATTCTACATACTATCACAAACAAATAAAACATATGAACACATAAGACATACAACAATAACTTTTTAAAATCTAAAATTACAAATAAACATATAAACTAACTACGTACCTCCAGACTTTTAACCACTGAGTATAACTGTAGCTGTTCCAACTTTCTCTTATATATAATAACTATAAGGAATAGTTTATTGCATAAGTAAATATATATGATATATATGTATCTACTGAAAAAAATTAACTAATTCTCGAATCCTATTCTAATAAAATTTCCCCATCTCTCAATCAGAAACATTATTACATTCCAATTCTTTTTGACTTTAGCAATAGAACTTTATTTAATTAAAATAGTTAATTTATCAATTTCAGCCAAGTCATGTAGGACTTTATCAGACAAGGCAAATATCACCAAAAAACTGTGTCATTTAGGATGCAATAATTATCAGACGTTCTCATCATTCACCCGTTCATGCTGTGCTGTGGTGGTGCTAATGAGGTGTCACTTTTTTATTGATGAGCAATAAAAAGTGACACCTCATTCATGCCAGTGCAACACAGTGGCAATGGGTAAATGATGATGTCATCTGATAATTTCAGCCCTTTGTGCTATCGTCATTTCCTAAGGATATTGTGTTTGCCATGTCTGATAAAGTCCATAGTTTCATTAGCCAATCTTCTTGTGCAGGTATCTCAGAGTCCTTCCACTTCTGCATGTACAACAGTGTCACCACTATCACCATATATTGTATAACTCTTCTACGTTTCCTCTCAAGCTGTTCATCAAGTAGCCCCAACAAAAACCGTTCAGATTTCATCTGGAGCTTAATTTTTAAAATTTCCTCCATCAGTTCATGTATTTGAGTCCAGAATTTTTGGCTTTCTTACAAGACCAACACATATGATAAAAAGTTACAATATCATTCATGCATTTCCAACACATATTACTTGAACCCTTGCACATTTTGGACAATCTCTCAGATGTCAAATACACCTATACATCATTTTGTAAACATTTTCTTTTAAGTCATAACTCAAAGTAAATTTCAGACCATTTCCTCATATTTTTCCCATTGTTCTAAACTTATTTCATGACACATATTTTGTGCCATTTAATCATACAGTCTTTGACTTCTTGTTTTGTATCAAATCTCAGTAACATGACTATCAGTTATACACAATTTTATCTCAAGCTGTTTTCTTCATTTCAATTCCAAGTAGGTTTTTGTTCATCTTAAATCTTTCATCCAACTGATGATGTAAATACCATTGACAAGTAAAATTTAATTCATGCATAGTTTTCATTCTCTATTGACCATTTTGCAATAATAACAAATCTCTATATGTTACCTCTGACATCTCTGTGTCTTAAAAGTGGTCTTTCTTTTTAAAAAAAGCCTCATGTGGTGAGATCCATAAGGGCATTTGAAAGTGAAATCTTGATTTGCACTTTGTCATACACTCAACAAAAAAGTGTCCAAAATATTTCAATTGTGCATGAGGAAGTTCCTAATTCAAATATAACATAAACTGATTGGCCTGTGGCAACCTACTATGTCAAATCCTAAGCCCCTCCCCTTCACTTAGGAATATGAGGATAATGATACTAACCTATGTTTCAAGGTCCTTGCAAGAACTACAGATATTGTATATGAAGTGGTTTGACAACTGTAAGCTACTGTACAAAGTAAAGTAGCACTGTTGGTAGGAATGGATGGGTCATTGTATTTCCAATCTACATCTGTTTCACACTTGTTCATTCATGATTCCATTCCATCCATTTTCACATCAGTGTTTAAATTCTGGATTTGTTTCTTCAATGGAAAAAAAAAATATGAAGGATTTTTTTTTCACAGAACACCAACTTCTACCTAATATATTTATACCTGTTTGCTTTTACACACTTAAACTTAAAACATGCATTTTATACATTTTTGAGCCAAGAATTTTATCACAAAATTCAGAGAAGGATAATGTATTGTCCAAGATAGCTACTTGCCTCAAAACAGAATAATTTGCAGGATGGCTTATGAGACAAACATTAATCACATTTTCCAAAACTCTCTGTTTTCTCTAACAGAAATGCTTAATCACTTTGTGCTTCCACATTGCATCTAACACAGCACACTCTCCCAGTCACCTTTTACCCTTTCCTTACCTTCAACATTCTTTCATATGTTGATTAATGATGTAAAGCAGGCTTTGAAACCACTCTCATATCACAGACAGGTGCAATGTTTTAAGGTGGAAGAGTTGGTACAATATGTAATGATGGAAGCCTTCCAAACACACCATTCACAAAGGGCAAGTGATATTGACCTAGCTTGATTCCACTGTCCTTTGAATCCTCTGTTGCTTAATGTCTCTTTGTTCTTTAAGGCTTTTTAATAAAGGATCTTATTAAATGTCCTTGATTTAAAAGACATTTTAAAGGCCTTCATAATTATTTTACTGTAAAGCACAATTAATTTATAAGCCAAATATCTCAGTCACAAAAATTATGAAAAGGAAATACTATTTTACTCAAGATATCACCAAATAGGACTAGTAGCATACAGCACAGATAGCTTTGAAACACAAGGTTTCAAACAAATCCACAAGCTCTAGGTTTACAAACAGGTGTAACTTATAATTGCAAAAGAAAAATTCATTTTTTAGAGGAAATATATTTCAAGAAACAGCAAGATTATGTCTGATCCAGCATGGCAGTTCTTATAGAATCATGGAATCGTAGAATTGGAAGAGATCTCAAATAAGGTCTAGTCCAATGCAAGAAATTCTTTGCTACATCATTGATTAGGCTGGGTTGCCATCCAGCCTCTGTTTGAAAACATCTAAGGAAGGCCGGTACAAACATCTTACAAGATTGTCTCTTCTGCTCATACAGGCAAGATGTTCTTCCTAATGTTATAGTCAAAATCCAGTTTGAGTAAATTTGAATCTTCCTGTTTGTGGAACACAAGAGAACAAATTTGCTCCATGATGTATGTGATACTCCTTAAAATAGTAAGTTGGAAGTATTTTCAGCTCTTAATCATCTCTTCCCTGCATCCAATCTTTCATCTTAGGACTTGGTCTGCAAGTCCATTCTTCATCTTTGTTGTCCTCTTGATATGTTTCATTTTCAATGGCAGTGCAAATGGCAAAAAAAAAAGTTCCTGAATTATTAGAATATAATTATCTCAAATTGGCTAGGACAAATGGTGTTTCTTAATTTCTTTGATACAAATTATTTCTCTTTTTCAGTTCAGAGTTTTTAAAGGGCTAGATCCAAATGCTAGTCTGATCTAGATTAGATTTGTAGGTTCACTGGGATTAAAATGCCTTGATCTGCCATTCAACAATTGATTCAATAAATAAGTCTATTAGAGTTGGGACTAGCAATTGGAGTTAGAATCAAGTATATAATCCAGTTCCTTAGAAAATGGAACCAGATTTAGTTGACTTTTAGTCCCATTGAAATCAGTGGAACAAGTTAGCCATAGATTCTAATGGGAACTATAAGTCTGGATCTAATACATGATGCTTGTTCAATTAATTTTGGTACTCTCTTTTTATTCTCAGGCTTGATATTCAAAAAAATCTAACCTAGTGTGTATGAGAAAAGATCAGCACTGTAAACAGCAAGTTGAATTCAGATGATAGCACCAGTTAAGTCTCATTGAAACATATGGAACATAGGCATGATGCAGTTCACTTTTAGTTCCTTTGATTTAAATGAATCACAGGCCAGCTCATATCAATGGTTTAGCCTTTGTGTAATAATTCCTATGGTCTCTGTTCATATATGCCTTACATTTACCAGATGACCCACCTTTAGAGCTGTCACATCTTGGGGCTGATTCTCATAAGCATGACAACTGGGAAAAGTGCCACTTCAGTTGCTGGAGTCTCCAGAAAAAAAAGTGGCATCTATAATCTATCTATCATTATCATCTCCAGTATATTGGAAATTCTTCTCTGTGAAGCTGTTATGGAAGCATTTTCAAATACAGTTGACTGTCCTGTCACCCTGACTTAATTTCTCCAGATTGTCCCCAACAAACACACACAAACTAAGTGACATCATGCTTAATTGAGTATTTAAAATAACATTTTTAAAAGATGGTTTAGACAAAGTATTTGGATTTAATCAGGTTTAGATCAAAGATTATGCTGTGTATTCTTCTCATACAGATTAGTCTGTGAAGAATATTGAATCTAATGTACAAAGGGAAACAACCTACCAAATTTATTCAAATAATTTCCTGTCTTTGTGCAGTATTCGTCCCTATGTATCAAACTTTGGGGCTATTCACTGAATTTAATAAAACATTTTTTCCATCTGCCCTCCAGAAACTGGTATAAATTAAGCATTCGAGTGAAAGGTTAAAGATCTTGTAACAAGTAATGAAATGCCAGGTGTTTATGAAACTCCAGAGTCCTGAGGGGGAAAAAATAAAGAGGAAGGGCAGAATGAGTTCTGAGCCTCTGGGCAAGCAGGCTAGCAAAGAAATAAGGAAAGGGGAAAACAATTACAAAGCACTGAAACATGTGAAATCAGTCATCATTTCACCCAATCAGAAAGAATGAAGAGTGAAGCTACGATTGAGGACCATGTGTTAAACTTTTTAAAGGGTACACATAGAGATTTAAATTTGAAGGCAACGAATATACATAACACAAAGGAATATGTGATTGGCTTGAGCTCACTCCTGTGTGTTAACTTGTCAGTGAACCCAGATTTTTCTTTTTGCATAATGTGTGAAAGGCTTTAAGACCAGAATATGAGAGATATTATCAATGACAAATGTTTAAACAGATGTTTATCAAAGGTTTTATTCCTTTTTCATAGAGGTATTCTTGTCAGCACGGTGGTCATCTGTAGTGAATGTCCAGTGGCCTTACCCTTATAGGCCAAGCACAGCATACCATAAGAAACACATTTTTTATGTATGAGGATTAAAATTACCTTTTTTCCAAACTGGACTATCATGCAAAGGCAGACACAACATTGGCAAGGGTGGGCATTGATGTAAACAATGTCAATGTCTCTATGTCAGTACCTGAGAGCACATATGAGAAGCAAGCTGGAGAATAGCCTAGCCCAAAGAAGCACTTCTTTTCTCCACATTCCTCACCACTGCAAATTTGTTGTTCCCAGAGGTAAATCTTTGTGAGGCTGTTAGGCCAATTCAGTAGGTAACTCTTGTCTAAACTTTGTTGTTTCTGCTTTGACAGGAATATTATCCACCTAACCAAAAATTAAAAGTGTTTGGGTATTTTTAGTTTAGAAAAGGGCAACTGCATGGCCCATGACTGGTAAGGATAGAGAAAAAATATTCTCTCAGAACACAGGAGTTTAGGATAATCTAGTGAGATAGATTATCCATAAATTCAGAATAGAGAAAGGAAGAACTTCTTCACTTAGGTGATACTTGACTGTTCAGCCTGTTCAGTGATGGAAGTTTATTACCACAACATATGTAGAATGATTTGAAGGGTGAAAAAAATGCACAGATTTATTGAGAGATAGTAAGTTCTATCAGACATTTATTAGTCATTATAGCTAAACTGACTGCAGCATAGATGATAACATTAAGGCAGCTGGGGAAAATTAACATAATAATAGTCTGCCTGAATGAGAACAAAAGCTATCAAATCTAACATCATCAGTCTAACAGTGGGCAGGCCATATGCTTTTGGAAAGTCCCCACTAAAATTCATATCAGTACATGTCCATAACCATTGTGCCTTTAGTGGGGACTTCCCAAAAGCATATGGCTGCCCACTGTTAGAATAATGATTTTAGACTTGATAGCTTTTGTTCTCATTCAGGCAGACTATTATTAGACTGTTATTTCCCAGCTGCCTTAATGTTATCATCTATGCTATAGTCATAGGTAAAATGCCTCTCATGTCCAAAACTAAATAGCCTCTAGGCTTATCTCTTTCAGGTTTTTCCCTAGATCCTTCACATCCACCTCAGTAGATCAATTTCAACTCTCCATCTCAAGTGATTGTAAATATTAGCTAAGATAACAATGCAATCTGTTCTCTTGATCTTGCAATTCATTACTTTAAATTAGGGCTGTCACTCAATTAAATAAATATTGGTCAAAGAATAACATGATTTCTAATATATGAAAGCAGAACAAATCTTCTTCTGAATTGAGCTATAGTTCTGGAGGATCTGAGAAGCATTCTGTGTTATTTGGTGGTGAACACAAGTATCAAAATAGGCACAGTCTCAGAAGACAGGCAGTCTCCTTTCTGAGAGGGGAGGGATTATCTTATCTAAGGGCCCTTTCACATTATACAATTATAGCACTATAATTCCACTTTAACTGCCATATCAAAATCCCATAGAGTCCTGGATTTGCAATTCAAGGACAGGAATTAAGAACCCCAACCAGAGAGCTTCAGCATCTCAATCAAACTACAGACCTTAGGATTCCATGGGATACAGCCATGGCACTTAAAGTGAAATCATTGTGCTGTAACTATAGCGTGAAAGGGCCCTAAGAAGATGCTAACACCCCCACACACTTACCCAGGATTTAGACTCTCTCTCTCTCTCTCTCTCTATTTTTTTATATATATATATATATATATATATATACCGTATATATATATATATATATATATATATGCCATCTTAATTTGGGGATGCCTTTTTATTAATCAATATATATTTAATTGATTGAACTGAGAAACAGACTAAGCATTCCAATACCATTTCTCTTTGCTTAAACTCTAACAAACTTTCCTTAACTTTAAAGCTAGCAAATAACACATCATTCTGCAACATAGCATCAAACTTAACAATGTTGTAGCAAAGATTTGTATAGTTTCTGCTTAATACTAATAGAAATGTTCCATTCATTTTTGAAGTGTGCATATGAATTTAAGAACTCCTTCCTCATATCTGGCCTAGGCTGCTGCCAATATAAAATCCTGCATAATGAATAAAGATTGTCCAGGAAGGGATGAAAATATAATCAGGGAAAGAGAAGAAAGCAAATAAATAACAAATCTCAGACATATATGAGCAGATGCAGAAGATAAAACAATAATATAAATATATCCCTTAAGAACATTATCTGAAAATTTAATATTGTCACTGAAGGGAAATATTAAACACTGCTTAGCTGTACCACTGAATTTGTCCAAATACAAATGTGAGAACTGAATTTATATGAATATAGGCGTAAATAATTGCAACTCCTGATACTTACAGAAGCAAACTCAGATTAGGATTATCCTATAAATGTGTGAGTGCCATAATAATTCAGTTCTTCAAGTCAATGTTTTTTCAAGAAAAAAGAGAAGGAAATCCCTACAATCTGGATGTGTAATTTATCCACATGGAGGAGTGTGGGGTTGATCCTTGAGGTTCTGGCTTTTGCACAGCTGCAGTAGTTGTCTGAAAAGGTAAATTTATAATGGAAAACCATTGCAGGCTTGATACACATTTGGAAGTATTTCCCATCTATGTTCCTCATTGGACATTACAGCAACACTGAAGCAGTGTACAGCAAGGGCATGTGTAAAGTCTCTCTCTCTGGTTTTTCTTCACAAATGAAGATTCAGGAAGGACTCATCCCATGCTTTCTGCAAGTGCGCTGATGACTAAAAAGGCCAATCTGAGATAAACATGTTCGGTTGCAGAAAGCACAGCAGAGGGTCTCCTTGGGTGATGTTTCTGGGTTGTGATTCTTTCTGCATTGTCGTTTCTCTTCAAGACTTGTTCAGTGTGAGTTCTTAAAGAAGGCTGCAGCATTGTGGATAGTGTGTCTCCATGTGTCCCGATGTAAGGCCAGCGGACCATTGTTGGTGATAAATTTGGCTGAGTCTGAGATGTTGTTTCAGGGAGTCTTTGTATCGCTTTTTTGGAGCACCCCTCTTACACTGACCCATGGCGAGTTCACTGTAGAGTACTATTTTGGGTAGGCAATGGTCCTCCATCCTAGAAACATGCCCTGCCCAGCACAGCTGTGTTCTCAATATCATGCCTCAATGCTGGTGATCCCTGCTTGCTCAAGGACAGCATCATTTGTCACATAGTCAGTCCAGTGTATATTTAGGATTGTGCATATATAGCGCTGATGAAAGCGTTCAAGGAGTCGTAGGTGGCGATAGGTGACCCATGTTTCAGATCCATAAAGGAGAATAGACAGTACAATGGCTCTATACACACTGATTTTTGTGTTTCGCCTCAGGTGTTTATTACTCCAGACTCTTTTGTAAAGTCTTCCAAATGTCCTATATGCCTTTGCTAATCTGTGATCGATCTCCTTGTCAATCTTGGCATCTGAGGAGAAGATGCTTCCCAGGTAGGTGAACTGCTGAACTGACTTAAGCACAGATTTGCTGACGGCAATGTGGGCATCAATGATGGTGTTCGTCCTGTGGTGCAGGCTGTGTAAAGTAAGGGCAGGTTATATACCATCTATCTGAAAAAGAAAACTGAAGTGAAATCTAAGTGATATATTCGTTACCACCATAGCTCATAAATAAGCCAAATAGCCCAACATTTCTGAAAGAGTTTCACATATGAATTCAATACATATCAATACATATGTGTAACTCAAATGAGAAATTATATTAACCTTACTGAAACTCTTTTTTTTTTTTCCGGCTTCTCTCAAGATTATTTGGAAATGGCAGGTTGGAAGGAAACTCTAGAATGGTTTCAAATTCCACTTTGTGTGAAAGTTGATGACAACCAAAAAGGGTGCAGAGCTCTCTGAGAAACTGCAAAGCTTCTTGGCAGTTAGTAAAACACCTTTTGCTTCCCTCAGAATTGTTCATTTGTTTCATTCACCCAAGAAAAGACTTACCATTTTTTTGGAATTCTGTGTTGGGTCAAAATGTTCACATTGGCTAGCTAGCTAGCACTCTGTCCATCCATCTATCTTATCCCCCTTTCTAACAGTAGGAAAAAAGCAATTCAGAGCATCTTTTCAGGTAGAACCTAGCTCTCTGATGGATTCTATGGAGATTTTCAAATGAGGCCAAATGCACCGTTCCTGCCCTGCAAGTCCCTATCCCGTTTACTGCTGCAGAATAAAGGGAAAACATTCAAACACTTACCTTTATCCCGCAGCAGGAATGTCCTTCCTCTCACCAAGCTGGCCAGCTGTAAATGCAGCTGTCATAACGCTGCCTTTACAACCGGAAACTGAAATCCCGCTCGTTCTCACGAGAGAACAGGTGGGAGGGAAATTCAAAAATAACCCCCCAACTGTCAAAATACTACACCAAGCACAAAAACACATACAAAAAATAAATAACTAAAAGTAATCCAGGGAGGGTCAAAAAAGGATGCTACTTACCTGGGTGTCCCATTCCTGCCCAGAAGTGTCCAGAATGGACCTCCCTCCCACAGCTGTCATCGCAGGAGAGGAACGGGACACCTTTCAGACCACCCGTGATTCTGTTACTACAACGGAATGGGTGGCCTAAAAACAATGTTTCCCCGTGATGAAAATATCACAGGGAAATGTGGACAGAAGACGGGGGAGACACACAAAAGAGTTGACGTCTTCTGAAAAGAAGACTTTTTCCTGACCCTGTTCCATGCCTCCCACAGAATAAATACCCCATCTGAAAATCTCCTATAAATTTGAATAAAATTATTGAAAACAGGTGTTTATAAAAAAAAAGTTTCCTCTTCTACCTTCTTCAGTGATGTTTGGTATACACACACACACACAAGCAAAGCAATCCTGTAATTACAACACCTCCACAGGTTACAATCTGTTTCTGGGCAGAATTCAGTGGGCTGCTTATGTCCTACAAAGCCTTATTTGTCTTTGATCTAACATTCTGAGAGATGGCAAGCTGCCATATTAAACCAGCTGGGCTTTGAGTTCTTCAGAGGAGGCCCTTCTTTGGTCCAACCACCTTCAGAGGTATGTTTGATAAGGACACAAAAGAGGACCTCCTCTATGACTGCTTCCAGACTGTGCAACATGCTTCCAATAGATATTAAGGGCTCCCTCTTACTGTTGTCACTCCCCTAGCAAAGAGCTTTCTGTTCAGACAGGTCTTTAGCAACTGCCTGCTTGTTATGGACATTGATTTTTAGCTAATCTTTAAACTTCTAAGTATTTTAATTCTTATTAGTATGGAGGTTTAAACTCTCTTTTAACTTGCTACAAACCATTTTTTCTGTTCTTTTAAAAATTCTATTTAGTTAAGGTACCAAGTTCTCAAAACAAATAGATTAGAATTTATACAAGCCTGAAGAAGAAAAATACAAGTAGAATTCACAATATCTGGTTGATAAAAATGTTCTCTACTTAAAGAGGCACTCTAAAGCTAGCAGATCTTGTCTGATCTTGGAAGCTAAGTATGGTCCGCTCTGGTTAGTACTTGGATGGAAGACTGCCAATGAATACTGTGTGCTGTAGTCTATATTTCAGACAAAGGAACTGGCAAAACCACCTCTGAGTACTCCTTGCCTAAGAAAATCTTATGAAATTCATGGGGTTGCCATAAGTCAACAGGTGTCTTGAAGGTACATAAACACACATCATCTTCAAACAGTATTCCTTTTCAACATGTTTTGGTCCTTAGACTATGCAAAGAACCCCATATCCCACTGATTTAAGTGGGAAAGATCTAAGCAAATACACATACACCCACCCACTGGCTGGATCATTTGTTAGGAGGCATGATCATGTGAATCTCTTTGCCCAAAGTCACATCACTAGAGAGAGAAAGGACAAAACGAAACCACGAAGTACTCCCTGACCATCAGCTCCATGTCCATGCTACTTGATCCTTTTTTCAACAGCTGTCTTGTGGTCTATAATGTATTTGATGGGTCAGCAGGGTGGCACATAGACAGCTGCACATATCTGTCTCAAAACTTGATTCAGTCTGAATAGTAGCTAGCCAGGCTCTGTACGTATGTATATTGTTGAGGGAGACGGGAATTGTCCACATATATTTCACATAAAGAAACAGTGTACAATCTACCCACTGTGAATAAATTTAATTTAGCCATCTTCATGCCTCCTGAATCTTTTCCTTCTGAAGTTTGCTAGAAAGGCACATGTGTCATTTGGGCAATTTTCCAGCTTCATTTCCCCCAGTTCATTTTTTAAAAAATAAAGCTTTCAATAGAATCCTGCATTTTTCAATGGTTCGTTTATACAATAAGCATGGTGCAGAGTTTCTCAAGCGTACATGCTATGTGTTACTTAATCAGGCAGAATATTTCTCCCTCACTGCTTTTCATTGCATGGGCCTGAGTGTGGCAGTAGAAGGACAGTGTGCTGTCTTCTGTGTGCCAGTTTCTATTGACATCACCTGCACTTCAAAGAGAACATCCCTTACAAAGACCTGTTATGTTACAACGGCTGAGAGAATGTGCTGTGAGCCTGGAAGACCATGGTTTAAATATCAGCTCAGTCCCCAACTCTCAATAGCAGTCACTGGCAAGTTAATATCTCTTCATTTCATTTCTCCATTTGCAAGATGGAGAAGGAAATAATGACCCAAATCACACAGTAGTCCTGAGGGTGGCTGAGGTCAAGAGAAACACTTTGAGTATTTATGAAAGCATGATGTAAAACATTAAGTGGTGTTTTTTTTTTAAAAAAAAAATATGGCTATCAGTAAAATGCTACAAAATTATGGGATGTTCTGGATTCTCTTTCTGGAGTGTTGTAGTTTGGGGATTTTGAAGGAGATGTCCTTGATTTTCATTGTATTGGCTATAGCTTGCTCATCACTCTTTTGTTGATCACTACATTTTCTTGGATCTGTTTCCAATATTAGTTTTTAATCTGCATCCTTTCTGTCTGCTCTTGCAAGACCAGAAGTTCCAAATCATGTTGAAAGAGCTTATAACCCAGTTTCCCTTAGTGTAGCAGTGCCCAACATCTAGGACTATAACCTAGATTTCCTCCCACTAGAAAACTTCCAGTTTTGCCAAATGTGCAAGACAGACCCATTCAACAGTAGGTCTCACTCTGCTAAAGATAATACTTGAAGGAACCTTTATCATACAGAGCTGCTTCACAGATTTCTGAATCAAAATGATGCAGCTGTTCTCAGCATGTAGTATGAAAAGAAAAAGGAGGCATTGCTCTGTGTCATGGATGTTTGTCGTTGAAGATATATGTCAGTTTTAAAGTATGAGTTCTTTTTTCCTATTGCTTTGACATGCTGTCAGACTGCATACTGCAGACCAGAATATGTAAAGAATAGTTGTTCCAGAGTAAAGGAGACTGGGTTCTTGAACAAAAGAGGTTATGGATCTTTCAAAGAATTGCTGTTTCCTAATTCTTTGCCAGCCAGCATGGTATAGTGATTGAAGTGTTGGATTAGGGTTCTGGAAGACAAGGGTTCAAATCACTGCTCAGTCATGAAAACTCACTTGGGTGACCTTGGGCAAGTCTGGGTTCCTTGTTAGAGAAACTAGTCTCCTTTACTTTGGGGCAATTCTTCTCTCTATGTGTTGTGGTCTGTAGTATGAGGTCTGTAGTACTCCTAAATTGACACATATCTTGACTAGCAATCATCTGTGACTCAGAGCAATGCTTCCCTTTTCCTCTCAGTCTCAGAGGAAGGAAAAAGCAAACCCTTTGTGAATGAATCCTACCGAAAACAACCCATGCTAGTGCCACCTTAGGGTTGCCCAATGTCAGAAATGACTTGAAGTGCAGCTACAACAATGACAAATTCTTTGTCAAGGAGATTCTTCTTCCAAGTAATTATTTGTTCCAAGAAGTTGCATACATCTACACTTAAAGTAGCTGACAATGTGGTGAATGAAACCTGCTTTCCAAGGATAAAGAAAGTCCTGTTGCCTTTTCTAGTCTTCTGCTCAATTTAATGAATCAGAAGCACCAGTTTGAATGGGTCTGTTCAAGTTAATCACTTCTAATTTTATTAGCTTGTGTTTTTTTCATTCTTTTCTCCAGTTTTTGTCAATCATCTACCTTTTTGGTAACTAATGCTGACAATTTTGTCAGGCTAGCACTATAATTATTATTTGAATGTTAATATGACTGAAAAGAAATGCTGGGTTCAACATCAGGAAATGTTTACTGTAGCACATCGATTACAAAATCTGGAAAAGATGGTTGTGGTTTCCCCTTTAATTCCTATACTATGTATTCCATGTTATTAACAGCCTCTAAAAGACTAACTTTGTAATAGCTCAGTATTTAAAACATGTAAAATCTTTAGTGCAGAAAATGCTATTTTTTTCCTTTGATTGGACACAAATTGCAGTTTGAAAGGTTCAAGAGTACAATAATCCATAGCATGCTTTTAAAATAATGAACTTAAAGCATGGAAAATAGTGCTTTCAAATGCTACACTCAGAGTTTGAAGCACCTTTTTTAACCTTTCTTTCATGTTCCTACTAGAGTCAGTAGTGTAGTGTAGTGTAGTGTGTAATGCTTGTTGAAAGGAGCAGAAACAGAAGAATGGGCAGGGGCATCTGAAAGCATGATTGAGAATGGTTTAAACTGTTGTTTTAGGTCTCCTCTAGATATAAGAAACATATCAGGAGATTGCAGTGTTAGTTGCTGCAAATATTTGAGGTTTTGTTATGTTTTAAATCTCTCTCTGGCTTTTCTTCGCAAACGAAGATTCAGGAAGGAGTCATCCCGCGCTTTCTGCAAGCGCACAGATGACTGAAAAGGCCAATCCGAGATAGACAAGTCCGGTTGCAGAAAGCACAGCAGAAGGTCTCCTTGGGTGATGTTTCCGGGTTGTGATCCTTTCTGCGTTGTCATTTCTCTTCAAGACTTGTTCGGTGTGAGTTCTCAAAGAAGGCTGCAGCATTGTGGATAGTGCGCCTCCATGTCTCCCGATGTGAGGCCAGGGCAGATCATTGTTGGTGATCAATTTGGCCAAGCCTGAGATGTTGTTTTAGGGAGTCCTTGTATCGCTTTTTTGGAGCGCCCCTCTTACGCTGACCCATGGCAAGTTCACAGTAGAATACTATTTTTGGGAGGCGATGGTCCTCCATCCTAGAAACGTGCCCTGCCCAGCACAGCTGTGTTCTCAATATCATGGCCTCAATGCTGGTGATCCCTGCTTGCTCAAGGACAGCAACATTCATCACATAGTCACTCCAGTGTATATTTAGGATTGTGCGTATACAGCGCTGATGAAAGCGTTTCAGGAGTTGTAGGTGGTGGCGATAGGTGACCTATGTTTCAGACCCATAAAGGAGAATAGACAGTAATGATATTTGCGTTGTCCAGGATGATTTTCTGGCAATTCCTGACACCAGCTGCAACACTTCATTCCCAGACTTGTGTGGATTTCTTTTTTTAATCCTGAGACATATCAGAAGAATATGTCTTCTTTTAAAGTTATAGTGCTATAACACATCAATGCATCAGTGAAATGGCACTTTTGTGCTATAACTCTTTTTTTAAAAAACACAATTCTGACAGGAGAAAATTTGCTCTTCAAGTCATAGGACTAAATAAACAAACCTCACCCCAGTTTAAACAAACCTCTAGAAGAGTTCTAGTGCAAATTCAAGAAATCACTGACAGATCCCCAGAAGAATAGAACAGGTAGACATGGAGACAGAAACAACTGTCCAAACCCTCTATAGCTCAAGGACTTATTTAGACAGAAATAATATTTCTTTGATCAAACTGGAAGATCCCCATATCTGTTTTTTTAAATACTCTTTCTTGTTCTGTTTTTATTTGCTGTACATTGTACATTTCCCCATGAACTCTGGTGGGCTGAGAGGTGCTTAACAAATACTTGAATAAATAATAAAACTCTGGGTGAAACTGAGCTTGAGACAGTCATCCATCCCTGAGACTCAAAGTGCCAACCTGTTGAATGTTTAACTATGTTCACCTTGGTTAATTTTTTCTTCCATGGCATCATATTTAACCCAGTTTTCGTATGTTCAATGTTCCATTAGCAGATTCATGCACCAGTTATCCCTTCTCTACTTAGGACATCTACTATAACATGTGTATGAGTCCATGTCATTAGCTTTACTTCATTATTTGTTGTTTTTTGCCTAACAGCTGAAACCTGATGAAAGAATAATCAAGACAGAATATGGACTTTTGATCCGCAGTTTGCAGAGAAAGGACACAGGAGCATATTATTGTAAAGCCCAAGAGCATACGTTTGTCCAAACCATTGTGAAATTAAATTTAAATGTCATTGAGAATGGACAGATGGAAAACTCTCAGAAGACAGATGATGAAGAAGTACGGATACGGGATCTGCAAGTTGAGTCACAACTGAGGTACAAGGATTACATTCAGCTTCTCAGCAGCCCCAGCTTCAGTCTGGATGAATACTGTGAGCAGATGTGGCACCGAGAAAAGAAACGGCAGCGTAACAAAGGTGGACCTAAGTGGAAACATGCTCAAGAAATAAAGAAAAAACGGAACCGGAGGCACCACCAACCCGTGAGCCAACACACTAGGCCTGAGTCTACATAGTTTGCATATTTTATTTAAAAAAAGGACTTTCTGAAAGTGAAAAAATACTTTTGTTACATTTTCTGGACCCTCCCTATTGATGTTGCTTCTCAAAGAGACCCGCCAATGCACAGTCCTTAATATATATGAGACCCTTATGGAAGAATACACTGTCACTTGGAATTTTTCTCAGGACCTGGATGCTGTTCAGTAGCCCACAGGTCTGAGCTGAGATCCCTCTGTTTACATCTTGGGCTCTGAAGTTTATGTAATGTTTTGAATGCCTGTCCTGCTGGGTATCCACCCCCGCCCCATAAAAACATAGGCCAAGCGTATATTGGATAGCAACTAAGAGACATCTGCAGTTCAAAGCTGGCTGGATGTACAAATAAAATATATAAGGGTCCATTAAAAATGGAAGCTTAAAAAATAGGCCCAAAGATAGGCTGTAAAATGTTGATGCTTGGTAAAATTATGGGACCTTCCATCCATCAAAAAATCTTCTCCCCGCCCCCCCAGTTGTTATCACACAGGAGTTCAGTGCACACAACTGCATATGTGCATTTCCTGGACTGCAAGGATAGGGTCGGTCATTCTGTAAATTTGACAACGGCATTGATTGCTTTCATAAAAAGCACATTTAACCTTGACTTTATAGGAAGAAAGGTAGAGCATAGTTCATCAGAGTATAAGTAGCAACAAGTTTGAAGACAATCTGCTGAGATGACATGTTGACTCAAATTGGAACTGCCAGCAAAGAGTAAAATTTCTAAGAAGCAAGTGGGAGGTAGACACACAAATCCTATTAGTAAGTAATGGGATTTGTGCCAGCACCTCATCAGTCTGTGTCTGAAAATCCCCCCCTGCAAAAACCAAAAAAACAAAAACCCATGTCCTATCTCACCTCTCTGCTACTTTAATTCTACTGCTGCTTTGCATTTGCTTCTTTGATACAAAAAAAATATAACAAAATTAAATCCACCAAGGAGAATGAGGGAAGCAATCTGTTAAGTTGTCGTGGTGGAAACCGACATTTACTCAGTTGTGTATTCTTTGTGCAAAGGTCTTGTGTATTTTAGAGACAGTAGTGCATTGTCAGAATTACTGTTTTATATTTTTTACTAAAATTAAATGAAAACAAAGTCCATGTGTAAATAATGTGCAAGTTGGAGATGGGCAGCTTTGCAATTATTATTATTATTTTTAAAAATTGTCCTAGTTTTAACTTTTCTGTTCTTCAATAGATTTATATGTCTATTCAGAAAGAAGTCCTGTTGAGTCCAATGGGCTTTTTACTCCCAGGCAAGTGGATGTAAGTATGCAGCCTCATTCATCCTGACCAAGCGGAAACCTGGGTCAGATGCTAGACTGATTTACACCATCTTAACCTTAGGGTATTGTCTGTCAGCTTTAGTGAACCTGGTTTATAGTGCCAGAAATGAGATCAAACGAGATGAGCTTCTCATCTTATTTTTCAGGCTGTCCCTGCACTACCTTCCCTTTTTACTAGTAAACCCTCCCATCCTTTGCCTTTCCTTTCCTGCCGCCTCTTCCTCCTGCCCCCAACATACACACACTGTTTGCTTTTCATGCCTTTTTGAGTGTGAAATGACAAATTAGCCACTTCCTCACATGGAGGGAAGCTTTGATGAGTACCAAAACAACAGGCTTTCCTTATTTCTCATGCATTCTACTCATCTTGGGAGCAAAGTCTGTGGGAAACCCATGAAACTGATGTGCTGCTTATTAAAGTGAAACACCAGTATTGACTCTCAGCTCTGGAAAAATCGTCATTATCTGCTGTTGCTGTGTATGTGTACCTACATTGTTTCTGATTAATAATTGTTAATAATAATAATTGTTTTCTGTTCTGTTTTTGTCTTTTGATAAAAGGATATAGGGATCCATTTTTGTAAATATAAATGTTAATGAATCACATGACCATGAAGTAACTGTATCAGAGAAGTAAATCATTCTGGGACCCCACTCTGAATCACAAATTACTAGAAAAATATGTAAAATGTTCTTGCCATACTAGGCCATGCACCATAGGTCATTTTGCCACCTAAAAAGTTAGATTGTCCATCCTGTGGTGGACAATCGTGTGTGTGTGTGTGTGTGTGTGTGTGTGTGTGTGTGTGTGAATTGGGATTTTGTTAAGAGAACATTGGGATTAATTAAGCTCCAATTAAAATATTAATAAAAGGCTATTAATAATAGGATAGCTTCAAGGTCTCTCATCCACAGAATTGCCACAAGTCAAAGCTGACTTGTTGGCAATTAACAACAACAACATAAGTGGGGAAAGAACTGCACATTTCAGTTATCAAGTGCAACATGATAAAAACTCTCATTTTAAAAATATAATATTATTTAATGTTAATTTAGCAATTACATTCAGAAGAGGTTTGCCATTAAGTACTGATGTTCTTTTCATATTTTTGGGACATTTTAATGGAAGAAAAACATCTGTATACAAGCTAGAAACAGGGTCAATGAACCTCCATCAATAAAAAGCAGCACCTGCAACACAGGGGAAGATTGGGAGGAGGACAGAGGAGGCCGAGCCTGTCTGAAATGGGGCTCTGTAAGCAAAACAGCCCCATTCTTCTCCTGAACTCCTCGGGGTCCCCCCCCCAATCTGAAAAAGTCTAAAAACTCACATTGTGGGTTATTACAGATTCCTAATACAATCCCTGTAGAGGTTTAATTTTAATTTTTTGGTTTTTTGCTCTGATATATAAACAAAATTCTTGGTCTGATTTCACTGTTTTGCATAAAAGTGGGAAACAAACTGGATTTTTTATTAACTGGATTTATTTTACTCCAATATCAGATTAGTAAAATGCTTTTTACAGGTTAAGCGTACTCAACATTTCTGTATATTTGTGGAACGCTGTTCTCTGGATGTCGGTTCAAGTAAAACTGGCACCCAACTGATGTTTTCACAGACGGCCAGACTTTGTAGTAAACACTATCTTCTGTATTCTGCTTCATGTGAATTCTGTCATCCGTTTTGATCATCAAAATCTATGAAAAATGTGTTTTATTAAAATCTAGATATTTTTATTATTTACAACTTCAGTACATTTTGGAGAGCAGATTTGTACACCACACCTTGACTAAAAGTTTGCTGAACCACCACAAACTAGCTTCACAGTTATACCAGTTGGCCACCCACCCTTATATAATTAAATGATGTATCTCTAGTTTTAAAGTAATTAGTAAATTAAAAATACTAAGAAATACAGGTTTTTGAGAGGATTCAAGCAGAGGTGCTCACATAGTTGAACATTCCCTTTAAAAATCTTGCAACCACAGTTGGAAATAGTTGCAGCCTATTGCTAATGGTAACAAGATCTAAATGGAGGAAAGCCAAATGGGACAAATTAGTCCATCCCTAAATTAGATATTACAAAAGCATCTGCCATAATAAATTAAGGTGCCATAAGACTCTGTATTGTTTTGGCTATCATAGACGAACATTGCTATTCTGTGCAGATTCAAAAATTGGCGTTCTTCACCATGTGGAGATCCTCTACAAAAACAAAATACTCCGTTCTGCAGATATTTTGCCTCTGTCCATGCAAAAGAAATGGACCTATTGCATTTGTCCCTACGCTCCATTCTTGTGCATTGAGTGTACCTAGAAGTCAAAGAGCTCAGGAGGGCTACTGATTGCTGCTTCCTTGATCATGGGATCAATGTCATGTCCCATGAACTTTCAGTGAAGCTGGAACACTGAATGGGCTTTATTGTGAGGTGTCTGGTACAAATCACACACTTTAAAAACAATGACATGCTTTAGCAACTGTGCATGGCTGGGCATGGTGAATAATAATAGGAAAACTATCGTTCCTATTACTAGTCTTCTTATGGGAGAGGGACATTGGGAACCTTCCAGGGGAGTCCATGATTCTGCAGAACATGGGACTGATTAAAAAAAATGAATCTTTATAAGAGCTAGAGGTTTATGTTCTTGTGAACTACAGATGCAAATTCATCCTCTCATGCAAGGTTGAACAGTTTCCATTGTATTCCCCCAGTGAGAGAACAATCAAAAGATTTCATCATAGTTCATGAGGTATTCCCACTTTGCAAAGACGTTCAGGGAATTATTCTGCACAGACATATACATAGTATATTCTGGTCAAAGAAGTGATCCCACATGGGAAGCAGTGTTTTTGTGTAATGATGGGTTTGTGTGTGTGTTTTGATTTTTTGTTTTGGTTCTGGAAAAATGTTTTCTGTGAAGAAAAACCATCATTACTCTTGATACTACCAAAGACTCTGGAAAGTGTGACTAATCTTTTATCCACCTCTAGTCTTCTCGACAAGGGATTCCTGAACTTTGGGAAACTCATTATTCATACTATATTGCTCTGTCCTATTGAATTCTTGGATTTTTAGGTTAGAGAGGAGTACTTAGAATTCTGTTCCATAGAGCTCTAGCAACCCCAAAACTACAACCCCGTTATTTCATAGGATACTATCATGGCACTTAAAGTGATTTCATAGTGCTCTAGTTGTGCAGTGTGAAAGGGCCTTTGAATATGATCAATGGTATGTCTAGGTTCATAGTATCTGCTGTTCTAAATAGCAGCACTTTTCCAGGGTTTCAGGCAAGATCCACATCAACTGATGCACAGAACATACAGACCAGGTATTCTGGCACAGGTATTTCCTTCACACCCATCTTTGACTGGAAAACAGGGGCATAGTGAGCACTGAAGAACAACCAGATATTGTGTGTCCCAGGGATCTTAATCTCTGACCATGTCTAATCATCAATCTGTCTGTTTTGGCCAACATTCAAATTTTCAAAGTAAACACAGACAGAGCATAACCTAAAAAAGGGCTTGCCCCACAATCCTCAGAAGTGAGGTAAGCCCAACTTCCTCCTTTATAATTTATAATTTCCTTTATAATTTGTCCTTTATAATTTCAATGACAAATGTACCTAACAGAGAATGGTAATAGAGTGTTAAGAATCTTGTTCCTCCTCTCATCTTTTTGCAGACCATTATCCACTCATTTGTTACTTCATTAATAAGAAATAAACACTTCTTAAAGTACAAAATGACTCAAAATTAGAAAGCTGTTGCTTGACGACATCACATGACGCTAGTGCCATTTTGTTGAAGATGAAATGAATGCACAGTTTCAAGGATTACTCTGAATAAAGTCACATGTAAGACACAAAATTGCTTCCCTGACCATTTTTGTTCATCCTTTCAAGATTCCTTTAGCTTCCTTCATAAATGGGGAAAATAAGTTCTCCCATGCAAGACCCTTTCCAGATTTAAAAGTGAGCCTAGTGCACAACTGTTTGTAATTAAGAAAAAGCTGACAGTCCAGTGGTAGTATTTTGTCTAGTCAATTACTCTGTTGTGTGTGGGGGGGGGGAGGGGAATGAAGCTTGGAAGAGTTACCTTTTTGGCTACATTGCTCAGAATATTTAATTTGATTCAGGGGGTGTGAATGATTTAGGGAATTATAGTTGGAGAGGAATGGCTAGAATCCTGTATGTCCTTTCACACAACTTAATTTGTGTGCACTTAACTAAGGACTTTTTCGGATGAGCTTTTATACCGCTAGCAGCCTCGTCCCCGTTGCGAGGCTGCAGCGCTGCAGGGCGTCCCTTTTGGATGACGCCCTGCCCTGCCGATCCTCTTCCGAGACTGTTGCGTAACCTCTGTGACACTGCTGCGTTATATTCGGCGGTTTTCTAATCACGATCAACTTTCGTGATTAGAAAACCGCCGATTATAATGCAGCAGCGTCACAGAGGTTACGCAACAGTCTCGGAAGAGGATCGGCAGGGCAGGGCGTCATCCGAAAGGGACGCCCTGCAGCGCTGCAGCCTCGCAACGGGGACGAGGCTGCTAGCGGTATAAAAGCTCATCCGAAAAAGTCCTAAGTAGCAGAGGTGATAAGAAACCCAGTTACTGAATTGCAAAGCTGCATAACTGATGCACATCGGGAGTGCCTAATGCACACTGAAACCTCCTCGTCAGAGTCCAGTTGAGCAGTGAACCCTTTGACAGTTGTGCCTACATAGTTATAAAGCAGCAACCCTCTACTGAATACAGATGCTGCGTATCTTCCCAATTTGATTTCCCACAATTGTAAGTCCACTTACGTACATTTAATGCCACAACAGGATTCAGGCCCAATATTTCCAAGCTCTGACCCAAACACAGCAAAGTCTCTTTGGTCTACAATAATCATGTACCTACTGCACTGGGATTTCTTTGTAGCTATGTATGTAGTTGTACTCTTAATCCGTCTTCTTCAGAATGAATAGATCCAGTTGTTTGGGGGTAAATCCTGCCCTTGTTCACCACAGTAGCTCCCTGAAATGTTTCTGTTTAACTCATGAGAATAATAATAAGAATAATAATAATATTTATTTATACCCCGCCCCTCTGTTAAAACAATCGGGGCAGCTTACAAAATTTAAAATACAATACAAATAAAATCCCTAAACACCCCCACTCCCACCCTCCCCCATAAAAAAACATTAAACAAATATAAATTAAAACAACTAATCTAAAATCACATTTAAAACTATAAATACAATAAAATATAATAAATGGCCAGCAGCCTAGAAGAGGCCAGGATCCCCTGAGGCCCCTGAGAATGATTGAAGGCTGTAAGAGAGAGATAAAAGTGGAAGATCCTCCATTACTAAGCAGGTCCAGCCAAAGACATTTTGTCGCCTAAAATGGAACAGCTTAATGGTGGCACACAGAGACACACTCAATGCCAGCCATGTTACCTTGCCATATGGGAGAGAAAATCCTGTAAGCCCCTCTCCCTGACAGTGCAAATGCAATGACAACACGTTCAGTAGCTAACAATTTGCTGCCTTTTCATGGTATCAAAATGGCAGTTAAAGAGCCCTTTCAATGTATCTTTTTAATATATATAATATATATATATATATATTTCTGATTTTTATTTATTACATTTCAATTTATCTTAACCTCCAGGGCAAGGATGAGGTAGGTGATAGTGGAAGGCTAATCCTTAACATTCAGCTCTATGAAGTTGCCAAGTGGGCTTTCAGTTACCTATTGCTACTCCAGAATTGGAAATCGTTGTTTGGACTACAACTCTCAGAGTCCCCCAAACTGCATCAGTACAAACCATGGTGGCTTGAGCACAGTAGAAGATATAGTAAAAAAAATGTAACTTTCCAAATTTTGAGTCCTACTAGTGGAGTTTCAAGTAATGTAGTTGTTATTGCCATCTGTCAGTAGGGTTCAAGTCCTTTGAAAATACACTGCACAAATATTCAGGTAAAAATGTGCAATATTTCAGTAACGAAGAAATGTGGTGGGGGGACTCCTTAATTGTACAGTGAAGATATGGCTAATGTGTAATTGTTTGCTCTTTTACAGTCTTATACTATGAAGTAACCTCACCTTTCCTTGCTGGAAAGTTGGAGAGAAAAACCTGGAAGTGCAAAAAATGAGTGAGACCACTTCCACCCTGAGAGTGAAAAAATAACTTCTTAGTTATTGTCCATTATACTAATTCATGGAAATAGGTTTCACTGATTGGAAATGGAAAAAGGGAGAAATCACCAAAGAAGAATTCAAACAGATAGCAAACACATGTAGGAGTAAAGTCTGAAAAGTTAAAGCGCAGAATGAGCTCAGGCTCGCTAGAGGTTGAGAACAATAAAAAGGGGTTTTGGGGTTACGTCCACAGCAAAAGGAAGAAGAAGGAAATGGTAGGGCCACTACATGGAAAAGATGGTAAAATGCTAACAGGGGACAGAGAAAAGGCAGAATTACTCAACACCTTTGCCTCAGTGTTTTCAGAAAAGGAAAAGGGTGATCAGCCTGAGGATAAGGGAACAGAGGACACAATAGGGGAAATCCAGCACAGAATAAGCAAAGAGGTAGTACAGGAATACCTTCTTAATCTAAATGAATTTAAATCTCCAGGACTAGATGAACTACATCCGAAGGTATTAAAAGAGCTGGCAAATGTAATCTCAGAGCCATAGGCAGTAATCTTTGAGAACTCCTCGAGAACAGGAGTAGTGCCAGCAGACTGGAGGAAGGCAAACGTCCCCATCTTCAAAAAGGGGAAAAAAGAGGATCCCAACAATTATCGTCCAGTTAGTCTGACATCAATACCAGGGAAGATTCTAGAGCAGATCATTAAACAGAGTCTGTGAACAGTTAGAAGGCAATGCCATAATCACAAAAAGTCAACATGGGTTTCAGAGAAACAAGTCATACCAGACTAATCTGATCTCTTTTTTTTGATAAAATTACCAGCTTGGTAGATTAAGGGAACACTGTGGATATAACATACCTTGATTTCAGTAAGGCCTTTGACAAGGTTCCCCATGACATTCTTGCAAACAAGCTTGTAAAATGTGGGCTAGACAAGTTAACCGTTCAATGGATTTGTAGTTGGTTGACCGGCTGAACCCAAAGGGTGCTCAGCAGTGGCTCTTCTTCCTCTTGGACAGATGTGACCAGTGGAGTGCAACAAGGTTCTGTCCTGGGCCCAGTGCTATTCAACATCTTTATCAATGACTTGGATGAGGGAATTAGGGGCATACGTATCAAATTTGCAGATGACACCAAATTAGGAGGAGTAGGTCCTAGAGGACAGGATCAAAATTCAAAATGCCTTGGATAGACTGGAGAGCTGAGCCAATACATAGAAATGTAAGGTACTGCACATAGGGCAGAAAAACGAAATGCATAGATATAGGATGGGGGAGACCTAGTTGAATGAGACTACATGTGAAAGAGATCTAGGAGTCCTAGTAGACCACAAGTTGAACATGAGTTAACAGTGTGATGCGGCAGCTAAAACGGCCAATGCAATTTTGGGCTGCATCAATAGAAGTATAGTGTCTAGATTAAGGGAAGTAATAGTGTCACTCTATTCTGCCTTGGTCAGGCCTCACCTAGAATACTGTGTCCAGTTCTGGGCACCACTATTCAAAAAGGATATTGACAAATTGGAGCGTGTCCAGAGGAGGACAACAAAAATGGTGAAAGGTCTGAAAACCATGCCTTATAAGGAAAGCCTTAGGGAGCTGGGTATGTTTAGCCTGGAAAAAAGGTGGTTAAGGGATGATATGATAGCCCTGTTTAAGTATTTAAAGGGGTATCACATTGAGGATGGAGCAAGCTTGTTTTCTGCTGCTCCAGAGACTAGAAAACGGAACAATGGATGCAAGCTCCAGGAACAGAGATTCTACCTCAACATTAGGAGGAACTTTCTGACAATAAGATCTGTTCAGCAGTGGAACACACTCCCTCGGAGCGTGGTGGGGTCTCCTTCCTTGGAGGTCTTTAAACAGAGGCTTGATGGCCATCTGTCAGGGATGCTTTGATCATGATTTCCCGCATGGCAGGGGGCTGGACTGGATGGACCTTTTGGTCTCTTCCAACTCTACAATTCTATGATTCTATGATTCTATCACTGGAAAAAAATCTATACCAGTGAGTGAGTGAATAAGTGCATGAGTGAGTACATGTGAATTAACAGAAACAAGGCACAGTTTCAAATAGACTGTTGATGTTAACGGTTTCAAAAATTCCCAAGGACACCAGAGACCATTGAAGGAGCTAGACAAAGCAAAGGTTGTTGGAAAAAGGAAGAAGAGCCTTTTAAAACTAATTTGTTTGTTATTCAGACAGTAATGAAGGTCAGCTATAAGGGCTGTAGATTTTGGGTACAACCTCAAGGGAAATAAGAATGAGCTAACACAGGCCATTGGAGTAGTAGGGCAGGACTGTGTAACCCTCTTCTGAAAAGAAATTGTTATAAATACATTTGAATTCTTATTTAATTTTTCCCAAAGAATGATTAAAGACAAATTTGCTCATGTAAAGATGAAACAAATAAGAACTTTAAGAAGACTGTTTAAATTTCAGTATGAATTTTACTGTAGAGTAGGTTTGGAATCTACACAAGAAAAATCTTTGTATGAGTTTTGAACAATGGGAAAATAATGACATTTCTAGAGGGGGAAGAAGACTGGTGGAGAGATGAAAGTTGTTCTGTCTGGAGTGGTTTGAGCCCATGTGCTATAACTGAGTGGTATTAAAGGGCACTAGCTGTTAGATAATATGTATCTGTTCCCTATAGTATTTGGAGGAAGGAAATTCAGGTCATTCAATCTAGCATACTTATACACTGAATTTAACAAAATGGAAACTTCAAAGAGGCCAGAAAAAGAAAAAGAAAACAAAACAATTGCATAAACCAGTAGTAGCACAGGAGACCCAAGAGTGATGGGCAATATACCCCATCTTAGAGCTGTGCAGTCCTGACAATGCAGGGCTTTTGCCCTGTTCTGCCCCTGGGGAAGTCCTCACCACCCCGGGCAAAAATGCATCCCGGGGAATATAGGGCCTGATGTTTTTATGTTTTACATTAAAAAAAACCCTGCTTTAATAAATTCCCACCAGGAAGAAATGGATCAGGACCCTCATGACTATAGGAACCCATCCCCAGCAGGCTAGCCCATCGCTGCAGCTGCTGGTCTCCCTTACTCTCTGCAAAGAAGGAAGGAGTACTGCAGCATGTGACCAAGGGCTGGTCACATACAGGGGGCCTTGGTCACATATTGTGGGCTGGCTTCCTAGCTTCTGGGAGAGCCAGGGAGACTGCGGTGGCAGTGACTGCAGTGATGGGCCAAAGTGCCTGTCTGGACTTTCCTCCTATTTCACAAAGGGAATGGGGGAGGAATAGGCCAGATCTAAGGCCAGGAAATGCCAGCAGGGAGCTGGCATATCCTGGCTCATGTAGAGGAGCCCTTAAAATGTTCAGATTCCATAGAATGTTGCCAAGACCATCAAAGTGGAACCATAGCATATAACTGTAGTATAATAGGGTCCTAAGTCATAGATGTTACCCTGAGAGTGAGGGGGGGGTGTTTTGAGACCCACCAATGATGATAAAGTCTAGATGAGGGAATGATTAGCTCAGACAGTATAACTGTGAGAGGAGGTTAGCTGCAGGGACCTTTTTACCTATGCATACCAGTACTACCTGCAAAGAACTCCAGGCTGAAGTGAAATAAAGTATTTTTATTAGAAACAACACAAAAAGCATTCACACATACAACACACATTCCTAACAACCACTCAAGGCTATCAAGGAGTAAGGCAGAAAGATTGGATAGAAGGAGAGATTCAGGAAAATAGGATGATAGTTACCAGTCTTGAATAGTGAAGTACTCAGACAGAAATCTGAGGGTGGCACAGAAGATTCCAATCACAGGTGTGCTAAGAAACAGAGTGGCCAGGCTTGTCCACAGTGGAACATCTTTCTATTATTAAAGGACAATTCTTTATGCCCTGCTTCATATCCTGAAGGGGTATTCTGGCTAGAACAAAGCCTACATGCATTTCTCACCGGGCAAACAAAGGAAACCAATACTTGGCTGATTGCTGTTTAGGGCTGGGAGATAGTAATTAATGGGTTTATGACAACCTCCCAATGCAGGGCAGGAGGGGGCTTTGAGGTGATATTTCCTTGGTATTGAGGTTGGAAAGGTCACTTGATTGTTTGGTTGGATGACTCATAGCTGAGGTGACCAAGAAGGAAGTCACACATACCTCTTAGTGGCTTTGTTTACTGGGGGCTTCCACATAATACTAACATGGGCTTGCTTGCTGAAATATTTCTATTTTAGAAATATTTAAATATTTAATAAATATTTAATGTGTGCATGCATGCCTTCAGGTCTCCTGACGATTTATGGTGACCTCATGAATTTCATAGGGTTTTCTTAGGCAAAGAATACCCAGAGGTGGTACAGTACCTGGTATTCATTGACAGTCTCCCATTCAAGTAGTAACCAGTGCTGACCCTGCTTAGCTTCCAAAATCAGACAGCATTTGGTGCCTTTGTGTATTTTAGGCCCTATGCTATTTATGGATCTATTTTGGGGGTAGGGGAGGAAGCCACTTTTGTTGTTCAACTGAATTAATCAAGAAAATATTTGAAATATATACAATGTAGATAAGACTAATTCCTGGTCTCAGAGTGGGGGGGGGGAGGGAAGAAGGGAGTGATCCTAGTATTTGACTTCTGCTTTTGGAAGGGCAGAAGCCAACCTCCCTCACTGAAGCCTTCTGAATTGAAACAAACCAACCAACTACTGTAGAGGGCTGGAAGCCCTTCAGAGTCTGTTTGTAGTACCATATAAGGCTGTGAGGCAGAGTGGAAGGTGCTAAAAATCTCAGCAGTATTGTGTGTGTTATGTTTGATTTAAGTCTATGGGCTAAATACAGTTTTAGACAAATGGCCTGGTTGAAGCAGCTTTTCCTACCTACTCATCCTATATGCGTGTGTGTGTGTTTGTGCACAATTTCTTTCCTTGGGCTTGTCTACATGGGTCCAGTACAGTAGTACCAAAGGTGGTTTATATGGCAAATTAAAACAGAATAAAGCTAATGTGGTTTGGAGTCCTGAAAACCTGAGCAGAGGTAGCCCCGATGAGCAAGAAGGCCTTCTGTCCACAGAACAAAGATGCTGGCTCCAGCTCTACATTTTTCTAATAACACCAGGTCAGAAAAAGACTGCTAAGGAGTGACTCACTCTTACAGTACTCTGCGTTATAGGATGTGATGTGCTAATAGCCTGCTGGGTCTTGTATATGTTAATGTACAAATTCCCATTTTCTGGCAAGACAAAGTTATACCAAGCAGTTAATATAAACATATGATACATACCTGATCTGAAAATACATCATTGGCCACTTCATCTCCTGTTGTCATACATAATTTAACTGAACCCAAGACGCTTTTTTAAAAAGCAAGTTATTCTAAAACATCACCTGGCCAGTATTAAGTTCAATGAGATTGCAAGTGTAAATACAGGTGAAAATCATTTGAGTACAAAAGACTCACACTTCCACAAGAAGAAATTAATCCCATGTGTCTTCTTAATCTTTCCTATTACAATGTTATTATTATATGTTACCTTGTGTTACTAATATTCCTTTGCATTAAGCTGCTGTGGCGTAGCCAAGGTGTGAAATCTACACATTTCTGGATTTATTTAAAAAGCTATATAACTTAAGACAAGATTGCCAAGATACTGTGAATGAGGTTGTCTTTTCCTTCCATACACAAGAACCCTGGAAACTTTATCTCCATTACAGTGACTGATCTCCCCTTTCCTCCATTCCTGTAGAGATATCCACATACTCCTGCAAAGTGTCTGATAACAGGACAGGGGCATATTTGGGGATTTGTGAAAAGGGAGATGGGTGCATATTTGGACAGGGGCATATTTGGGGATTTGTGAAAAGGGAGATCTAATGCAATACCGTAAAATTAATAATGTCTTTGAACATTATTTGAAAACAAGACATTTGTCTTGTTTTCAGTAATACTATGTGTCAAAATGATGCACATGGGATCTTTTTCTAAAGGGTTGTCAAGAGAATGCACTGTGAATCGGTTGTCCAAATGAGCGGTAATGCGCATTTCCACACATTATTTTTAAAACTTTGGGAAAAGTCGCAAAGGCTTTCCCCCAATAGTTTTTAGAGTTTTTGCCCCCCATTATTCTGAATAAGGCGAATTACCACCAGATCTCATTGGGACAAAGGGATTCCCTGCAAATTCTATTAGGATTATTTTCATCATCTAGACAACCCCTAAGCATCCAAAAGGTTTAACTGAGATGCATTAGTATTTTTATACTTCTATTATCCTCCTCACAGAAGTTTGACAATTTCCTTTCCTCCTCTTTAAGACAAATTGTTAGATAAAAAGAAGCTTTCATGTGGTGGCCTCATTCAAACATTATCTCTAGACTTCTGTAGTAAGCAACTGTATACATATTGGAATTTTTCTTCTTTCCGAATGTTCACACATTCATATGCATGCACATGTATATACTTGGCCTTCTGGCTAAACTTGTAGCCTACCTGTTATTGACATTCTCAACTATCTGTCTGTCTGTCTTTGAATGAATGATAGAATTAATTTCTGAAGTTCCTTTAAAGTTTAAATCAAGCGCCACTTTACCTCACCAACACTTTAGGTATATCATTTTGAACAAATGGTGAAACAACCATTTGATCACTATTTTCATTAAAACTCTCTCTTACACAAAGTTTCAGTCAAATAAAACTAGCTTTTTGAAACCATCTAGGGATTTTTAAAAGTATGGACTTTTTAAAGTAGAGAATATGTTTGGATTATTATTTTTTAAATGAAGAAAAACTGCCTGAGTGATGTAAGAAACAGAAAATCTTGTCCTGGTGCCTTTTATTACTGCTGTGGGTTGCTGCTTAATGGCTTCAACTATGCAAGCCAAGAATATCATAGACAGCCATAATACTGGAAATGGATCCAGACAGGTTCCTGCTTTGGTGCTGTTGCATATTCACACACCTTGGCCAGTGCTAATGTTCAGCATTTTGCTCTTCTGACTCCTGCTGCTGTATGGCTCACATCCAAATACAGATGTTTTGATATTTTTTTATAAAAAAAATGCTGAAGCAGACACATTTTGATTTGGATATTCATCAAAATATCTAAACTCTGTAGAACTCAGAGTTTATTGGGATTTGGGATCCTAACGGGACTAGTGAGTACTCAACAAACACTTCATCACAGGGAACCAGATACTACAACTGTCTGCTACTATGGCTGTAATCCAAAGACTTCTTAAGATACTACATACATTGCGTTTCAAAAGTGTGCTCTTCACATGGGGAACAGGGAAGTTTACCCTTTTGTAGTTCTTTGTATTGTGTAGTCACTGGCTTCTCCATGTTTTACCATTTGAGTAACTGCTCTTAGGTACCATGGAGGAATGCTTTTAAGACAGGGAGTCCTCAGAAGCTTTATTCCACACCTACAGAGTAGTTTGGATTCTGTCCTGTAACATTAATTGTAAGCCGCTCTGATAGCCTTTGTGGCTGAAGAGCAGGATATAAATAAATAAATAAATAAATAAATTTACTTTCGCAAGCTGTGAAACTGGCTTCAGTTTTGACTAATATGAGCATGGCCCATATTTCTTCTTACCATGAAATAAAATGCAGAAATGGAATAGATGGTGAAGCATGTGTAGATAGTTTCCTATTCAGCCACCATTACATCACTAGTTTTATGTACTGAAAAATTATTCATAACTGATTCCATAGCAAACTGATTTAATACTCCTTACCTTAATTCATCCTACAGTCACTAGTTTTATTTTAAGCCTAGGCATCATCTATACAAGGCAAAAATTAAAAAAAAAACTGGATTGCTTCACAGTAATGGCAATTTGCAGCAGCTGCAATTTGTCTTAGTGCTTTTGGGGGCAGATAACAGGCATGCAAAGCTATCCGTGTTTGCTGTGCAAATGGGCATGCCTGTTAATCAATATCATGGCCATGAGTGAATTACTTGCATTTTTACTTACTTCAAATTGCCACCAGCAGACAGTTAAAAAAAAAAAAAAACTATCCAAGTTGCAGAAGTGTGACCTTTTGCTTTAACCAACCAACCAACCAAACAAACAAACAAACAAAAAACCCAACACTTTATCGCCTTAGCAATCACTTGCTAAGATGAAAATCCAACATGGCAGCTCTGTGCATTTGCCTTGTTTGCAAGCTCCACGCCACACAGGTCTGACCAATCAGCTTTCAACTTCTGCTCCTATGGAAAAGCGAATCAATTTGATCACTTGTCCCTATATGCAGGAATGCACATTCCCTTTCAAGGCTTTTCCAGCATACTTTTTGGTTTTTTTGGCCCCCCTCCTTCTGAATATGGCTAATCCCATTAAGACAGATGGTATTCTCCCTTCATTCTGTGAGGAGTATTTTTGCCATTTAGACAACCCCTAGTTCATATTAAAATAGCAAATTCAGGCAGACAGCAGTGGTGAGGGGGTTTGTAACAGAGCTACACCTGGGCATTGCCCAGCAGCTGTTGAGCAACCTGTCAAAGCCACTGCCTAAGGAGGTACTAGATACCTCCTTAACACAACATCAGAAAAAGTAAGCTCACCCATATATTGTGAGGAGTCCCAATCAAGAATGGGAGAAGGTGTGTGAGGAATTCAAGGGTGAACAATTTTGAGAGGGGATGCAGAGGTAGGAGATAGAGAGAAGAAGAGAAAATTGGTGACATAACTAGATTTCAAAGATAAATGAGATATCTTTAAAAAAAACTAGCCCTACCTTTGTGCCTTTAATTAATAACAGTTAGTCATGCAGACATTCAACAGGAGAATGTGCCTCCTATTATTTTATCACTATGTGTAGAAAAGTTTCATCACACCACTTTTGGCATGTCAGGTTGGTGTTAAAGGCAGAGAAGCATGAAAAGCAACAGAGGGAGAGACAGGGAGGGATGTATTGAAGAAAAATAAATAGAGAAAGGAAAGAGTTCTCAAATTGCTATTTGGCACCAGTTTTGTAGCATGTTTCACAAACATACACAGAAAAGGAAGCCAATTAAGCTGAAATATTTCATCCTGTCAGAAAAGGTTTAAAGGGGTCAAACATTAAAGACAATTAGAGAAATATCTGGTGTTCAGAGTCCTTTTTTAATTATGAGCCTTTCTGTGGAACTAAATGAACTCTTATAAACTAGGGGGTGGTCTTATAAAGTTGGTTGTACCTTTGGTTTTGAAACAGTTGAAACTTTTATGAGACGTTTTATTGAAAGTGATGAATCCTTGGCCTAAGGAAAACCCTTCTCCAAACAACTAATAATGGGAAAGGGATAGACCATAGCATGAGTAACAATTTTGGGAGTTAGATCTTGTCTTTTACCATTACTGAAACATGCTCAAATAATACTGTCTGCATTACACTGGGACACATTTGAATTCAAGGGTGCTCCTCAAGCCCATTATTATCAAACTCTCAGGTCTACCTAGATATGCACTCAGATTGTAGTGAACCTATCACTACCCAACATATTTTTTTCCAAAACTGAAAGGATGCAGTGATAAGGACAGCTAGATGGTTACCCTGTTGTTTTTCTCTTTTATGCTTCAGGGCAGCCATTACTGCTGAGATGCACTGGAAAAAGTGGTTTCTAATGAGTGATGGACTGAGCAGAAAGGTGATCTGAGGTAAATGTCCTTGCATCTTGGCCACAATAAACATACATAAAGCTCTGGCTATTAAGGAAGTGCCTTTATGACCTCTGCTATTGCCAGCCATCTTTTCCTACTTTTAAAGTCTATGGGAAAGTGGACAAACAGAAATAGTTGGTGGGAAGCCACTCTGGATGTATTAGTATTCTGAGCTTTCTCCAGGAACTCACAATAAAACAAAACAAAACAAGATTTTTCTAGTTGTTCTCTAGGAAGAGAACTAATTTTTAGATAAGAGCTGGAGAAAAGCTCTAGTTCTGCATATGCTGATGATGCCCAGCTCTATCTCTTCTTTCCATCCAGTTGCAAGGAACCTGTTTTGGCAGTAAACTAGTGCCTGGTGTCCATAATGGACTAGACAAGGGCAAACTGAGGGCCCATCTACACTGCAGAATTACAGCAGTTTAACACCACTTTATCCAACCCACTATAGTTCTATCCTATGGAATCCTGTATTTTTGTCAGGTATTTAGCCTTTTTCTATCAGAGAATTCTGGTGTCTCACCAATACCTTTGAGAAAAATGTGTGGGTCAGCAATGCTTCTGGCCATGAAAGAGCCAATGGGTCTAAGAGCAGTGAAGACATGAAAGTCACAGAATACAGTAGAAAGAAAGAAAAATCAAAGCTGCTCCCCATTCTCAATTCACAAAGCTCTTTTTTCCTGGTTCAGATTATGAACATAAAACACTCACATACACTACAAGTGCCTGAAGGTAAAAGCATGGGATTTTTCTTTCTTTCAGTGGATCACAGAGGGAATTCCATAATTAAAAAACTAAACAAAACATGTTTTAAATCACCAGGTTCTGATTTTAAAGAAGTGTCTGAAATACTGTTTTACAGTGCACTGATATTAAACTACACAGCTCCTTTATTGCAAAAAAGGCATATAAGGTTTGCCAGCAACCTACAACAATATCTAAATTTGTGAGACTGGCCAGATTTTTTAAAACTGGTACATAGTTATCAGCTGCAGACAAATGGAAAGAAATTTTCCTTCAGAGTTGTCTATGCCTGCAGCCAAGAACTTGAATAAGGCTTTCACATAAAAACAATATACTGCACCAAAGAGAAATCAGTTATTTGCCAAGGAAAACAATGCTAAGAGCCTGCATTGAGAAATGTAGCTATGTCTCTCTAGCTATCTCTCTCTTAGTGCATTCAGATACAGGAAGAGAGTGGGACATGTCTCTGCTCATACCCCTGCTCTCCAGTAACATGGAAATGTCCATGTTGGGGAAGGGTTCACTGCTGAATAGGTAGCTTTTTGGACGACTTTTGGGAGATTATCAAACAGGAACGCAAAAAGTATTCCTGTCCCACAGTCTCCAGACCCATCCCTGTCCCAACACAATAACCCTCCCCATCAGACTTACTTTATCTTCCATCCAAAGGCAGTCCAGGAATGAACGGAGCTCTAATGGAGTTCTGTTCACTTCCTGAACTGAAATCCTGCCTGTTCTCATGAGAAGACACGAGCACAGGAAATTCAAAAAGAAAAAGAAAAATACACACAAAAAGTTCAGGAAAGCACATACACACACTAAAAAATAACAAGTAACCCAGGGAGGGTACAAAAAAGACGGTAGCCTACCTGGTTCTCACTATCCCACGATCTGTCAGGCCACCATTGAAGCTGGAATCACAAGTCAAAAATGGTGTGATGTTTCAGACGCCAGCAATCCCAGCACCAAAATGGGACGGGTGATCCATTGACATCTCTGGCCCGTCATATGATGTTGGTATCTTTTTGTGTTCCACTGTCATTATTCTGGTGCCACATTGGCCATGTCTGATAATTTCCTTGGTCATTGCATGCAGAATAACCATAAAAGGAATTTGTGATTTCATCAATCTGTTTTAGAACATCATAATTACTGAAAGTCCTCTGGGTTACAGTTACCAGCCTAGACCTGGTTGACTGAAAAAAAAATGTCCTTCAGAGAACCTGAGCATATGGGACAGATTATACAAAGAGAAGGTAATCCCATAGGTAACCTGGACCCAAACCATGTAGGGTTTTAAAGGTAATGACCAACACTTTGTACATTACATAGAACCTAACTGGCAGTCAGTGGTTACTAGATGCACCAGGAACCAATCTGCCTGCCGTGTTTTTAACTAATTGACTTTTCCAAATTTTGTACAGTGGTCACCCAATGCACAACACATTGCAGAATTCCATCCTTTATGTGCATTACCATTTTTAGATCCTCCAGTTCTAGAAATAGCTGAAGCTGATGGAAGACACTCCTGGCTGTTGCATCTATCTGGGCTGTCATTTAGAACAACAAAAGTATCCCCAACTTGCAAACACAGTCTTTTAGGAGGATGAAGACTGGTTGATACACCTCCAAATTCAGGTTAGGACCCTTGACAACATACACCTCTGTCTTGTCTGGATTCATATTCAGTTTGTTTTTCCTCCTCCAACCCATTACTTCCACCGGAAGTCAAAATGAAAAAGCGTATTTTTTTCACCAAAAATAATGGTCAATTTGCTCAAACAATCTTTGAAAAAAATCACAAAACAGTTTAGAAACAGGAAAAATTAAAAAACAACAACAACAAAAACAAACAAACCTCCTCTGTATATGATGGGAACTCTTGGGGCTCACAGAAATAGTCCAGAAGGCTGCATGTGACCCCAAGATCTTTCTGTTGCCCACTCTTGGTTCAAGTCCTCACTTTGAAAATGTAGTTGTTGTAAAGCTGTCTGCATTAACTTCCAAAAGCTAATAAGCTTTTGTAATAAATGTTTGTATGTGTTCTGTCTTATCACTTTACAAGTTGGCCAAGTGCTCAACACTGGCATTTGAGTAGGAAACGTATTAAGGGATTTTTAAAGTAAAAAAAAATCCAATTTAGGTCCCCAGAATTTAAAAGGAAAATATTTCTTCATTAAATTAAATGCATTATTATTTTCCATTCATTAACACATAAAAATCTTCCTCATGATTCAATTCATACCTACCGTATGTTAAATGTGGTGAAAATAGTTTTAATTAATGTGATATTGATTATGATATTGACTATTGGTATTCACCTAAAAGGAACTAAGTTGATTGTCATGTTATGCAGTCATGGACCTACGTGGCAAACTGTGCTGCAGGGGAGGAGCTGAGTTTGATGGCCTCCATGGCTGAGAGGCCAGAAGTCTTTGCGTGTGGTACAAGGTCCCAGGATGCTGGGGTGGGGGTAGAGCCAGAGGCAATATAAGGCCTGTTATCCCTTCACATACCTTTTTGAAAAATCTTCTTCATGGCCCATCCTCCCATTTCCTGTGTAGTGTGAGCTTTGCTGGTCACTTTGGGGCAGGTACGAATTTTCTCCCCTTTATCTGTTTTTGTTTTTGTTGTTTGTTGTTGTTTGCCTATCCCATACTATCTCTAGGGGACTTTGATTATTGACTTTGGGTGGTGTCATTCAATAGGCTATCATAGTGGCAGATAGCAGGGGGAGAATATAAGAGTTTCAGTGTACACTTTGCACCCTTTTGATGAAGGGCAGAGCTCTGGAACTGCCTCTTTAGATCCCAGGACCTGGAGTGTAGGGAAAGGAGTCTGCCCTTGAGGTGGATCTGTGGGTTTTGCTCTCACTTTAAGTCCTGGGACTTGAGGGAGGGTGCCTTGGGTCTGCCTTCTAGTAGATGGTCAGCTGGGGAGCAACCCAGTTATTTGGATTGTACTTTGGGCTTAGGTGTTTTAGGGCAGCACTACGGGTGTGTGTGGAGGCCAAACTGCATGAGGTGGCACCCTCACAGGGAGGTGTGACCAGCCTTAGTAATGCCACAGAGGTGTTTCACCCAAGGAAAGACTGAAGAGTTAGTCAAAGGTGACATCTGGCCTCAGCTGATCCTGCATCAGGTTACTTTCCCCTCTTGCTACTTTCCAGGTTCAACACAGTTTAAACAGGTTCTAGGTCAAATAAAGTGGCCCTTATTTAACGTAACTCTCTGTGTCTGATTTCCATGGTTGGTCATCAGATTCTTCCATAACTAAATGCATTTAGTTCCTTGCTTCATTAGCTAGAGTTCCTTAAGCAGTGTGCTTCCAAATTTCAACACCAAACTGCAATATCAGGTTGTTGGTTTTATTTTTTTAAACAAATATACAAATTCTGAGGAGCTGCAAAACTAGGAACTATTTGCCCATCCATGCTGTATACATTTACCTGGGAATTAACCTCACTGAATTCAGAGAACTGAGTGGGCAACCCCAAGTCCCAATGCCTCACATCCACATCCACACCAATATACATATCACTGGGGGAAGAAAGAGAATTGCACCCCCAGAAAACTCCAGGAAGTATGGTTTATATTTTAACCAAGTTAATCAAGCAGTACTAGACTTCTAGTCAATTCCAATTTCTGTGGAAAAGATGGTGTGACCCTGACAAGTCCTGAGGAGCATTGGCCCCTGAACCCATCCAAGTTGCTCATGGTGTACTTGATAGGATACCACTTCCAATTATATTTAAATTCCTCCATTGAAATCATTTCCTAATCATTAGCCATACAGTCATGATGAGATCCACACTTTTTCGAGTTGATGGTTCATTTGAATTTTTCAGAACATCTTTCCTTCTGGCTCAAATTCACTTGGTTTTATGGTTAAGCATTTAACTCATTTTAAGGTGTTGTTATGATTTTCGGTATGTTAATGGCCACAGATAGAAATCTCGATATCGTTGCCATCTTGAACATATGTTTCCTATAGAAAGGTGACATTTAGTGAATACTATAGCTTCACACTTACAACAGAATTTAAATGTTTCCATGCCAAATAACAGCAGTGTTTTATAGATGCTGAACATTTATTTGGATATTTTCTGTTTAGCATTCCCCATTCATTGAATTATGAAATGCATCTTAAGCATGTGATAGGAGTCCATTTACCTTCTAGGCTTACCATGAATCCCCTCAGAATTCTGTTGGGAAGATACTTAGCTGCACATTTTACAAGAGAGGTTGGCAGTATGGCACCCTTTCAGATGACAGCTGCCATCAGCCTCAACCATCCAGAGACTGTGGGACTTGTTGTCCAAAACATCTGGGGAAGACATTCTGGTCGCCTACCCCTAGCTTAGAAAGTACTCAGAACACCCAGCCAATATCAACTATCTCTTTCATCTCTTTAGGCATTCACAGACTTCATGTCTATATCCCTCTCTATGGTGTTGCAAAAATACCATACAGCTGTAGTTTTCTCCAACTACTGCCTGAGCCTTGTATTCTTCCTTTAGGTTTTCCCATGCCCCTCTCAGGGGTCAGGCACCCTGCTTTGAGCTGTTTTTCTACTATAGGGAGCAAAGATTTTCCTGTTCTCCCAGCTTCTGCCACTGCAACCAATTGCAACTGCTGTCTTTTTTGCTTCATGGAGTGGAATGGCCAAACACTTAACTCTGCCAATCAAAGGCAAACTTAGCCCTGAAATATTTTCCCCATGTGGTTCTCCTTTAGAGCCCCTGGTTTAGACAAAATTGTTCTGGCTTTCATCTGGATTGCACATCAGAATAAGACAATTAAAAACTGATGGAAGAGATTGCTTTAAAAAAAAATTTGGTCCAAATCCATACTGTAAACTATGAATTCAGTTTCTCTAGGGGTTCAGAACATTGGTAGAATGACTTTCCAAAGTGTCCATTTCCAGTTAGGGCACACCAATGAAATTCAGACATCTTGTAGAAACAGATGGTTTGTGCTAGCAGAGGAGCATCCTGGCCTGAATTATACTCCCTCTTTATTACATATCATTGCCAGTCCTTTTGCCAACTGCTCCGTATTACAGTAATTTGTGTGCATATCTTCAACAGGGGCTTCTTACAAAAACACAACAGAGACCTTGAAAGGCCATATGTGCTTCTGTGTTGAATCACTTCAAAACCCAGGTCACCAGAGGCCTCATTCTGGGCTTCTTTCAAATTCTTTTTGCCACCCTATTCCGATCATCCTGAAAGCATCAGAGTTAAGTCTGCTCATGCGGGTCTCATTCTTGCATTTAACCTTTGCAAAGGTAAAGCTAATAAAGATTATATCCAACTGTCACTGTGTTAGATCACAACCTCCAACTCAACATATGGTGTGTTAGAGCATGAATTATGTCTTGTGGAGCTTGGTCCTGTGGCTCAGGGCTTCTGCTTGAAATTGGGAGAGAAAGAGCCTGCTGTCACCAATGTGAATGTACAGCCCAAGGTCAGGGATGGTTGGAACTATAAGGAAATGTTAGACACATGAAAATTCCAGGCCTGAGTTACTCAAACTGTAAAAAAATCAGAAAATATGCTTTCATCCTCTACATACAGAATAGAGCAAAGGTTCTAAGCATATTTGTTCAGCAATAAGGTGTACTGATTTCTGTAGAACGCCTTCTGATTTTTAGGCAAGTGGGTAGAGGTTTCCAGGCTTACAGCAATGCCTGTGTTTGAGTCAGAGTACTGGAGCTGCAGCTGGAATTCTTGTCTGGAAGGTAGAATTGAGAGGAAGCTAGCATTTGCAGCTATTCTTGTAGTTTTGTTTCCTGACCCTTGCAACTAGCTTTAAGACTGTTCTAAATGCTTCTCCATATTTTGGGCATGGCGGAGGGCTGGAAAGATTTTGGATGCTGCATATCAGGGCCAAAGTCTCCTCCAAACTAGAACTTGGGAATAACTAGTTGGAAATATCTAGTTACTTACACTTAATGGTAGCAATGTAACTGAAGTTGCAATAAGAAGGTAGCTTAATAAGGCATGGCCGCATTCTATTTAGTGCTGCACCTGGAACTTTTAATTTGCTATTCTTACAGGAGTATAGCCTCTCTGTATGGTGGAGAAGGAATGTCTCTTTGTTCAAGTACAGGCTTGTGCTGCTGCTTCACCATCTGTTATTGACATTGAGACCACAACAAGCTGGACAAGAAGAAAGTGTGCTTTGTACCATCCTATCCTATAGCCCTGGGACAGCATAACCATAGAACTGCACTGTTAGGTAGTGACTATTGAAACACTAGACTAAACTTTACCACAATGTGCATGAATATGAAGGAGATCATGCAAATTTCCATGCTCTCCTCCTCCATACATATGGACACAGAGAAAGAATAAAAAGGGTTCCACTTCTCTTTAGCTTATTTCTGGCATTAAATTGGCATGAAACATAATGCCAAATGTGACTCAGGTAGACCAACTGAATGAAAGGTATGTGTCAATTTACCATTCAACAATTGCTTCCGTGGGTTTACTCTAGTTGAGATTAACCAATAGGATTTGGACAATAATTTGCAAAATAGGAATTGTGTTTTAAAATAAACTCTGGTTTGTTCAAAAAGTTAACAAAATAATCCAGGGTTTGTAGTTGGCTTGTTTATTGATTAAGTCCTATTTTAAACTATCCTTCCTAATTTGTGTGTAAACAGCAAGATGAGAATCAGTAAGAGAGATTTTTAATATGTACACTGTTTTTTAAATATTTGTAATAGGCCTTGGATATTGTATAAGGAGAAAGGCAGGATATACATTAAAGAAAGAAAGAGAAATTACCACTGTGCTAATTGATCTTTTGTTTGTTGCATGGACTGTTAAAAAGTAGTAGAATTAAGTGGGTTGTTTTTGACTTTTGGATCAATCTTCCTGGGTTTTTTCCTTGCTGTATGTGTGTATTTAGCTACACAAAGGGAATAAACTACCACACAGAGACAATTTGTGCAAATTGTGGAAAATACCCCCTTCCCAAACATATTCTGGGAGTTATACTCTTGAAAGGTAATCTTTCCAATATATGCAAGAACCCAAGAGGTATGGTAAGCTTTGTTTTTCTGAACTAAGAAGGCACAGTAAATCTCCCAAATGATGAAGGTGGGGAAAGTTCAACTGCAGCAACCCTACCACCTTTCTTTGCCACCACTATTACCTTGGGGGAAATGGGATAGTAAATGGAATGGATGATGTTCTATGTGAGCCTACAAAAGCAGGCATTCCACCATAGATAATAGCTTGCATCCTGTTTGTTAGTCCTAACAAGAGTAGGCCCAGTGAATCAATCATTGAATTTTAGACAACACTTAGCCAAATCTAATTGATTCCATAGGTCTACTCTTTTTGGGTATAATAATGGTATTCAAGTCATTCAATTTCTGAGGGAGACCAAACCAGACATTAAAAGCAGGTGGATCCAGCATGTTCCTTTCTTCCCTCTAAGCTCATAAGGAATTTAGAAGGTCTGGACAGGGCTAAAGGTATGACAGAAAAGAACGACTGTAAGCCTTACTATCTTATCAGCAGGCCTCTTAGGAGTAATGGATACTGTTTTGGTCTGCTATCTGTTTCTGTAATTTGCTTCCTCCCAATTTATTTTCCTTCCTCTCATGTGTTTTAAGACTTTAACCCTATGGATGGGGACCATCTTATTAGTGGTCTTTGTATGCTCCTCTGAGAGCTATGGGTGTGTATGCATGAAAAATGTTGTAATTAAATCAATAAAGTGGAATTGTAACTAGGATAGGTTGTAAAGGAATAGTGAATCACATTTTAAATGTCAAAAGCAATGTTGGTTCACTATCAAAAGAAGAATCCAGTCAAAGCACAGAAGGTGTGGCTTTGCCAACGAATAATGTTCTTCTCATTTTGCTTCTAAAAAAAATCAGACAATTTCACCAAAAGGTGAGAAAACTTCCAATAAGGTAGATTGTTTCAATTCTACTCCCCTCCCCACCCAGAAGTAAATTTCAGGCATTAAACAAAAGCCAAATCAAGCCCAAGTCATCCCAGCCACAGTAGCCATGTCCTTTTTTTAAAAAAAAGGAAAAAAGATGTCATCACTTCTCTATTCTTATAATCTTGCTTAGCATCTCCAGCAATATGCTTCCTCCAAACCATGAAATGAAAGAAAGCACCACGCTTTATTAGGCACCTGTTTAGATTATTTGAAGAATCCAACTGTGACGGCCCTAAACCCTGCCCTTTGGCCTTTCCTGGTGAATGCCAAAATGATTCTTTCTGCTGATTCCTGGCTTGACATCAGGGAGCAATTGGTTAATCCTCAGATCCTCCAAACTTGTTATCTGTTATGCTGCTCTACGCCTGTCATTTTCTCTGTTCCTCAGATTTATTTAAGACTGAATTAACACACTGACATTTAGGGAGGACAGAGTTCCGATGTGAACTGGTATTAACTCCCTTTCACCAGGAAAACAAATGTACATGTATAGACACACACATAGCAGTCATCTCTCATCCTATATTTATTAGGCAGTTCTTGACATTTGCTTGCTTTTTTATGCTCTGAGCTGTCATGATCAGTACAGAAACCAAAAGCAAGCAACCTGCATGGCTGAAGGGGAAGCTATACCTCTGATGTGGATAGTTTCCTCACATTGTTGTTGGGAAGTGGGTTTAGCAATGTCCATTGTCATTTACAATTTGAAGTTGTAGTGCAGACATAAGGCTTACCACCTCCGACTATCTTTTGACTGGTCACTATAATAGCATACTCTCCATTGATGCCCCCTTGTCATTGGAGAGAGGCTTGCGTACCCTAATGATGTTTTGAGCTATGCTGGCGGTGGCATAATAGCCACCAGTAGGGTCTCCCATGCGAGACAGGTCAAAACCGAAGGGTCTGACAAAGAGCGTCAAAGGGCAGGATGGGCTCTCTAGCCTTATGGCAACCATCCTAGGAGAAGGAAAACTCTAATCCCAAACCCGGTCAGATGGTGCTCATCCAACACTGTAAGATCAACCATCTAAGAGAAGGAAACTCTAATCAAACCTACGACCCGAGGACCTCGCTGCTACGTCCATGCATGCAAGGCCACAGCAGATGAACCTTTGGTTAAAGGGTGAGGCCAGTTGTGTGCACGCTGTGCTCCACCAGAAAAATCCATTGCACAGGCTCGAAGGACAAATCCAATTCCGAAAAAGTCCTGTAGCCATAGGCGAGGGATGAAACGGCAGGTGTAAAGATGCACTGGAAGCCGCAGACCCAACCCTGCATGCAGGCGGTTCAGGACTTTGGTCACTTGAGGCTGACCCAGGAGATGACAACCTTGTTCGTCAGCATCCTGAACGATCAAGCAGCCTTTTTTAAGGAGAGCACTGCTTGCTCCATATGGAGAGGTGGCCTAGAAAAGGTGGCCCAATGAAAGCTCATCCCCAACTACCTGGTTGGCTAGCCATGGCCAACAGGCATCTTCTGATGCAGTCAAACCAAGGCAAAGAAACAAAGTCACACACCGGCCTCCAAAGATGTAAATAAACTGACGCTTGCATGCTGGAATATCAGAACTATGCGAGACTCTGCAGATAGTGGACGGCCTGAGCGTCATTCTGCTCTAATAGCCCAGGAACTATCACAAATTAAAATTGACATCGCTGCTCTTAGTGGAGTTCATCTCCATGAGGAAGGCAGCCTTAAAGAACACGGTGCCGGCTACACACTCTACTGATCTGGCAAACCCAAAACCGAAAAACATCTTTCAGGAGTAGGCTTTAAGATTAAAAACTCCATTGCCTCCAAACTTGAAACCTTGCCAAAAGGACACTCTGATCAGATTATTTCCTTACGCCTCCCACATGTTGTTCTCTTTAGAGCCCCAACTATGCAAGCCGACCCTGTAGAGAAAGACAAATTCTACACAGACCTATGCCACCTCATACAAAAAGTCCCTGTAGAAGATAAAATTATTATCCTTGGTGACTTCAATGCCAGAGTAGGAAAGAACTCCGAAGCCTGGAAAGGTGTCTTAGGCAAGCATGGTGTTGGAAATTGCAATGATAACGGACACCTCTTGCTAGAGTTCTGTGCAGAACAACAGCTGACTATTACAAACTCTATCTTTCAGCAGAAAGATAGCTTGAAGGCAACCTGGATGCACCCCGATCCAAACCCTGGCACCTCATTGACTATGTTTTAGTCCGCCAGAGAAACATTCACGATGTCCGTCATACTCGAGTGATGCCCAGTGCAGAATGCCAAACAGATCGTTGCCTTGTAAGATGTAAACTAAATCTTCATCTTATGTTCAAACTTAAGAGGGGTGGCATCTTAAAGAAGAGACTCCAAGTCAACAATCTTCAACAAGCTACCATGAGAGACAACTTCCAGGCAAATCTGCAAACAAAACTTGAAGACCATCCTACAGATCCTTCTCCTACAGTGCTTTGGCAACATATCAAAAACAGTATCCTCCAGTCTGTGGAAGAATCCATCGGGTTCTCCCACAAGAAAAATCAAGACTGGTTTGATGAAAACAACCAAGAGATCCAGGAGCTGTTGGCAAAGAAGAGAACTGCTCACCAGGCATACTTCGCCAAGTCAATTTGCCATGTAAGAAAAGGATCTTTCTGTCTCACATGTAGTAAACTTCAACAAAAACTCCGAGACATGCAGAACAAGTGGTGGATCAATATAGCCAAAAAGACACAACGCTGTGCAGATCTGGGTGATGTTAGAGGATTTTATGAACCTCTGAAAGCAGTGTTTGGACCTACTTATCAGGTCCAAAGCTCCTTATACAGTACAGATGGTCAAACATTAATTACTGATAAAGCCTCCATCCTGAATCGATGGGCTGAACATTTTCAAAGTCTCTTTAGTGCCAACTGAGTAGTCCAAGGTTCAGCTATCCAACATATGATACAAAAACCGATGAAAAATGAATTGGACATAGCTCCCACTTTGGAAGAGACCCTTAAGGCCATACAGCAGATGAAAAACGGCAAGGCACCTGGGATTGATGGAATCCCACTTGAAGTTTGGAAACACGGAGGTCATGTACTCCATGATAAATTCCACGAACTCCTTGTGAATTGCTGGGGAAAAGGGGAACTGCCATCAGATCTCCGAGATTCATTCATCATCACTCAGTACAAGAAAAAAGGAGCAAAATCCGATTGCTCAAACTATCGAGGCATAACACTGCTCTCTATTGCTGGAAAAATGCTTGCAAGGATACTCCTGAACAGATTAGTTCCTGCTATTGCAGAAGAACTTCTTCCTGAAAGCCAATGTAGCTTCAGAACCAATAGGAGTACTACAGATATGGTATTTGTCCTTAGACAACTGCAAGAGAAATGTAGAGAGTAGAACAAGTGTCTCTATGTAACATTTGTCGACCTCACCAAAGCCTTCGACACTGTGAGTAGAAAAGGTCTGTGGCAGATCCTGGAAAGACTAGGATGTCCCCCCAAATTCCTTAAAATGATTATCTTTCTACACGAGGGGCAGCACGGTCAAGTCAGATATGGCGATGATCTTTCAGACCCCTTTCTAATAACTAATGGAATGAAGCAAGGTTGTGTTCTTGCTCCAACTTTATTTACAATTTTCTTCAGCATGATGCTCCAAAGGTGTACGGCAGAGCTCGAAGAAGACAACAGCATATATATACGTTACTGTATTGATAGTACCTTGTTTAACTTATGCCATCTGAGGGCTCGCAGTAAGACTCTAAACTATCTAGTCCATGAGCTGCTCTTTGCTGATGATGCTGCCCTTGTTGCACACACAGAAGCAGCTCTGCAGCACCTAACATCCTGCTTCACAACAGAGCTACAGAGCTGTTTAGGCTGGAAGTCATCCTTAAGAAAATGGAAGTTCTTTACCAGCCTGCACCACAGGACGAACACCACCATCCCCACATTGCCGTCAGCAAATCTGTGCTTAAGTCCATTCAGCAGTTCACCTACCTGGGAAGCATCATCTCCTCAGATGCCAAGATTGACAAAGAGATCGATCACAGATTAGCAAAGGCATATAGCACATTTGGAAGACTTTACAAAAGAGTCTGGAGTAATGAACACCTGAGACGAAGCAGAAAAATCAGTGTGTATACAGCCATTGTACTGTCTATTCTCCTTTATGGTTCTGAAACATGGGTCACCTATTGCCACCACGTACGACTCCTCGAATGCTTTCATCAGCACTGTATACGCACAGTCCTAAATATACAGTGGACTGACTATGTGACGAATGTTGCTGTCCTTGAGCAAGCAGGGATCACCAGCATTGAGGCCATGATATTGAGAACACTGCTGCACTGGGCAGGGCACATTTCTAGGATGGAGGACCATTGCCTCCCCAAAATAGTACTCTACGGTGAACTCACCACAGGTCAGTGTAAGAGGGTCTCTCCAACAAAGCAATACAAGGACTCCCTGAAACAACATCTCAGGCTCAGCCAAATTGATCACCAACAATGGTCCGCCCTGGCCTCACATCGGGAGGCATGGAGACACGCTATCCACAATGCTGCAGCCATATTTGAGAACTCACACTGAACAAGTCTTTAAGGGAAATGACAACGCTGAAAGAATCACAACCTGGAAACATCACTCAAGGAGACCTTCTGCTGTGGTTTCTGCAACCGGACTTGTTTATCTCAGATTGGCCTTTTTAGTCATCAGTGCGCTTGCATAAAGCACAGGATGAGTCCTTCCTGAATCTTCGTTTGTGAAGAAAAGCCAGAGAGAGAGAGAAAGAGAAAGATAATACCATGGTGGATTCATAAAGACAGGGATAGCTGTACTACTAGGCAAATTGAAGAAGCAGTAAATTATGCATGTCACAAAAGAGCGGAAAACTGTTTCTTGCCTCACTTGCTGTTATTATATATTTACTGCTAGGTTGGGGGGAAAGTGCTTGTGGAATTCTCTGACTCATGTGTCACAATAACATGTACTGTCTTTAATACTATGAGTCTTCACATGAGTCAATGTGGAATCCGATTTACTCTTTTACTGGAAAGATGTCTTGTGCCAGCCCTGTATCACAAGAATAAACACAGACATCTTCTGACATTGTACATAATTTAAGTGCTGGTAGGCAGCCAAGTATTGCACTCAAATTACTAACCCAAGGTTTGTTGGGGTTTTTTTATACAAGAATTCTGCTTTACCAAGCAAACTCCTGCAATTATTATTTAGTTCTCTTTCTCTCTCTCTTTTCCTTTATTCTTCCCACCCTCAGAACTAAGGTAAAAACATTAAGTCTGTTTTAGAAGGTATCATCACTTCTGCCTCTGTGTGGAGACTGACTTTGCTATAGAGTTTTGTGGCTTCATAGAAGGTCTGTGTGGATGATGGTAGTTGACTGTAAATGAACAAAGTTATTTCCTGGTGCTACTAGCAATCTGAGGTAGAGAGATTTATTTCACACTCTCAAAATATGATAGCTTAGGGCTGAAGCCAGATTGTTTGAAGAAATAATGATGAAAATAGACAGCCTAGTTTTGTTGAGGATCCTGGAATTGCAACTAAGGGCCTGTCTACACGGTAAAAAAATACGAACGCCGTTCGGAAGATCGCTCTTCCGTACACATGGCTGTTCAGATTAATATGTGTCATTCAGAAGGGGAGCTAGTGAATCCCCCATAAACTACATGGATTCGGCATTCGGGAGGAGTAGCGGATCTCGGCATAAAATCCATAAAGCCATTCAAATGGCTGGTGGCCTGTATGCCCAATTTGCACATATATGAACAGGCAATGTAATCTGATTGGTTGGCCAAGTAGAGGGGGCGGGTCTAGCAAGGAGGGGACTTGGGAGCACCCACCATGTTGGATTCCCAACTAAGTGAGAGTCTGGTAAGTCCATGAATTTTATATATATTTATTTTTATTTTACATTCTAAATAGGGACAACCGAATGTCCGCAAAGTAGGCACCTTTTAATTTTTTTTAAAAAAAAGCAGCAGGAGATTTAAAACTGCCGCTTGGCTTGCTCGCTCCAGCCAGCTGGGGAAGGGGGCTCATACGGAGTTTAGGGGGTAAAAAATCGTGCAGGCGGATTGTATGTATACAAACAACTGCCTATTTGTATTTTTTACCCCCCCCCAAATGGATTTTTTAAAATTGTATAGACGGACCCTTAGTCATGTCCTCTGAAAGTGAGTTGTTCTGCTCTCTTAGACTAAAGAGGAGGTGAGTTGTCAGTTCCCTTGTATATGCCCTTGGACATTTTCAGACATCCCTTACCGTGCAAGCAGCCTCTGGAGAAGTAATGAGGCTGCTGCATGGCAGGGGGTCAATTTCGGACAACACCATCCCTCTCTTGGCATCGTCCATGACTGTTCCGGTTAGCATTGAAGGCGGCCATGCTATTTTTTACTCATGGACAACTTCCATGAGTGAAAAATAGTGCAGCCGCCTTCAATGCTAACCAGAACAGTCACGGACAATGCCGAGAGAGGGATGGTGGCGTCCGAAATCGACCCCCTGCCGCACAGCAGCCTCGTTACTGCTCCGGAGGCTGCTTGCGTGGTAAGGGGCATCTGAAAATGTCCCTTGTCTACACTATAAAAACACTTTCTTAAACCTTTCATTCCCTCTGAATCTGCAACAATAAGGCTACACAATGTGCATCTTTCCCCTATATTTGAGGTGATAAGGCAACACAATTCATAGCCCTATCTGCCCCAGATTTGAGGCATTTTACATTCATGAAGAGTTTTTTTGCTTTGGGTCCCCCCCACCAGAGTTTTTCTCACTCCCACAGTCACAGCGACAAGCCACGTCATATCCTGGCAGGCCATAACATGTATAAGTTCCAGAAGCAAGTTCATGGCAAGTTCCTTGCCAAAGAGTGAGGTTTTCCCTCTCCTCTTCCCTTGGCAGTGCTCTGCCTCATCCCCTGCCTGCTTACCTGTCACTTTGATTGATGAGGTAAACAGGAGGCACTGAAGCAAGCTATGGGCAAGAGTGGGTGGGGGAAGAGGGGAAAAGCTTCTCCCTTCAGCAAGGAACTTGCCAAAAATTTGCTTCAGGAGCTTAAACACGTATTTTAAAAATGTTGTGCCTGCCAGGATCTGACTTGGCTTGCAGTGGCTGTGGCAAGTGCAGGTGAAACTCCACAGGGACAGTCCAACCATAAAAACAACATACTCAAAGTCCCTGAGGAGAATAAATTCTGCAGTTTGGCTTTAGGGTGAGTGCAGGGGCAAGAGCGGCACAAATCCATTAGAATTTTGCCCCAAGTGTAGATTAGCCCTAAGGCAAGACTTGCTATTTTGAATATTGTTTCAGGGACCATCTTATAGTGTTGAAGTTTTTTACAACTCCTAACTGTTGTTAGAAAGAAAAATAAATGAACCACGCAGGACAACATCTAGCTACAAGTGAGCCATAACAGCAAGTTTTGAAAATCTAATTTTGAATATAATTTTGAAAATCTAAATACAGTACTAGGCCTGATGTAATAGACATATATCACTCTGATTTTCAACTTTTTTCCTTCACATTTATGCTATGCTATGCACTTGAAAAAGGCATGCTGGAAGGACCAGAATAATTTCACAAACTGTGTTGTTTTTAATGAGCTAGAAAATACAAGATGACAGGACCTCCTGAATACTTGCCAGAATATACAACAATGATCAATCTAACATAGTTTCTTGTTGCAACACAAGATGCCTTTAATGAAGAAATGAAGCTTCTACAATTTTCATTATTTGTGTAATATTATACTAATGGAGAAAGAGTTCCTTTTACTTCTTCTAAAGCTTTGAAAATTGAGATCAACTTCATGGTTTTTTTAAATTATTATTATGGAAAAATCCTTCACACCCATACTCTCTATCCCACTCCAGTTTCTGAAGTATAAAATGGCAATAACTTTTATTAACCTTTTATTAAGGCAGACCAACCTATAGTTAGGAAGACATATGTGTCGGTTTCGCATTTATTCAGTCATAATTCTCTCATATCCAAATACCACATCTTTGTGTTTTTAAGCATGAAAAATAATATTTAGTTTTCTGTGCTGTTTCCATTAATATGTGCAACCCCCCATAATATGCACATTTTTGTATGCAACCTTAACTAATATATTCATTGTATGCAACAGCTCTAGTATCCCATTTTTTTCTATGCAATCTTTGAGCCAAAACCTTCATTATAAAATTTAGTTATTTGGCAATCCAATAGAAATCCAATGAATAGCCAATGTTACAATGCATATCTTCTTCTGAAAAGTGCAGGTAAGGTTGTTTCCCTTAAACTGTAGACAAAACAAATGTCGCCCCTGTCCTTACCTACACAACCACTTTAAATGATCATCTCTATTTCATAGGCTTCGTCTTCTAAGCTGCAAAGTTTTATTGTGAGAATCTACTATTTCCTTATAATATACTGTTGTGATCCAACCTGCAAATATTTGTATGTCTATTAAAGTCTATTTAGAGCCACACAAACCTATTGAATAAATCAAGATAAATAATCCTATTGCAAGTGTGGACTTTGCTGGGTAGTTGAAGTTTATCTGTTGTTTGTGCCATGGATAGTAAGAGTAAGCCAGAGGTAATAGGGTAGGCTTGATTATTTTGTCCAAGCTATTTCAATTCATTTCAATTATACCAAACTTGGGGAAGCTTTGATGCTGTGGACTATATGCAATACACTTCTAATTAATCCCTTAACACTGTTTGTCCTGGTGGGAGCTCCTGTGGTTGAAGGAAAAATTATATAGAGGGTCATGAGTTTCATAGCCATGGTTTATCTTCCTTTGGAGTATCCTCAACGTGGCACACAATTCCAGTAGGACAGGAAAACTCGCACAACTGGGTTGTATTGATTTGCTCATATTGAAGGCAAGATCATTATCTTTGGTCATTACCTTTCTGAGTAACTTCTAGGCTATATAATATGCTGGCCTGTCTTTAAAAGGTATTGAGAAACATATGAAGAAGGTGATGGCCAGATTATTAACTGTTCTGAGGCTATTACACTTTGCTAAATGATCCTTGGTTGAAAACTAGGAAAATTCAAGGTGCTGGTGTATATGTCCTTGGACCAGTTGTAGCTGAAGAACCACTTTCTCTCATATGAATGTGCGTGTATATTGAAACCACCCTTAGAAACTGTGCTTTGTGTCTGTCCATTGCAAGAAGTGAGACAGGTGATTCATTTTCAGTGGTGATGGCCAGAACACTGTACATGGAGATGTGCTTCCAGTGTGTGTGGAAATCATTTTATTTCATCATGGGTTAGCTTTTGTTTTGAGTGAGTGAGAGAGACCCTTTTTAGGAAGTAATTTGATGCTGATTTTAGATTCATTTAGATTCATGTTGTTTGTTGGTTCTTAGCTGAGTTTTTAAATACTTAGTTGCATTTTATTAGGACCTACATATTAATGTTTCTTTTGAACACTGTTAGGGTGACAGAGTGAAAATGCTTTAAGCACATAAATTATGTATTGCAGTATTGCCTGTTGGTTCAAAATTGCTTCAACAGTTTTGAAAAACTCTGTGTGTGTGTGAGAGAGATAGAGAAAGAGAGGGGGAGAGAGAGAGAGAGAGAGAGAGAGAGAGAGAGAGAGAGAGAGAGAGGAGCAATAGAAAATGAGGCATGAGGAGCAATAGAAATTGCATTCAGTACTAAACTTCAGTATGGCTATCAGGAGTTGAAATTCATTATGTTTTGAGAGTGGGAGAGCCCACTGTTGGTTACTGGGTGATAGAGGAAGAAAAAGGAGTGTGCTGTGCTGCTTTGTACTTAGCTGGCTAAGACTTGAAGAATGGCTTTACAATACCCAGTCTGGGAACATATGATGTTTCATTGCTGACATTTGTTGTGATGTCACCTGCTTCATTCATGAAATGTCGATCCCATGGCCCAGAATGAAGACTGAAGACAACAAATTTGGAACTAAACCAGGCCATGTCTTTATTAAATTAACTAAAACTGAAACGAGCCTGGGAAATTTAAACTCATATAAAGTGTGAGCTCCTAACTAATCAGAAGCTAAGGATTAGTAACACAATGATCTCCAAAGCAAAGATGTGGCACTACTCTGATTCCAAGCAACAGCTCAGAAAGGAAGACATCCCTTTCATCACACCAAGACAGTTGCCTCTAAGGAAGTGGCATGGACATCCTTGTCCCACCAAAAGGAGTGCTCACCAGGGAATACTAACCTTAGTTAAACTTTCCAATTGGCACTCCCTGTCTTGTGTTAACTAGGGAAGAATAAATATCAATGAAACAAAATCTAAAATCCCTTCAAAAAGTCCAAACAGAACATTTCTAGCATAACTACATCTTTTTAGTGAACATCATTAAAACCCCTTGGCACAGAGCCTTAGATTTTAGCACTCCCTACTATGAAAATTTGGGAACAATGAGCCTCTGGAATTATCTATTGTATCAGGACAGAAACTGAACATAACAGATATTCCAAAAGGTATTATATACTTATTCCATTCAATATAAATAAATAATAAATAAATAAAAGCACACCTCTGCCTGCATATCTCTTCCTATAGAAAGATGTTTTGAAATGAATTTCTTGGAAACTTTTCTATCAGCCTTTTCAGCCAAGTAATCAATGAATGAATTGTGTTGATTTTTTTAAATAAAACTTTTTGAAAAAATACAAGTCTGTGCTGTATGCCAAATGATGCTTTTTATATTTGCCAGTGCACAGACATATACACATATTCAAATACTAATTAATATTTTGGAAGAGTTACAAAATGCAGGTTTCATGCCAAGAAATACTAGCTGCTACTTGTCAGATTAAAGTGTCACAGGGCTGTCTGAGGCCTGAATTTGATTTATTTTCTGTGTGTTCAATGATCTTTGATCTCAGATCTCTGCAGTTTTTCAAAAGCCCTTGAGTTGGAGCACTCTTCTACCACATACCATTGCACTTGCATGCTCCAGCAGAAGTGCTGGGAATTATTTGGACCATCTGTGCCATACATGTGAAGAAATGTTTATGACTCTACAGCCAAACTGATGGTCAAACTGTATCATATTTGCCCTACCATTCTGTCAGTATGTATAATCATATCTCAAAAAATAACATCCTTAATACCTTAACTAAATCCCACCAGTTATAAAACAAAGGGGATCAATGTACCAAGTTACTCTGTCAAGTTTTCAACTAGACATCAAAGGGACTTCAATTTTGTGAGCTCAATGAAGGCTGCACTCTTTTCCCTGGCAGCTCTACATTGAATGTGCTGTGATGTAGTAGTCAATTGACTGCCAGCCACATTGTCTTTGAACAACCAGTGGCAAAAGGGAAGGGGAGTTTTCTATTGTGCACCCTCAAGTGAGGTACAGAAAGCTTCAGCTTACAACATACGGGTAAAATGGGACAAAACAACCTGTAGGCAGAAGGAAAATCACTGCTATGTATAGGTAGCAGAATTTTGCAGAAAATATTGCAAAATTTCCTATAGCTTGATGCAAGGGGTTGTGTAAGAAGAATTTCTTTGGAATACATGATGCACAAGACAGTGGCAAACCCTAGCTCATGTTAAGTGCTCCCCAAGACCCCAATTACTGCTGGGGGAGAACATCAAAGAGGTATTACTATTGGTAGATTACTGCTTTCCCACTGTTAAGGAGTGATTGTATATGCTGGGATGGCTGACTTTCTCACTTCTCCAGTGGTCCAGCCTTGAGGGTTGTGCACTGCTACATGGTAGTAGCACAAAATGAAAAACACCCCTTCTGCTTACATGTAGGACTTTATCAGACTAGCATATAAAAATGCTATAATTCCACTATTGAGGAAAGCAGAAACATAGTGGCATTATTACAGTAATCATCACACGACCACCCCTAGCAGTTTAAGAATTTCAGCTCACACTATAGTAACAATTGTCTTTGCATTGCCTTCTAATGACAGAGTATTAATGCTTCCTGCTGCCTGGCACATGTCCCTTTAAGAAAAGTTTTCTCTTACTTCCTGGATTTTGCATGGGGGAGAGTTTGACTATTCTTGCGAGAAGATGTGGCTTAGCTGAAACACACCAAAAACAGATACATAATGAAAGAACTTCACAAATAAACGCTTAAAGAAACATAAAAACATACCAAGCAAAGGCACCAGTTCATTAAAACAGTGTCCTGTTGGTCCGCTTCATGTTCTCTCCCAGAGGTTGAAGTGTGTGCTCTCATTGGGAAAGGGAAGGGGGAGAAGAGGACTGCCCATTCACACTGTAATTGCATGCTTACAGTGAGACATGATTTTGCACACCCATCAATACGGTGAAAAGAACATTATTGACGGCCATTGACAGCTTATGTCCATTAATTAAAAGTGGTGCCTGATGAATGGGTGGAGCACGGACTAAGCACAGGAAAACAACAATGTTGTGTGATAACAGTAGCCCATTTGTGCTACCATCCCATTGTAATCACACAATTACAGCCTCATGTGATAATGGCCACAGAAAGATAATGTTTGGACCCATGCCTCCTGCCTGCTGTGTTGCTGTGTGCCAGGCACAGTGTCAGCAAAGCGAGGGAGAAGAGGATGATCATGAAGCCATATGAAAAACTTTTCTGTGTCCTTTTGTTTGTTTTGTTTTTTGTTTTGTAGATGCAGTTAATCTTGAAAAGATTGCATGATGGTTGTGCTTGCTTTATAAGAATAATAGTATTCTTAGGGACAATGTCTGCAATGTGGTGCTATGTGGACATCTTGGACTCCCACCAAACATCCTTCAGAATAGCTATAGTGGGTATCAGCCCTGTAATTGCTACATTAACCTTTCTTCCTTGAGTCATAGACATGCATCTTCTTCAACAGCTGTGGAATTACCACCTGTTTCTGACTCTGAAAACTTGTCAGTATAAAGACATCATCAAGGCACATATTACACTGTGACAGAAGTGCATTCTGATGTCAGCAGAGTGAGATGATTAGCTTCTATTGCATGTTCAAGCAGAAGAGTGGCAGCAAAATGTGAACAGATCTCAATAATGGTAAATTATGGAGCAGGAGCTGAAAGGTGTGCTTATGGCATGAATATTGAATGACAGTTCATCTTATAACATAGTAGTGCAAGGAAGAGGAATGAAGGACAAAAAGAAAAATCCTCCATGGGTCTTTTCCTACATTATGTTGAAATGTACAGGAATTTTGTAAGAGTTACACTTGTGCCTTCATGCATTTATTTTGTTTGGGAAGACCTAAGATAACTTCCTGGAACAGTTTCTACTAAGTTCCTAAAAGCCAGGGTAGCGTAGTGATTTAAGCATTGAATTACAACTCTGGGGGCCAGGGTTCAAATCCCCACTCAGTCATGGAAACCCACTGTGTGACCTTGGGCAAGTCACACTCTCTCAGCCTCAAAGGAAGGGAAAGGCAACCCCCTTCTTAACAAAGCATGCCAAGAAAACCCCATGACAGGCTCACCTTAGGGTCACCATAAGTTGGAAACAACGTAAAAGCATATAACAACAACAAGATCACTGAGTGAACTTTGTGATTGTTTGCCTGTTGAAAGTCTATACTACAGCCTTGATCAGACACAGCAAAAACCACATCATTAGGATGCAACAATAGCACAAAGGGCTGAAATTATCAAATTATGATGTCATTCACCAGTTCCCGCTGTGTTGCAGTGTCATGAATGAGGCATCACTTTTTATTGATGGCTTTGCTTGACAATTAAAAAAAAGTCACACCTCATTCACGCGAGCGCAACACAAAGGGAACAGGTGAACAAAGAAAATGTCTGATAATTTTGCACTTTGTGCTATTGTCGTGTCCTGAATGACATGGTTTTTTGGTGATATTTGCCTCATCTGATAAAGTCCTACCACTCAGCAAAATTTCCAGGACAGTTTCCAGAAAGAGGATCAAGAGCAAAACTGAGAATAAATAAAATGCAACACATTACAGATTTTTTTAAAAAATGGCTGAGATCCTGCATCAGGATATGTAGCTACATTTCTATAACTATGTCTCGCAATGCTATCTGTGTTGCTGTAAGTGGTATGTGTGTGTGTTTCAGCAGTGATGCATCCAGCTCTCTTCCTATAGATGGACATGGTGCAACAAGCATCTGCTGGGAACTTGTAAGGGGTCCCCCGCAGATGCCTGTTCAGCTCGGCAAACTACAGGAAGAGAGCTAGGCATGTCTCCTCTCATTTCCAGGCTTTCTGGAAACACATAAATGGCTGTGTTGAAGGGCTGCACTTCTGGAAAGGTAGGTTTTTTGGGGAACTGTTGGTCCTTGTATGTGGAATGGCCATAAATGTGAACTGAAATGGTATAAAACAGATTTACAACATTGTAATTACTGAACAAGATGTCAGCCACTACATTACAGAGCCTAGGAGGTGTGGTTACCTTTGCTTGGCAAGGAAATGATATCAGTGTTTGCACTAAGTGGAAAGAATTCTACAAATGAGGTTCCACAACTGAGAAAGGTCTCCCTTGGATTGCCATTCACTTTACTTAAGATGATATCACTACCTGGAAGACAACCTCTTAAAAGGACCTTAGTACATCACAGACAAGTTGATATGGCACAGTATCAGGGTGACATAGGACATTATCAGACTAGCATCTAAAAATGCTATAATTCTGTGAATGAAGATAGTGGGAACACTGTGGCATCATAACACTTATTATCACATGTAGCTGTAATAATACAAAAGAAACGCCACAGAATTATCACACAATGACCACTAGCACTTCAAGAATGGGAGTTTACTTCCACAATTCAGCATGGGAAAGATGGTCTCATGAAAAGACATGAATGCGCTTCTCTCTCTCTCTCTCTCTCTCTCTCTCTCTCTCTGATGATGACTGAAAAGGCCAACCCGAGATAAACAAGTCTGGTTGCAGAAAGCACAGCAGAGGGTCTCCTTGGGTGATGTTTCTGGATTGTGATTCTTTATGAACTTTCGTTAGGCCATATTTTCTAGGCCCCTCTCCATATGGAGCAAGCAGTGCTCTCCTTAAAAACAGCTGTGGTTGTTTACGATGCTGCCGAACAAGACTGTCATCTCCCAGGACAGCCTCGAGCGACCAAAGGCCTGGGCCACCTGCATGCAGGGTTGGGTCTGTGGCTTCCAGTGCATCTTTACACCTGATATTTCATCCCTCGCCTATCGCTACAGGGCTTTTTCGGAATTGGATTTATTCTTTGAGCCTGTGCAATGGATTTTTCTGGTGGAGCGCAGCATGCACAGAACTGGCCTCACCCTGTAAACCTAAGGTTCATCTGCTGTGGCCTTCCAAGCATGGATGGTAGCAGCGAGGTCCTCAGGTTGTAGGTTTGATTAGAGTTTCCTTCTCTTAGATGGTTGATCTTACAGGGTTGGACGAGCACCATCTGACCGGGTTTGGGATTAGAGTTTTCCTTCTTCTAGGATGGTTGCCATAAGGCTAGAGAGCCCATCCTGCCCTTTGTCCAACCCTTCGGTTTTGACCTATCTGGCATGGGAGGCCCTACCGGTGGCTATTATGCCACCGCCAGCATAGCTCAACACTTCATTAGGGTATGCAAGCCTCTCCCCAACGACAAGGGGGCATCAAGTGCACTTAAAACTCCCCAAACCCCTTAATTAAGAAAGTAAATGAACACACAAGCACTGAGACAAACCTAAAAAGGTGCAAACTAAAGCAGACAGTTCATAAAAAAGAGCATCTTGTGCTTCATTTTTGCATTCTCACCTGGAGGCTTTCTCACTGAGGACTGCCCATTGATGCTATAATCCTGCAATTACAATGGGTCGTGTTTTTGCACACAATCAATAGCATGAAAAGAGCACTATTGACTATCTATTCACAGCTTGTCCCATGAATGAGAAAGAACACATTTTTTTGCAGCTAGAGCATGGGGTAATAACATGAGGAGGAGGTTGTCATGTGGTAGTGGGACCCATTCACACTACCCTGACATCATAATCCCACGATTTTTACTGTGTCTGATAATGTCCTTAGTCATGTCACAAGTGAACTGTGCAAATAAATTCCTATATTTTCTGTTTTTTTAAAGGAATACACCAAAACAATGTCACTTAGAGATTATTTACTCATATCCCTGCACACACAAGTCTATAAGAACAGATCTAATTAGTTGGACCGGTTTATCAATCAAGGTCAGACTATACATGATTCATGAGTCATATGGAGTGCCTCCTGACATTTTTGTTTTTATTTTAATGCATACACCAAGTCTCCAGATTTGATTAGAGGAACAGGATGAAGGGAAATCAAGCTCTTTGTATGCAGACTCAGAGAAATAAAGAGTCCACACACAGAATATGGGTGAATAAAATGGGATCTTTATCACCCTCCCTATTTAAATTTCCTTTTAATCTTCATCGGGGGGAGGCAATGTCGTGAGGGAGCAGCTGGGGAAGATCGTCCCTCCTGGACTTATGCGCCCAGCTTCCCCGGGCGAACACCTGAGCCCTGTTGAGTAACCCCAGAAAGTGGGGTTGCTCTTGAGCCAGCTCATGTCTGGAAGGTCAACCCGAAAGTCCCTCACCCAATCCCTACAGATTAAGGTGAGGGGTTTATCCTTCAGGCCAGCCCCAAGGTAGGTCTCCTTCTGTTCTCCCAGATCGTACAATCTAAGGAGACCCTTCCAGAGACTGTCCCTTCACCGAAATCGGTGCCATAGGGGAACACCATAATCAATGCCTCCCCCTTTCCCGCCATTGATAAGGGGCAAGCGTCCGCTTCGTCCCTTACTCCCCCACAATTTCGACCAACAGGTTGCTCAACCCCTGCTGAAGATCACCCAAGAATATTAAGTTCCCCTTGTCTGAGAGGTGAACCCCATCAGCTCTGTAGAGCTTGGGCCTCTCAAACACTATTTGGGAGTGTGCCAGGTGATGACCCCCCCACAGTAGGCAGAAACTTCGCCAACTGCCTATTAACTTTCCGTCTGGCCCTGTCGATTAAACGTGGGTTGCCCTCCCCACGACATACCTGCCTAGGTAAAGTGGCAGACCACATGATGGTGACCGCCGGCCACCTGGACCTAATCAGCTCCAAATCATGTGATGCCTGTATTACCAATGCCTTGCCTTTTAAAAGGCCCAGGTCATTCCCACCAAGGTGGAGAACCAGCACATCCGGGGGTGGCCCCTTCGCTCGTCAAACAGCAATGGCATGAGCCCATGCCAATGCAGTCCCCTCCTCCCCAACCATTCGATCGTCCCCATGTCTCCCAGGTGGAGGTGAGGCCCTAAATAACTCAGCCGGGCCTGTCGGGCCGCCCAGTAGACCATACCGTGGCCACAGATCAGCACCCGGCGTCTCCCCATCTGTGGTCTAAGACCTGGAAGACAAAAGGGGAAGAGAGCAAGTTAGTAAGTTAGAGGACGAATATACCTCCGATAGGAGGCAGACCTCCAGCGCCCGATGTGCTGGATTGCCGCAGCAGGCATGCTCATTGCTGCTGCCATGGAGGCGGCACCTATCCGGAAGGAATGTGTCCCAAACTTGAATCCCTTCAGCCCAAGGTGTTCCAACGCCTTTGATGTAACCGTCCAGAACTGGTACCTAGTGAGGGCGGAAGAATCTGCATGAACAAACAATGCACCTGTACGCCCCCCTCTGACCTGGAGATAATCCCGTAAAGCCAGGACAGGACATATTGTTGTATCACTACAGCATCTAAGTGTGGATGTCCTACCCTTCCCCACTTGATCAGTCTTGGAAAAACGTAGTGTAAATGTAACTTCCTGTTCTGTAACTCTAACATCTTCATATTCCAAGGCCCTTCTTGTAGTGTCAGATTTGTACCCCACCACTAGCTCACTCACCCTCAGTGCCCCAAAAAATGCTAACAAGGATGCTGCGTGGAATTCCAAGGCCTCATAAGGCGAAGAACAAATCCCCACCCACGTCTGGTGGAGGCCTCTGAGTATGTTGGGAGACAAAGGAACTCTAACTTCTCACCTCCTGCCCCTCTCACGTGTCCAACCTTCCAGAGCCTTACGGATGCGAAAATCGCCAGTATTATCAGTGGCCCCTTGTGCCTTAAGCCAAAATGCTAATGCAGCCAAACGGCTCCAAATTGACTGTGGGGATAGCCCCTTTTTAAAGATAAATGCAATAATGGAGGTGTGCCGTGGGTACATTCACTCCTTGATGTAACCCCCTTTGTTCCCTAAACTGATAAAATTCTCTAACAGCTCTGGCATATCCTTTCTTTGTGCTAACAGTCACTGACATACCTAGAGCCCTCCATATCTCAGACTCCCAATCCTCCACAGGCCCTCCGGCATCTGTCACCTTCGGGTTCCACCTCTGGTGCCAATTCACTGAAGCGTTCTATCTGCTGATGTCGGTCCCAATCCATCTAGGGAGCACCGTTCTCATGCACCACCTACCACTGACGTATATCCCAAACCCTATGGACCCCGCAGCATCAGACGTGATTTGCAAAGCGTCCTTCAACCTCCTCTCTTCCCGCCAGAATGATATGCCATTAAATTGATTCAGGATTTCATGCCAGACCTGCAAATCAGACCGTATCTCCCTGGTAACCCTGGCCATGTGATAAGGCTGCTGAATCCCTTTAATGGCATCACACAAGTGACGGAGAAAAGCCCTCCCAGGAGCGACCACCTTGCAGGCGAAGTTTAGGTGCCCAATAAGAACCTGGAAGCCCCTAAGCCTTATGCCTGCCGATAAACTGACTCACCCAATCCTTCAATTCTTGAACTTTTTGAAGTGACAAACGACTTTGCTGATTGACGGTGTCAATCTCAATGCCCAGAAAGGTCAACTGCTGTGAAGGACCCTCGTTTTTTTCAGGTGCCAGGGGAACCCCCAGTTCCCCAGCCATCCATTCAAACTGGTGCAGCAAAAAACCACAGTTGCCAGAACCCCATTCGCCTATAAGTAAAAAATTCGTCCAAGTAGTGAACCACTCTGGACATACCTGTCCTAGTTCTAAGGGCCCATTCCAGAAATGTACTAAAGGTTTCAAAAGCATTGCAGGATACGGAACACCCCACAGGTAAGGCACGGTCCATGTAGAACAGCCCGTCAAATTGAAAACCCAGTAACTCGAAGTCGACTGGGTGAACAGGGAGGAGGCAGAATGTGGACTTGATGTCACATTTCGCCAGCTCAGCACCGGGGCCGTGTCTCCTTACCTCTTGTATCGCTGCGTCAAAGGAAGTGTACCGCACCGTGCACAAATCCGGAGGGATAGAGTCATTGACTGACTCCCCCTTAGGATAGGACAGGTGGTGTATCAACCTAAATTCCCCATGGGTCTTCTTGGGAACTATGCCTAGTGGGGAAACCCACAAATTGGGTACAGGTGGGTGAGTGAAAGGGCCAACTACTCTACCCTCCAAAACTTCTTTGTTAATCTTTTCCCTAACAATATGTTCAAAACCCTTAACTGATAACAAATTCCGAGCCCTAAACGGGTGCCTAGGCCCTTGATATGGAATCCTAAACCCAAAAGGAAAACCTTCAAATAAATAAGCAGTCGCCTGTCTATCGGGATAGACAGCCAGCCACCTATCCAAAACTTCCAACTTAATTGAGCTGGGGCCCTTTTGGAGGCTGGGGCGGTGGAGCCACCACCTCTGCCCCCTCCTTGCCCCCTTTTGGCTCCATGGAACTTCCCCCTCCCTCTTGGGCAGCTCTGAAAGGAATGAGCTGCCCCGCAGATAGAACATTCATGATTAAACCTGCAGGGCTTCCTAGAGCACACCCCCTGAGAGCTGAACTCCCAGCAAAACATCTTCTGACCAGAAGATGACGTGGCAGCCAACGGAGCAGCCTTGCCCCCTGAAGCAGCTGTTGGCCGCAAAAGATAGCTGCTGTGTGTGCGCTCCCCCTGTATTGGGCATGCTGGGGTCATCAATTGCATCCACAGTTGTGGATGCATCATGTCCCAGCAAAGAGCCGGGTATATAGCCGCCTGCATATGAAAGGTTCATCATATAGAAGCCATGCAGGGCCTGCAAAATCCACATAAGCTCTATGTATGATGTCTATATATTGAAACAAGGAGGCTGCCCTGTGTGGCTGCACCTTTACAATGATGCCAGCTAATATCAAAAACCCAGATAGCCAATTGGACCAAGTCCTCTCAACCTTCCTTTTCTTCAACTTCTCCTTTTCTTTCTCATCCAGCTCCTCTTTATCCTTCTTTTCCAACACCCTATAAAGCAGGGAGAATACATCTACATACTCTCCCCTTATTATCTTGTCCCATGTGGTCTGTAATAAGTGGTCACCCAGGGGAAGAGACATTTCTGCAAAGGGTACCGCTGAATATGCTACTGTGTCATATCCTGGTGTCTGCGTAGCTCCTGACATGCCAAGTGTCCCCGGTGGGGATGTGCTGCATCCCCCAAATGAAATTGCTCCCCAGGGGGGCCACTAAGGACCAGACCACCCATATGCCTGTGGTCCAGAGGGCCAGGACGCTTGCATAAATTGTGATCCCCCCTTGCGGTGTGTTACTGGGCCAGGGTGGATAAACCACCCAAGGCCAACCCTCCCCTGTGTTATGTGGATTTGTATCCGGAGCTAACTCACCAGAAGGCATCTGTATTTCAACCGGATCAGGCTCCCCATCAGGGTGTGCTGGCAGGGAATGAGGCTCACCCGGCTGTTGCGAACCCGAAGCACCATTACCATGAATCTTCTTCTCAAGCGCATCTAGGCGTGCAAGAATTTGATCAGCCATCTTACCCTTCTTTGCTGTGCGTTTCACAGGCTGTGCCGCTTCCTTCCCCCCAATCCTTTGCAACCTTTCCAATTGTTGTATTCTATCCATTATTGCTTGCCATGGGATAACCTCCTCGTCATCACTGGATGACTCCGGAGGTGGCACAGGTGCTGGGGGAACAGGCACAGGCCTTTTAGGGGTGAGGCCCTACCCTTGCCACCACCTTTTCCCTTCTTGGGAGCCATAACCTCAAAATCAATGCTGTCCCAATCTACAATCCAATGCAATCCTCCCCCAGTAGAACCCCCCAAGAAAGTATGACAAAAGTTTATGCACACCTAATCTCAAAATATCCTATAAGTGTTGTATTTATCCCCTTGGTGTATTATCCGTGTCAAAAGAACAACACAACCAGAAAGGGAAACCAAAGGCCAGCCAGACGAAGGCCAAGAGGCCCGAAGCCTCACATGCCTGACTCTCAGTCCCCTTTTGCAAGCTTATACCGTTATTACCAAAATTAAGAAATAATATTCAGAAATATTATTATTATTATTATTATTACTTATAAGGAGCTGAGGCCTACCTAGGCTGCAATCCAAATCCACTAGGCCACAAAGGCCCCGGCCTGCAGGCCAAGGCCTCTGCAAGGCCCGAGCGACCCTTCTCCACAGGCCCAAAACCTGGTGGTATTGTCCACCGCATGCCAAAATATTATCCTAGCCAAAGAAGGCACACAAGCAGCAGTAGGCCCCACAGGCCGAAGGCCCGATGCGTAGCCCCTTAACCCCCCCGATTCCTCACAGGCCTCATCCAAGCCCTGGTAAGGCCCCGTGAAGGCGCATGGCCCAATGCACATGGCCAAACTGAATGCGCTGCTCCGCGCGGCGGGAAATAGACTGTGGTGCCACTGCACCGAGGATCCAGGCCAACCGGCTGTGGCTGTCCGAAAGCCGTGTTACTTAAAATAGTGGGTGGGGATGGGACCGCAGCAGCGCCAAAGCGCTAACCACCACTCCCGCCTGAATCGCCACCACCCAGGGCCGACCTCAACCCCCATGGCTGACACCCCCCACAGCAGGGAATCCTGCACCCTGATGGACCACCACTGTCCCCCCTCAAAGGGAAGCCCCGCTCACTCCGATCCCGGAGACTCTGCTACTCAGCCAGTTACTGCTCCCTATGATCAACGCTGCCATCAAAACGCTGCCTCGCCAATCGAGAGAGAGGCAGAAGAGAGGGGCGGGAGGCCTTTTATAGTCTCTGGCCCCACCCCTCTCTTTGAGTCACTGGCACTTGCTGGCGACATCACAGATGGGCCTGCTTCCTCCTCCCTGCATCCAAAGGAGGCTCCCCGGTCGCAGGCTTCACGTGACGGCTGGTGGAGCCTGATTCCTTTCCTTATGGATTGCTTTCCAGATCAAAATAGCTCTCATCCGTGCATAATATATGTTGATTTGATATCTTTTATCCCTTTGCAGAAGAGAAAAAAATGGAGGGAAACTTTAGTCAGGAAATTACTTAGCCTGTGGAGAAACAAGGAGCAGAACATGGAATTGTTACTCATAAGAGCAAGTCGTTACTCATTAGTTGCTCTTTTTCAAGAGTAATATAACTTTTCATTAATTCCTTACTCTCAACAATGTGTGTTTAAAAACAAAAACAAAACAAAAAAGGAACAGCTCTAACAATGACCCAACATGGCTCCACCAACACCTTCTCCAATATGAGAAACAATTTAGTAATAAAGAAGAAATTTTACTCATTGTGAAACATTATAGCATTAATATGTTTGTCATTTGAATAGATTTTCCTTGGTTTTTTCCCGGGCTGTGAGGCTGTGTTCTGGAATAGTTTCTTTCTGACGTTTCACCTGCATCTGTGGCTGGCAGCCACAGATTCTCTGAGGATGCCAGCCACAGATGCAGGTGAAACATCAGAAAGAAACTATTCCAGAACACGGCTTCACAGCCCAGAAAAAACCCAAGGAAAATCTATGGATGCTGGCCATGAAAGCCTTCAAAGTCATTTGAATGTTTAAAAGTAATTATGTTGTTACTTGTTACATCTCTCCCCTCCACTACCCCACCACCCCCCAAAAAAGAAAGGAAAGAGTAAGACATAGCTTTTAGCACATTACTTCCAAACTCTGACAAAGAAGAACTCTATCTCATTCCTATTTTTTTAATAATAATAATAATAATAATAATAATATTTATTTTTACCCTGCCCCTCTGTTAAAAACAATTGGGGTGGTTTACAACAGTTAAAATACAACAATACTGACTAAAATCCCTAAGCCCCACCCATGCCCACCCTTCCCCATAACAAAGATAATTTATTAATTATCATTATTAATTAAAATATTTCTTTCCCACCCTCCATCATGAAATCTCAGTGTGGCATACAATGAAAACAATATAAACAGTTTAAAACAATTCCTGATATATACAACAGAATAATTCGAGCAGTATCAAAGAATATGAAATAAATCACCAGATGGAAACAGCAGAAACAGCTGAATAGTTAAAACCATGTACATGTAAATTTTAAGATGGAATAAGATAGTGCCTCCAAAGCTTCATTAAAAAGCCATGTTTTCGTGTAGCACCTAAAAGAGACCAATGTTGGTGTCAACTGGGCATCCAAGTGGTGGGAGGGGGTAGATTCCCATGTCCCAACTTACATCTAGTTTGCCTTCGGATGCTAACCTTCCATGTGGAGGTCTGTATATCTGATGTTTCACACCTTGCCTGAGAAAAACAACAGTATGAATTAGACATGCCCAGGTATTATGGCAATGTAAAGCCCCTAATCATACTCTGAATAGATGAATGTGGAAGAGGATAGCCATATGTTCACCCTCTTGGTTGGCATGATGGATATATGCACAGTCCCCCTCCACACAGAGCTACTAAAGGCATGATGGCCACATCAATTTGTCTAGAACCACAACAGACATGATGGAAGCACATGCTACTTTCAGAATACCATTTCAGAACAAGCCCACTCTAACATGCATATGACTTGCATGCTTCTGCAAGTGCTTATTTGAAAACTGTGATTGAAATATCATAAAGACATGGACAATTAAGTTGTCAGCAAATTCAGCAGTGCAAATAAGATTTGTCACTCTGATTACTTTGTGTAATTTTGAAGATTTATCTGTTTGCTTTAAGTATAGGTCTTGGTTTTGATAAATAGCCTTAAAAATATCCCTTGTACTCATCTCCCTCCCTTCCTCTGTCTCATCATAATAAGCTTTCACTGGGAAGAAGGTGGATGAGTCACCTCAGCATGTAGACATTGGTTCAAAAGATATAAAGTTCAGGAAGAAACACCTGATACTGTCTTTGTTAAAACACTACAATTATAGCTTCTGGTACAACAGAGTAGATTTATTGTGAAGGTAGGGACAGCAGAGAGTAGGCATCTAATGCAATTACCAGGACTGCGATGAAAATATAATATAAGAGAGAGAGAGAGAGAGCCTCCACTCATGGTTATTTTGATATGGCTCTCACTTGTTTATTTCCAATGGAATTGTGTCTTCTGTTTCCTTTTTATAATATTTAGGAGCTATGAATTCATACAGGTTTAGAGGATAGGACCAGCAGGAGGAGGACTGACCAGCAACAACAAAGTCATGTCACACTAGCCAAGAGGGTAGCTTTAATCAATAGTGACCTGTGGCCCAAGCGACATTCTTGGGTGACAAAGTAACCCTCCTCAGTTAGTCCAGAGGTTGCTGGAGACTGATGTCCCATCTATACGAAGGGGAGGAATGGATTGCTCCAGAGTAGTAGCAATTTGCAGCAGCTGTGAACTGTCTTAACGGTTTTATAGTTCCCATAAACTTTGCATGACCCCTAGCCAAGATGGCAGCTGCAAGGGAATTACTTGGCATTTTAAATTTGCTGCTGCCAATTTTTTTTTAAAAAAACCTTGTTTACTATGGTGTGCACAAGTGATATTTCACCTTTACAAAAGAAAAAAAGAGAAAAGAGAGAAAGATTGCTGTTTTATCTTTCCTTACCAATCTCTCAACTTAGCTGAAAATCCAATATGGAGGCAGCAGGTGCTTTCCCTATTTGCAAGGCCCACCCCATGCTTGTCTGGCCAATCAGCTTGCACTGCCTCATTGCAGCAATGCAAATGTGACTGTCTTAATGAGCCGACATTCGCATCCCCTATGGAGCTTTTTTAAAACTCTGGGAAAAGCCCCGAAGGCTTCCCAGGTGGAGTTCATAGTGGATTTGGCTACCTCCTTCTGAATAAGACATATCGATGTGAGTGTCTGTATAGACAGATCACTTTCCATTCAAATTCCATTAGGATTATTTTCAGTGTTTAGACAGGACCGGAAAAAAACTCTGATTCTCCTGAGATCCACTAATGGGTACTGAAATATAACCAAAGATATCTAGTTACCACATAAATGCAGTATCTGCTAAATCCCACACCATTGTAGTCTTTCAGGAACCCATTTGTTAGGTTAAACTGAAAAACAGTGAGGGGGCAAAGCAGCATGAAGTAATATGGTTAATACCTTCATGGTTAAAATAAATTTTGCAAGAACCTTGCCTTTTCTTCTATTGGAAAGTTTTAAAGGTACCAGGTCAGATTAAAAGGAAGAGATTGAGCTTCTGTTGTGACAGCGTTGCAACCAGCAGCAGGAGCAGGAAGTGCTAGTTCAAGCTACTATCCAAACTCTGGATTTCAGACCCTGAAATTTATTTCTGAACCAACAAAGGGTCAACAAAACTCCATGGTAAAGGAGTGAGTTTGGCTTGTTGGGGGTCAATTACCAATCCCGGAAATTGTGTTTCTAAGGAGACACAGTATAGGAGAGATTGAGGTGACCGAAGAGCCACAGACAGAGTTTGGAGTGGTCGCTAAAAGTGGCCAGAGCAATGCCAACAATTTATTTTAAACTATTTTTTTTAGAAGCTGAAGTAAGCTAATTGTATTTATTTGAGTTGTTTTCAACAGTTACTTACTTTTGGGACTTTAAAAGCTTCAAAGCTTCAGGGAGTTGAAAGGTGAAAGTGAATAAATAAAAAGCTTACTGTAAGGAGGAGAAAGCTTGGTATCTGAAGGCAGCTTGTGAAGGGAAAAAAAAAACAACAATAAGAATTAAGGAGAGTTGAAAGACACCAGTGAAAAAATCAGCGAATTGTAAGCAAATGATAAGAGTTGGTGTGGAGTGTGGACTGGGGTGGAGTTGGAGTTGGAGCAAAGGAGAAAGCAGAGTGGAGTTTAGAATGGAGTGGAACAAAGCGGTATAGAAGCTGAGAGGAGTGAAACACAATGGAGCAGACCAGATTGGATCGAATTGTAAGACTTGGAGTGGAGTGAAACGGAATGCGGTGGTTACAGAGGGGAAAGCTGAAAGCTGAGAAAGCTGAGAGGAGCAAAGGGTTGATTGAAACAGAGCAGAACGGAGTGGTACAGTGTGTTACGGAGTCAAGAGGAGTGGAACCAAATAGAATAGACCAAACAAAAGCTGAGGGGTGGTGTGAAAAGACACAAAGAGAAAGAAAGGAAATAAACATAGTGGATAGAATGAAGGTATTGAAAGTTAATACAAAAAGTGGGACTGAATATAAGATAAATAAATAACTGACTGAATTTGGAAAGGCTACAAAGATCATTGGGGGAGGACAGATTAAGAGATCCTGAAAACAAGATGGGAAAAGTGAGATGAATAAGGGAAATTAAGGAACATCTACAGGTGGAAAAGAGAAGGTTGAGTAAAATCCGAGTAGCATGGGTAAACACCAAATAAATGACTGACTTAATAGCAAGTTGAAATTTAAGTCACAAATTTAAGTTTAAATTCATGATAAATGGCTTGCCTATAAGCTGAAAAGCCACAGAGAAAATAAAATCATAATGGAGATAAATTATAAGGGAAAAATTACAGTGGAACAAAATAAAATAAAAAAGAGTTTTCAAGAGTATTATATGAAACTGTACAGTGATTCTGTGAATAAAGATAAAATGAAAGACACAGTAAATAAGTATCTGGAAAGACAGAACATAATAAAACTAACAGAAGAACAGAAAGCAACAATGGCTAAAGACATTACAATAATGGAAATAGTGGAGACCATCAAGAAATTGAGACTAGACAAAGCCCCAGGACCTAATGGATTTACATCAAGCTACTATAAAAAACTAGGAGATATCTTACTTTTACCTATTCAAAATAACATTTAATGCCATAAAAAAGGAAGGAATACTGGAATCCTGGAAAGAAGCTAACATTACAATAATACCAAAAGAAGGGAAGGATAGAAAGGACCCTAAAAATTATAGACCGATATTGTTATTGAACACTGATTACAAAATCTTCGCAACTATATTAGCAGAGAGATTTAAAAACATCTTAAGCCAAACAATTCAGGAGGACCAGAATGGTTTTCTCCCAAATAGATATATCAGAAACAATTTAAGAAAAGTAATAGATTTATTGGAATATTATGAAAAACATAATAAGAAAAAAGTGGTGTTGTGCTTTCTGGATGCTGAGAAGGCCTTTGACAACGTGAGTTGGTTATTTCTGAAAGCGGTATTAGAAAAAATGAATATAGGGGACAACTTCCACCATTGGATCAATTTGGTATATGAAGAACAAGCTGCACATGTGATAGCTAATGGTGAAAAGACAGGAAAGATTAAAATCTAGAAAGGAACAAGGCAAGGTTGCCTGTTGACACCTCTATTATTTCTAACTGTAATTGAAATATTAAATAACATCAGAGTAAATGGAAAGATCAAAGATACTAGAGTTAAAGGAAATGAATTCTAGGTCAAAGCCTTCACTGACGATTTGGTTGTTATATTGGAAGATCCTATAGACCAGCTTGACGAATTCAAGATCATATTAGAAGGTTTTGCATCAGTATCGGGATTCAAAATAAATAATGATAAAACGGTTGTGTTGACAAATATTAAAGAACAACAAGAAGAACTGATAAAAAGGAAAACAGGATTCAAAATAGAGAAAAAGGTCAAGTACTTAGGAATATGGCTAACAAAAAGAAATGCTTCAAAACTTGGAATAAAGAATTAGTTATATTTGGGAAGGGAAAAAAGTGAGAATAAAGTTCAAATTGTTAACAGAAAGAAAGTAAAGAGGGGGATGCGCTTTGCCGAATCTATAGAAGTATTATCAAGCATGTTCCCTCAGTTGGTTAGAATCATGGATACATCTAGAAAATCTAAAATTATTAGCTTTAGAGGGACATGATCTTATTTATGGATGGCATGCATATTAATGCTACAACAAAAAGGAGAATAAAAGATTCGATCATCATTATATCAGAAGAGCATTGTTAAAAGTTTGGCTTGATTTGAAGATGAAATTTTATCAAAAAAATACCATTATGGGTTTTGACCCAAGAAGCCTTCTTTGAAATATCGAAAATAGCTAACCAAGAATGGTTAAAATATCAAGGAATTCTTAGAAAGGTAACACATGATCAGTTACAAATAAAATCTAGAGATGAGCTAAAGGAGGAAGGGCATAATGTAAGTTAGTTCCTGTATAAACAACTTTATGAAAGGTACAAAATGGATCTAAAATTTGAGAATTTTTAAAAAGAACAAAACAAAATAGACAAAGTAATATTTGGAAATGGGGAACATCATATAGCAAAGTATTACAGAACCCTGATAGAGAAATGGAAGACGAATTAATTAAAGAAAATATGATAAGATGGGCAAAAGAAATAGGCCATGTGATAGAATTTGCTAGATGGGAAAGATCGTGGGAAATTACACATAAATTTACGCTATCTCAAAAAATGAAGGAAAATTACAGTCGTCCCTTCACATTCGCGGGGGTTCCGTTCCGCGGACCCCCGCGAATGTGAAAAATCCGCAAATAACGACTCCCCTCCCCCCTCCCTCCCCAGGCCTTCGCGGGGCCTTCCTAGGCCCCGCGGAGGTCTCCCCGGCCCTCCCTCCCCCCCATCCACAGGCCTTCGCGGGGCCTTGCTAGGCCCCGCGGAGGTCTCCCTGGCCCTCCCTCCCCCCTCCACAGGCCTTCGCGGGGCCTTGCTAGGCCCCGCGGAGGTCTCCCTGGCCCTCCCTCCCTCCCTCTCCAGGCCTTCGCGGGGCCTTGCTAGGCCCTGCGGAGGTCTCCCCAGCCCTCCCTCCCTCCCTCTCCAGGCCTTCGCGGGGCCTTGCTAGGCCCCGCAGAGGTCTCCCCAGCCCTCCCTCCCCCCTCCCCAGGCCTTTGCGGGGCCTTGCTAGGCCCCGCGGAGGTCTCCCCGGACCTCCCTCCCTCCCTCTCCAGGCCTTTGCGGGGCCTTGCTAGGCCCCGCGGAGGTCTCCCCAGCCCTCCCTCCCCCCTCCCCAGGCCTTCGCGGGGCCTTGCTAGGCCCCGCGGAGGTCTCCCCAGCCCTCCCTCCCTCTCCAGGCCTTCGCGGGGCCTTGCTAGGCCCCGCGGAGGTCTCCCCGGCCCTCCCTCCCTCCCTCTCCAGGCCTTCGCGGGGCCTTGCTAGGCCCTGCGGAGGTCTCCCCGGCCCTCCCTCCCTCCCTCTCCAGGCCTTCGCGGGGCCTTGCTAGGCCCCGCGGAGGTCTCCCCAGCCCTCCTTCCCTCCCTCTCCAGGCCTTCGCGGGGCCTTGCTAGGCCCCGCGGAGGTCTCCCCAGCCCTCCCTCCCTCCCTCCCCAGGCCTTCGCGGGGCCTCCGGAGGGCATCCGGACATCCCGCGAAGGCCTCCCCACCCCTCCCCAAGCCTTCGCGGGGCCTCCGGAGGGCCTCCGGGGGACCCGCGAAGGCCTCCCCACCCCTCCCCAAGCGTTCGCGGGGCCTCCGGAGGGCCTCCGGGGGACCCGTGGAGGCCTCCCCACCCCTCCCCAGGCCTTCATGGGGCCTACGGAGCGCCTCCGGGGGCCCCGTGGAGGCCTCCCCGGGCCTCCCTGCTCCCTCCAGGTCTTTTCACGGGGCCTCTGGAGGCCCCGTGTCACGGTTTTGGGGGGGCCCTCCCAAAACCGCAAATAACCAAAACCGCGAATGTCAAGTTCGCGAATGTGGAGGGACAACTGTACTTAAAAATGTTCTATCAATGGTATTTAATACCTGTTAAATTAGATAAGATGCATAAGACCGGGAAGAGAGAATGTTGGAAATGTGAAAAACAGAGGGAACATTTCATCATATCTGGTGGAGATGTCCAATGGTAAGATATATTGGAAGAGAATACATGTAAAGACAAAGGAAATTTTGGCAATAAATTATGGTTTAGAACCAGAAATTTATTTATTAAATATGACAGAATAGAAAGAGATGCAGTAAAAGGGGGGGAAAAGATTCTGCTGTATACGATAACTACTGCGAGAATTTTATATGCAAAATACTGGAAAGATAAAAGAACTCCAACTATAGAAGAATGGCTTGAAAATCTCTATTACACTCTAGACTTGGATAGACTGACTGCTAGATTAAAGGATAAACCACTTAGTAAAATTGAAAAGGAGTGGGAACCTGTTAAAAAAATTTGAAAAGAAAAATGGAATGTAGATGTGTAATAAGGAGAAAACAGACCTCCTATTAGTGCAACAACAGTTGTAGCTTTGCCTGTAAGGAAAGATTTAAGGAAATTAAAATGAACAAATAAATTATGGCCAGAAGTAACTGTTAGGTTTGAGTAATGTAACTGAAAAAATTAAGATTATGAGTAAGTGAATCTAAAATACACCAACAAGGAAGGAATTCATTTAAGGAAGAAGAGAAAGATAAATAATAAGAATGAATATGTCATAACGAATGAGAAAATATCTCCTTTATTTGTAAGTTTTATTGTTATAAAAACACAGTTACAATGTAAAGAGGAATAATTTATATGCAAAAAATATATGTGATTCTAATGTTGTAAAAATAAAAATAAAATAAAAGGAAGAGATCATATGTAACCCAAGATCCTTGGTAGCCACTTCTAGAGGCCTTTCAACTGGCATCCATAGATTTTCCTTGTTTTTTTTCTGGGCTGTGAGGCCGTGTTCTGGAATAGTTTCTTTCTGACATTTTGCCTGCATCTACCAGCCACAGATGCAGATGAAACGTCAGAAAGAAACTATTCCAGAACATGGCCTCACAGCCCGGGAAAAAAACAAGGAAAGCCTTTCAACTTGCTTCCTAAATATGACAAAGCTCTTTCTGAACTCAAAGCACAGCAATCCACACCTGGACACTATTGCTGCTGAAGTTATTGGACAATAGTTTGTTGGAATGTGGCTCTGGAATCAGAAGGGACTGAAGTTTTTTTCTTTGGTTTCTGGATGTATAAGCATGCATGGGTTCCTCTCATTGGGTGTATGGGTAGTTCAAGCAGGGGCCTTCATACTGGGGTTTGGTGCAAGAGTGGAGTGAGAACATGCTAGGGCAACTTCACAAGGAACAAATGCTTCTTAGGTTCATTTTCAGACCTAATGCATGGAGTGGTGGAAGTAGAGCAAAGGAACATGTGCTGTCCAGGGTATATCCAGTTACAGAGCATCACAGAAAGACTTCTGGAGTGTGAGGGTTAAGGGGCTCAGTCTCGGACACAGCTACTGTGTGCACCAGCCAGAAAAGCAGTTTGTTTGGTTTTTTAAAAAAAGGGGGGGGCAGGTGAGAGAAGTCTCATTTTGGATTTTTTTTCTTTTCTTTTCCCCATCAGCTGATATAAATGTATTTGATTTCAAAATATAATTGCACGTGGCTCTAATGGGTTTAATGCACTTATTTCTCATTAATGGATTTGTAGTTTACTACCCCTCTTCTTCTGCTTTCACCACAGTAGCAAATTTGACTCAAACATTTCTTTTCTTCTAAAAAATTATAAAGAAGATCAAAGACATTAGGACAACACAAAAGAGACCTGATTTTGGGGGGGGGGGGCTGACCTGAAAGTTCTCCAACTTTCATTCAAACACAACTAACTAACTAACTCTCTCAGAAATAAATGGAACTAATATATGCTGACTCTCTCGCTCTCATTAACACATATTTTCTCTCTCTCTAGATATATGCACACACAACAGTGTCTGGGCTATTTAAGCTGGAAAGTTTTAGATGTGTGATCAAATCTGATGCCCAGAAAAGGCTGTGGGAATTGAGGTCCATGAAATCTTGCTTCAACTGCTTTTATATTTGCTGTCTGACGGATATCCTTGACAAAAGATGAAGGGCGTTCCTTTGGCACTGGGATAGATCCCTCACTTTGTGAGCCTCCCTTGGAAAAGAGGAAGACAATCCTGTCCTCAAGTTAGTACTGGCAAAAAGTGTTTATTGGTCATCATTTTCTCTTTAGGAATGCCTCACGCAGGCAGCTAACAACAGCAGGAGGAAGTTGCTGGGAGGAAGCCAGAGGAGTGGAACTCTTTGCTTATAAGAAACCTTTCTATAGTACACTTATGCCATTTCACTATTTAGAATAGGTTTTTCATTACTTTCCCATAGCAAAGCTATTAGGTGTCAATGAAAAGATGTGGCAAAAGGAGTTGTAATTCTTTCAGAGAAAAGTCAAGAAGTACAGCCAGAGATTGCCAGATCAAAAGCTCAGTTTAACCCTTTTAAACATCAGCCAGCCCTAAATAAGATTAAATGAGAAAGATTGGGGCAAAAATCTGGAAGACATCAATTTGCATGGTTTAATTGTAATTTCATTTATAGCCTTTTCTCTGCCAGTTGGCATTCAGATGGTTTAGAAAGCATAATTGTACACCTAGCAATGCTAGCGCTTCAGAAAATAATAAAATCATACAAAATATTAACACATTATAAATAAGAATAAGGCTTTGTTATAAATATAACCAAGAGTGTGTGGATTTGTTTCTTTATAGAACCTAAAGTATGTATTATATCTACTTCATTAAAATACTTTTAATGAAGTAGGCTTTTACTTTAAGCAATACTGGTCTTTAAATAGAAACACTTTTATAAACTAAGCTATTACAATATAATAACTATAGATGAGGTGTTTCTGAAGCAAGGTCAAACTTACTTAGCCTCCAACAACCTGCTTACATCTTCTGTTGCACATCCAAGCCTGCAGATAATGGATGGATATGTGGCATTGAGCAAGCCACTTTGATTTGGCATCTTTTAAAACTGCTCTGAAATGACTTTGGCATGAAAAATGGTCCTGTCTTTATATGGCTATTCCTGAATGTACTTGAACAGATAAACCATCATGTTATGGTATGGAGTATGAGTTAGGGTAAATTCAATCTTGCATCAATGCAATTAGAAACAAAACGCAAAATGTTGGGACTAGATTAAGCGAGCCACAGCACTCTCCTATTAAAACACATGAGAGCTTGTCACAACTAACATGTCCTAGGATTTCAGTGGGACTAAAGCACAGCCAACTTAGTTTGAATCCAAGCCAAGAATTTATCACAGAAGAGACTAGCTTTAAATGAAAGTTTAAGAGAGGTCTTGCTTTTAAAATAATTACAGCTGTGAGTAAGGTATAAACTTTATTATCTGTGTAGCCTCGTTTATTTTGGAGGAAGGTTTTTATAATTCATCTATTGTTATCATTGTCAAATTGTGCTTTTTTTCACTGAGCAAAACGGTTTGGAAGATAACATTGAAATAAATTCCAGATGGGTGGTCTTTTCTGATAGTATCGCTCTGTACTCTCTTTTGTTAGTATCAATTACTCATGTCTTGCAGTAGAGGCCTTCAAGTGTATTCTGCAACTATCCATCATCTCAGATGTTCTTTACCTGTAGTCTAGAGTGACTGAAGCCTGTTTGTTTAACTAAGGCTATCAAGAAGGATTTGAACCTTTGACGTTCTGGTCATTCAAGGATGTCCTTCACTCTGCCTCCAGGCCAAGGAACAGATTAAGAATGAGGCATTATCTCTGAGGTACCTAGTTCAAGCATATTTGGATTGGGGCTTTGAACCTTATCAATCACACGTTTGTGCAAGAAGATAAATAAAACCATTGTCTTCTACTCCTAAAATGTTATAATTCTATATTTTAACTAGTGCTCTTGTAAAGTATTCTTCTTGGGTTCATCCATATGGAAATGAATGTATGGAGAGAGAATCATACCCACAGGCTTTGCCTTCCTCCCTCTCCCCACTCCATTAAACTATAAACAGCCTGTGCTATGAGTATGGTTGGGCTGGAGTTTGGAGAGGGAGCAAATAGACAATAGCTTGCACAGCTCCCTGCTTCTGCACTGATGAGCCTGGTGGGCATAATAGTGCTGACAGGACAAGATCCTTTGAGACTGAGATTTCAAGGCCAGAACTGAAGATCTAAGGAGCAACCTTTGGCAGTATCACAAGGGTTTTACTTGGGTTCCAGCCATACCACCAGGTGTCTATTAACAACATTAGCTGATTTGGCTTCCCATGTTTAATTTCAAAAAAGAGTGTATAACTGATACAGCTCCACTACACAGTTATATCGATTTCATACCATTTCAGTTGTCAAGGTTAACTGAAACTGATAACAATATCCAGAGGAGTGTTCTGCTGTGCCACAACTAAATCACTTCTTGGCCAGTGTTTTTGTTCATCAGCTCTTTCATGATCCACCATATTATTTAGACTATGGCAAAATTAAAATTGTGTGCATGTGTGTGAGAGAAAAAGAGACAGAGAGGGTGAAGAAAAGATTTAGGCAAGGGGAAAGCTGAATGAGCAAGCAGGGAGGGAGACAAAGGGAGAAAGGGAGGGAAAGAGTTTGGTTGAGGAAGAAGAAAGCAGTGGTGCAGAGAAAAAGCATGAAGTAGGGGAGCAAACAGGTTTTAAGCTTAGGCAAAGCAAGACTAAAACTGGAGGAGTGAATACTGGGGTGGAGAAACAATAGTGAGGTGGGATGGGAAAAAGAGCCTGGTGTCAGAGAACGCTTAAACATATGAAAAAATCTTTCCCCAACATTCCCCAGACAGACAGAGACAAAACATTGAAGTGACCAAGAAGAACAGGATTGAGAAACCTGTGGTCCTCCAGATTATTTTTCTTCAACTGCAACTTCTATCATCCCTTGCCACCCATGACACACTCCAATATGTCCAAGACCACATGTTTCTCAGCCCTGATGTAAAAGGAAACCCTGTTCAGGAGTGCATGGTGGACTGGAAGGTTTTGGCACATTGTCATAAATGCCCAGTCCTCAGGGCCCATTGTAAAAATGTGGCTAAAGTTTTATCTTCTTGCTGCTTCTCCTGTTGACATATTGATGGCTCACAGTCTTGCTTGAAATGAACATATTAACAAATTATCTCTCATGTAGGCCAGTCACATCTTGTTGATGAATGGAGCCTTAAAACATAGGGCTTTATGAAAAAAAAGGTAACAAGAGCTGAATGTTTGAGATTTCAAATAAATAATTTGTCAGAAAAGTATAACCATCTGCCAAACCCTTCGTCTGTTCGTGTTATTTTTTTGCAGCCACTAGGGAAGATGACCAAACTGCCAAAACCAAATAGGTAACATACCTTCTGGGCTCCCAACCAAATGAAGTGAAAAGAGACATGCATAACACACAGGGAAATTTATAATTATAAAAAGATTAGTTACCTAGTACAAATGAGCAACAGATTTACACTGTAACATAGAGGTCATAAGTATAGCCCTCAGTTATTGCACTTCAACACCCCATTCTGGATGGAGAGTAAACTCAGGTACCAAGTGCTGCAGAGTGTCAGCCAAGAATCCTGGTAGATTTTTCAATACACAGTTACAGTCCTATGATGCCACTTTAACTGACATGACTACATCAAAATCCTGGGGTTTGTAATCTGCTGAGACACTAAAGTGCTCTGGCTCAGAATTCTAAAGGCTTCTCCCTAAACTGCAAATCCCAGCATTCTATAGGATGTTGCCATGGAAATTAAAGTGGAATCCAAACATTATAACTGTATAGAGTGAAAGGACACTAGCTCTCCAGACACCATTTAACTGCTCCCTGCATTATTCAGAGAAGGGAGCTGCAGGTCATTCAAGCTGACATCTCCGGCTTTTCTTCGCAAACAAAGATTCAGGAAGGATTCATCCCGCGCTTTCTGCAAGTGCGCTGATGACTAAAAAGGCCAATCCAAGATAAACAAGTCCAGTTGCAGAAAGCATAGCAGAAGGTCTCCTTGGGTGATATTTCCGGGTTGTGATTCTTTCTGTGTTGTCGTTTCTCTTCAAGACTTGTTCAGCATGAGGTCTCAAATAAGGCTGCAGCATTGTGGATAGTGCGTCTCCATGCCTCCAGATGTGAGGCCAGGGCGGACCATTTGTTGGTGATCAATTTGGGTGAGCCTGAGATGTTGTTTCAGGGAGTCCTTGTATGCTTTTCTGGAGCGCCCTTCTTACGCTGACCTGTGGCAAGTTCACCGTAGAGTACTATTTTGGGGAGGCGATGGTCATCCATCCTAGAAACGTGCCCTGCCCAGCACAGCTGTGTTCTCAATATCATGGCCTCAATGCTGGTGATCCCTGCTTGGTCGAGGACAGCAACATTTGTCACATAGTCACTCCAGTGTATATTTAGGATTGTGCGTATACAGCGCTGATGAAAGCTGACATACACATTGAATCCAACAAAATGGGGACCTCAAAGAGGCCAGCCAGAACAAGACAACACAGTGATATAAACCACTAGTAGCACAGGAGACCTAAGATCTGGGACTATTGAGCTGGATAGCTTCTTTATTCTTAATACCCCTGATGATGGGCTGTACTAATTTAACATGTCTGAAATGTGTTGGAATAGTCTTCTATATATATAATTCTCTTGGGTATGTTGCCATTCCTAGTGTGCTGACTGGCTGCTTAGGAAACATACCAAACCAATCATAGTGCTCTTTTGGTCAGCCAATCAGAAGCTTGAGGGTGTTTTTCAGCACCACCTCCTTGGCCTACAGCCACATCTTTGCCTCTTGAACTGCAGTAACTAAATACTCAGCCAGCTCCCCTTGCTGTCTTAATATGCATGCATGGGGGAAAATAATGTTCCTTTCTATGTGTCCCCCACTCTCTTCTTTTTCCTTTTTCTTCCTGTCCTATCTTGCAAGGTAGGTTTTTCCCCTTCTTCTGCTCTTCACCCCTTCTGCACCCAAAAACTTGAGCCCTTTTCCCCATCCTTCTGTCAGGGTAATATTGCTTTAAGTGCAAAAGGAAATATGTTGGAGCAACAGACCACAGGCTAGCCCAGCTGAAGTGGGTTTGTTTGCATCTGAGGCCAGGCAGAGGGATGACTAGCAAACACTCCTATGTAGCCAAAGCACACAATACATTGTGTGTGGGTTGGTGTTGTGGAGAAGGAGGAGTGTTGTTGTGTATATACAGTGTTTCTTTATACTGAAACTGAAGATAAACTCCTCCAGGTATTTTTGGATGAACCTTGCTGTCTGTAAGTCTTTTTGTGTGTGAAAGTGGGTCAGAGCTATGGAACAGCTGCTAGCTGAAGCCTTTGTTTTTGTGCCCTTTCTGCTGTGCAGTTCTGTTGTTTTGGCTACTCCTGGGTTAGTTTGTCCCCAGGCTGTGCCATGTACATCTCAGTGACCTATACTGATTGGACACCTTCTGCCCCAAGAAACGTACAGGCTGCCAAACAAACAAACAAAACCTGGAAATGGGTGGTAAGGAGGTGGGAGGCTGCCCTGGGGTTCCAGACCCTATTTTTCCGCCTTAGGGGACCCTTTAGGGTTCTCTGGCCACCCGGGCTCTGCTTGCTGTGGGAAGAAAGACTTTCTTAACAAATGCTGCAACGTGGCTGCCATCTGCTAAAAAAAAAAACCCTCTGGCTGGTGGGAGGAGCCAAAGCCATCAAGGGAGGGGGAACAGAATGGAGCAAAGTGGGCTTTCATTGACTGCCAAGCCTCATGCTGCCCTTCAAGTGCAGCTGGTGTCGGAGCAGAAGGCTGAGGCTTCGCAGTCTGTGGGTAGGGCAAAGGCAAGCCCAAAGACTCATGAAAAAGTTAGAGGTTACCATTCCACCCCTTACTGGAGAGACTTCTTCACTCCTTTTTCTATTCATTTCTATTTTAACAAGTGGTAGACAAGGGTCCCTGTAACCCCTCTTCTCTAAAGGTGGCAGAGCTTTTGCATTGCTACTTTCAGCAAGTATCTGTGAAGGCTTGAAAGCTGTTAAGACCACCTCCTGCCTGCAGTGGAGTGGCCATGTGACAGGAGCCAAGGTAAAGGCTGGCTGGCTTGGCTTGCACATTGCCATTCAATCCACTCCAGCCACAAACTTGCAGGAAGAAGCAAGAGAAAAGTCTTCCCTCCCACTTCAGTACCCCTGAGGGAAGATTCCATGGATGGTGTAACTGTATTATTGTTGTTAGGTATTATTAGGTATTATTATGATTATTAGGGTTTTAAATATAATGTCTTGGTGGTTCATGGCAAAAAAAAGATATTTAAAGGGGCCACTGGTAAAGAAAAATTCAAGAGGCATTGTTATAATTGTATTATTATTGTTGTTATCAATAATAGGTAGGTATTATTGTTATTATTGTTGTTAGGGTTTTAAATCTTGAGTTAAATGTTGGGGGCCCATGGCAACAAAAGATATTTAAAGTGGGTCCCTGTTAAAGAAAAGGTTAAGAGCCACTGGTGTAAATGTATTAGTATTTATTAGTATTAGCATTAGTATAGGTGTGTCTGGTGTAACATATATCATTATGTGCCCTGCTGGGGCTTCAAGTGGTGATTGCAGTGTGGAGCTTGGAGTGGCAGTGTTCTTTTCACACAGTTCAGCTATTGGTATTATTTTAGGGGGAAAATATTGCATTTCTTTATATGTGGGTGATGACTGGCTGAGGGAGTGAGAGAGGGAGGGGTCCTTGTGAAGCTGAGGGTGTAGATGCACATTGAGTGGCAGGAGTGGATTGTGAGGTGGAGGAGGAATTTGCATGTGGGTGGTGATTGGCTGAGGGAGTGGGGGGATGGGTTGGGTATGTTTCCTAAGCTACCAATCAGCACACTGGGAAAGGAAACATGCACAAGCCATATATAGATGGTTTATTTTGTAAGAATACAGTAAGTGAAGATGGACCTCCCAACTAATTAATTGGATTTTTGGAGCAGTAGACATTATTTATTCTGTTATAGAACTAGACCAACTTTCAATGTGGGTTTTGATATTGCCCAGTGCCCAGGGGGTCACATCATCACCCTGCCATCCCTGCTGCTGCTGTGATGGGACCCAGGCAGTCAAGTGGTTGCAGCAGCAGTGGCAGCAGAAGCAGGGCAACAGAGCAACTCACATTTAATGCACCACTGGCATATGTTATGTTAGGTAGCTAGTAAAAAGTAATTTGGCTACCTCAGTATAGCATACTCACACACAGAAGATAATCCTCCTGGTCTAGAAAAGCATGTGGTAAAGTATCAGATCCTATTTCATGACACTAAGTGCAGTCAGGCCCAAGTGGTCTCTATTCCCCCCCCCCCCCAATATATTTGTAGGTGAAAAAATTGGGGAGGGGTCATTTCACATCATTTCTACAACTTAGAAAGTTGTTGTTGTTCGTAAAAAGTAATTAGTTGAAGTTCATTAGGTAAAGTTCATTTTTTCCAAGGATCGCCCCCTGCAGTCGTTAGCCCCTGCTATGATTACATTTCTTCTTCTTTCTTTTTTTTTTTAAAAAAAGCTGTTTAATTTTTGTTTTTAATCTTCTAGAATGTTTGTAAATGTAACTAAAATAGATCTGTTTATTTAATTTAACAATGAGCTTTTCTCATCCAGGAGCAAGACACAAGCCAGCATCTGAACCATATGATAGTCCTCCATCATTCAGTGAGGGTGCCCCATAAGATGTTATCTCTTGGTGGCATTTGGTCCTAATGTAGTATCACCTGGATAATTAAGGAATTATTACTAATTATTTCCAAGCTCTGAATCTGATTAAGGTCCTTTTAGTCTAGCATTGGCAGCCAGATGTTCCTGGACCACACACAAGTGAGCTGGAAGGGCAACATTCCTGCACTGTTCACCTCACTCCACTTCCAGCACTAATGTTCAGAGAGGGCTGTAAGAGTTACCATGTGAAAGAGAGAGCAGGTCTCATGTACCTTTAATAGTTGTGTAGAAGAGGGGGTTTCAGCAGGTGTTTCATGTCACATAAGCCTCACCTGCTGAAATATGATCATCTATACAACCATTAAAGTTATAAGAAACTTGTCCCTTCTTTAACCTGGCAACTGTAGATGTAATTTTTTACCGATTTTCTTCTAAGAAAGAAAGTGACACGTAATTTTAGCAATTTTCTCACTGCAATGGAGTCTTGAAAAACTGCAGTCTTCAACAATTATTCATAGTTTTGAGACTTATTTTGCATAGAAGTCACATGTTTTTTCACAATTCACAAATTCACAATTCACACAGCATGTACTGTGCAGGAAAACAAATCTGAGAATGAGATGTTGATATGGGAGTCCTGAAAATATCTCATCTTTAAATGCAGTTTTTCTAATCTATTAGGGAAAAATGTATTAGGAAATGTATTAGGAAAAAAATAAATATATTGGGATAAATCTGCAGAAAAATACATGCATTTTTTTCAGCAGAAATGTAAACCCCATTTTTAAAAAAAAGCTGATGAGGGAATGGAAAAGAATTAACTTGTGTGTCAACCTCTCCTCCACCCTACCCAAAATTTTTATTGAAGTATCATTAATCATTGCTTGGAATAATATGAAACAGACCTGGTCAAAGTTTACCCACAGAGATTTCCACAAGCAAGACTGTAAAAATGACATATAGCCCAAATATAAGAAAAAGATAGAAGATTTGAAAGTATAAATGGAAAACTGTAAGTTCTTATCTTCCCAATGATAAACCAAAATGATTTGATATTCATTCATACTGGAATAGTTCTTGCAGAACTGAAAGAAATCCATCTGAGTTAGATCAGTCTCTGCCCTACCCCATGATTCCGAAAATAAATCTCCTGAGATCATTGCATGTGAGCATCACCCTGAAGATATACATGGTGACATCACCTTCAAGTGTGTTCTTCTCAAATGCTGGCAAGCACAAGTGTTTGCATGATCTCTCACCTGATTAAAATTGACTCTTTCCCAATTTTAGACCTAGCATGGACCCCAGACTAGTCCTCTGTGATTAAGAAAACACTTTTCAGTCCCCCCCCTTCTTTTTCACATTTGCAAAGTATGGTATGTTATGATCTGGAAAACTCAGTTTGGTGGAAATAAAAGCTCTAGAGCTATTTTCCATTTCTTGGGTAGACCAAAATGAAATGTTCTTCTTGGCTATACCAAGTAGAGTAGAATACAGGTCAACCCCTGTATGCATGGATTTGGTATCCACGGTTTCACTTATCCAAGTCATTTGTAGGTCCTCCAATGCGATTCTATGGTCAATGGCATTAGGCTCATTGAAAATAATAGAGTTCCCTATTATCCATGGTTTCAGGTATCCATCTTGGAATATATCTCCCATGGATACAGGTGTTGGCATGTATACCCACTGATGACCAACCATGAAATAACAAGGCCAGAAATAAGTACATGGGTTAAACAAGGGCCACTTTATTGACCTATAACTTATTTAACTGATTAGGACCTGGAGATGAGCAAAAGGGGAGGAGCAATCTGATGCAGGTCCAGCTGAGGCCCAGACATCAACCTCTGACCAGCTTCCTCAGCCTTTCCTTGGGCAAAACACCAGAACCCAAGCACAATCCAAAAAACCATAGGTTGTTACCTGTATATCCATTTACTGGAAGGCAAACCCAGGAGGTCCCCCCTCAAGTCCCAAGACTTTATAAGAAAGTGTAAACTACCAGGTCAGACCCAAGGGCAGACTGCTTCTCCATCCACCCAAGCCCTTCCACCCATAGAGGCAGTTCCAGAGCCCAACCCTTCACCAAAAGGGTCCCAAAGTGTATACTGGTCTCTTAAATTCTCCCTCCATTACCTGTCAAGTAAAAACCTATTTACGACATCACCCAAAGGCAATTCTCTGTGTTCCATCAGATACAGTATAGGGTAGGGAAAAAAAGATAAAAGAAAAAAAAAGGTAAAATGGGGTGGGGGGAAGCCTACCTAACCAACCAGCTTTGCTCATACTGCACTGAGAGTGGGTAAGCAGGTTGGAGTGGGAAAAGCAAAGAGGGCATGTGAAGGAGCAGCAGGGTCTTAAATAACCTCTGCTCCTTTCATGTGACCTACACTTGGAACCAAGCATAAAGGATCCTGGCCTCTTCATGGAGGCCATCAAACCACCACCCTTTCCACATCATATCATGGCTCTGAGTAGGAATGGAAAAAAAATATTTGAAATTATTTTTTTAATGATTGAAAAATGTGTTTCTTAGGTTTTAGGAAACTGTGATGAGGAGAATCCAGAAGTAGGGATAGAAAGAATATTTTAAAAATATCCAGAAGCAGTCAAAAAACTATTTTTAGATGTCAAGAAACTCTGATGAGAATAATCCTGGAGAAATGTCACAATTCAGGACTTACTTCTGTACAAAATTCATGCAGAAAATGCTGTTTGCTGCAAGGAAAACATTGTAGTTGGGGCCTTAGTCTGCAGACATTTTGCACTGTTTTTTGTGCAGAAAACATTTTTTGCATAGAAGTACATAAGTATTCTTTCTCTGCACAAAAATATGCAAAACATTTTTAAAAGCCATGTCCTGTTTTCTGCACACAGACACAAATTTGCAAAATGTTCATATAATAAGTCCTGAACTACAACAATTCTTGTCAGTCCAGGATAACAATGCTATTATTGTACAATTTTCTTCTTGACGGAAGCAACAAGTAATTTCAGCAATTTTTAGAAATTATTTTCTGCACAGAAAACAAACAAACAAACAAACAAACAAAACCCCTGTTTCCTGCGCAGGAAATGCTGTTTTCTGATTTTGAAACCACATGCAGATTTTGTGCAGAGTGAGTCCCAAAATTGCAAATAAGCTTCAATAACTGTGATTTTTTTAAAGAAATTCCTCACAGGAAGAAAAAAATTGCTAAAATTATTTGTTGCTTCCTTCAAGAAGAAAATTATTCAAGAATTGCATTGCTATTCTGTACTGACAAGAATTGTTGCAGTTCAGGACTTATTATGTGCAAATTGTGCAAATTTGTTTGTGTGTGTACAGAAAACAGGAAATAGCTTTTTTGTAAAGGAGCCCCAGTGGTGCAGTGGTTAAATGCCAGTACTGCAAGCCACAAGGTTATGAGTTCGATCCCAGAGGGCTCCAAGGTTGGCTCAGCCTTTCAACCTTCTGTAGGTCAGTAAAATGAGTAGCCAGCTTGTTGGGGGCAAATAGCTAAAAATAATATTTGTAAACTGTTTAGGGAGAGCTTTGGCACTGATAAGTGGTATATAAATATCAATGCTATTGCTATAATTAATGCTACTTTTAGAAAAAAAATGCATTTTTTGCAGAAAAATATTTCTCTGCTTCTATGAAGAAAGTGCTGCTTTCTGCACAAAACAACACAGAATTTCTGCAGGCTAAGGCCCCAGCTACAGTGTTTTCCATACAGCAAAAGCATTTTCTATAAAAGAAATAATATTTCAGCAAAACAATATTGTTTTCAGTGCATAAAATGTTCTTTCCAGAACAGAAAATGCTGTTTTTTTTGTGCAAAAACAAAGAGCATGTGGAAAATTTGCACAGAATAAATCTCACCTGTGAATATTGTTTGAAATGTGTGGTGTTTTTGAAGACATTCTTGCAGGAGCAAGAAAATTACTCATTGCTTTTTTCAAGAATGAAAATTAAGAAAGGATAACATCCCTAGGTCTGTGTTTGCAAGACCTCAGCAGGGCTGTTAATAACAGGTTGACATGGAGGTCTCTCATTCATATAGTCTCTGTAGGTTAAAACTGACTTGACAGCAAACAACAAAAATAGTATCAGCAATAGCAGGAGCAACAACTGTTAGAATGGATTCTAAGGACATTATCAGACTAGAATCTAAAAAGGCTATAATTCCACAAATGAAGATAGCAGGAATATTATGGCATTATAACATTTATTATCAGCAGTTGTAATTACATGAAAGAAATACCACGAGTCTACTTCCACAATTTGGCATGGGCGAGATTTCAGTGGTTCTTGCGAGAAGATGCAAGCATGCTTTAAACTCCAAAAAAACCCCTTAATTAACAAAGTAAATGAGCACACAAGCACTGAAACAAACCTAAAAATGTGCAAACTAAATGGAACAACTCACAAAAAGAGTGTCCTTTGCTTTGCTTTCACATTCTTACCCAGAGGTTTTCTCCCTGGGAATGGGGAGGGGGGGGAAATGACCGCCCATTCACAATGGGACATGGTTTCACATACTGTGAAAAAGTGCTATTGACACTCTATTGATGGGTTGCCCTGTGAATTGTAAATAATGCCTTTTTCGCAACTGGAGAATGGTGTAAGAACATGAAGATGACATGATTGTACGATAGCATGGCCTATTCATGCTACCCTGATGTCATAATCCCACAATTTTAGCTGTGTCTGATAATGTCCTAATATGTTGCATCTCCTTTTGCCTGCTTTTTTGGGGGCAGGGCAAATCTGATGATGATGATTAAGAACCCAGTTGCATAATTAGGAAGATGTGCACCATTGGTCTACCTTAATATTCTTTTTACATTGAATGGACACCTGCATCGAAATGCTGACTTTGTGCTAATTTCTCTTGCTCATGGCCCCCTCTAAGAACCTGATGAAAACTGTTGAGCCCTCCTATGGAAAAAATTGCACATAAACACAATTTTGCATGTGGTCTATTTATTATTCCTTTGGAAATCATGTCTCTTCACACATATATATTATATAAAATATTAATCTATCTCACATTTTTTTAACTGCAAAAATTAATGGCATTCATAGGGAAAACGTTAAATACAAATTATTTCAAATATAATATAAAGTAAAATGCAACTGTATTTTTAAAAAATTACTGAGAGGAATGCTTTTGGGTGGCTTGAATAAGATATTGGAACTGTGGAGTGATCCCTGATATTTTAACACACATGCCATCTTTGACATTTAACTGAGCTCAGCTTTTTGTTTTGACAGCAAGTGCTGAAAATGCTGACTCACAGAGGTATGTAGTACAAAGCTTGCAAACTTTGATTCCTTTGTATTGCACTGTAAATACATGGGAGAAGATAACATTCCATCTGTACAATTCCATGTCCTTCCCTTGTCCCAGCAGCTGTCACGCTCTGGAAGGGACTGATGGGGGTCCTGTTTACCAGTGGGGAGGGGAGGGGGGAAGCAATTCAAATGACGAAGAAGCAGACAGTCTTGGCTCTGAGGAGGAAAAGCATCCTCATTCTGTCCCTTCCCCTCAGAGTCCAGACCAGCCATATCTACATCATAGGAAATGCCTTCCTTCCCTTCCTACTGATAAGCAGCAGTGGTTCCTCCTTGACAGCTGCCCTGTCCAAAGAGAGAGGCAAACTTAAGCCACACTTGGGGGTCATCTATATGAGCCTCCCCCCCAAAACCAGATTGCTCTGCAGTAATAACAATTTGCAGCAGCAGCCACTTGTCTTAATGATTTTATAGCCCCTATAAATTTTGCATGTCCTATAGCCAAGATGGTGGCCACAAGTAAATTACTCATGTTTTAAAATCTGCCGCCGTTATTTTTTTTTTTAAAAAAAACCCTTTCCCATGGTGTGCACAAGCAATATTTCACGATTACAAAAAAAAGAGAAAAAGATAATACAAATTTCCATTTTATCACCTTAGTGATCGCTCACTAAAGTGAAAATCCAACATGGCAGCAGCAGATGTTTGCCCTGTTAGCAAGCCCCCCCCCAAAGCCCCCCAGGCATAGTTTTTGGAGTTTTTTGCTGCCCCCTTCTGAATACGATGCAATGATTCTGGTTCTTAGAAAGACAGATCGTACTCTCAGCAAATTCCATGAGGATTATTTTGACTGTTTAGACAAATTATTAGGTACATGTCTGTTACTAATAGGACACCAGTCATGGTATTTCCTTGGCAAGTTAACACTGAGACCATACATTTAATAGCATAATTTAACAGAAAAATATGTATTTGCAAATACAATTTTCAACCTAAGGAAGGAACCTGAAGGAACAAAGAACATTTATTGGTACTCAATACATGAACCTTCTGAAACTCCATCAGGGACCCTGAAGTCCCTTTCCACTCATTCAGTTGCACCTACCTAAATCTGGATCCATTACACTGAGTGATCAGTTTTTTGGTTTTCCAGGGTTTCAACCAAGAGTCTTTCCAAGTCATACCTGGAGATGCTAGGACCTGGTCCTGGTCCTTCTGCATGTAACACATCTGATTTTGCTCTACCATTAGGTTGCATGCTTATATGCATGTCTTCCTTCAGTCATGTCATGCCAATGATCACTTACTTAAAAATGCTTCTGGCGATGTCTTCTGGCCTCTTGAAGGGAGCAGAGTGGAAGGATTTCAGGAAGGAAAAAAAAGAGGGAGGGGTTTTTCTCTGCAAAGTAAACAGCTAGTTATGAAGGTGGTGATAAGACCAGTAATTCATCAAACACCCCCCTCCCACTCTAGGACAGAGATTGAAGAAAAGCCAAGTGAGAAAATATTAGACAGAATTCCTCTGTACATGACAATCAACGTTAATTTTTTTCTCATATGTTCTATAGATAAAATATTGGCAGTGTGAAGTCAGACCTCATGCTATCCTTATGAAAGAGAGTTTATTTCATCCGAAACCTATTATGTCTGGTTTAAATATTTCTTTTCCCCTAGAAGGCTGAGTTCTTCAAAACTACAGAGGCCTTCATTTATCAGAAACACTTAATTTATCACCTGGCTTTTATTAAAAAGAGAGAGAGAGATACCTATTCTGTTTGGACAGCCACTGTGTGCTGGATTTAGGAGATTTAAGTTTATGCTAAGAAAGTGTTATTGTGAGAAATGATATGTGTAGGATGACATCATTCCTTGAAATCAAGTGTCAGTGAATTGGGGGGGGGGGTTGAAATGTATACAGTATCTTTAGGAGAAGACAGGTTTAAAATATAACAAAAGGATTTGAAGTTTTGTGTGCATGTGAGTTTTGTGGAGGTAATATCAAGCCCACATTTGTTAGCTCTTGTAATATTCTACCATTTTCCAGATATTATGTTAAATTGAATCCTCTGTTATGAGAAGGGGAGAAACGGAATAGTGTGTGGTCTGGCTGTGCACTCACTGTAAGAAGGTTGCCATGTCAGATCTATCATCAGTCCTGAAATTTCAAGGCCCAAGCTTGAGATTTAAGGACTTGTGATACTGGGGGCAGAGGACATTATCAACCATCCTTAATACCCCAGGACAGGGATGCCACAGGATCGCAAAAGGGCTTCACTTTCAGACAACTTTGTTGTCCCTGTCTCAGTATGCCCCCGTGATGCTTCTGTTCCGTTCGCAGTTGTTGTTGTTGTTGACAGGCTAAGCCGTCAATAGATATACCATTTTTGTAAGGAATCACGGGTATGTGAAAAGGTGCCCTGCTTCTGTGGCACAATGCCAGCCTCAGTGTGAGAGTGATCAGGACATCCAGGTAAGTGACAGCCTTTTTTGTACCCTCCGTGGCTTACTTGGTTTTTTAAAAGTGTATTTAGGTGCTTAGATTAACTTTTTGATGTTTCTTTTTACTTTTATTTTTGAATTTCCCACATGCTTCCAGCCTGCTGGGAGGTCCGTACCAAACACTTCTGGGTGCGATCGGGACATTCTGGTAAGTGACAGCCTTTTTCTTGTACTCTCCCCAGGTTACTTGGGGCTTTTTAAGTGTGTTTAGGTGCTTAGGTAAACTTTTTGATGTTTATTTTTACTTTTATTTTTGTATTTCCTGCACGTTTGTCCTCTTGCAGGAATGGCCGGGATTTACATTCCAGGAAGTGAATGCAGCTCTGCTCGAGCTGCATTCACACCTGGGCTGCTGGAGGGGAGGGGGGGACTTTTTAACCTGTGATTAAGTAGGTGTCTGAAAATTTTTAATTTAAACCGTGACAGGGACAGAAGCAGGGCGGTAATTAGAAGGTGAGATGGGGATGCTATATTTGTCCCCATCTGATAATCTCCAGAGAGAAAGGTGATTAAGGTGAAGTTGTAAAGTGTGGCCCCTGGTGATATTATTAAACATGATCCATTAAGCATCTACCACATTTGCTCAAAGTATTCCATTCTTTTTTTCTTTTCTTTTTTTTTTAAAGAAACACCATGGATAACAAATGAGGGAAATGTGCACACTTTCCAAGGCTGTTTTCCCGTCCTGAAATTCCTCCCCTCGCCTGTGGACCAGAGAAAAGAGGCCAGGCCTTGAGATCTGGGAACCTTAATTGTAAGGCCTAAAAAAGCCTGCTCTGCAAAATGTACAATTAACCATACAAACTGAGTATGTGTGATCCTGCCCCATCTTCATCCAGGATATGAAAAGGACTTCATATTAAAATTTACTATTTATTTTATTTGTATTAGTTACAGTTATATCCAGCTTCTTCTCCTATAAGCTCAAGGCATTGGTCTCCTCACAACCCTGTGTGGTAGACCAGGTTGAGGCTGGATAACTAGTCCAAGGTCCAAGGTGAGTTTCAAAATTCAATGGAGACTAGACTCAAACTTCCCTAAGTCCTGGTCCAACTATCTATCCGCAATGGTTCTCTGTTACAGGAAATGAATGGAATGGTCATTGTTATCTTTTATTTATTAAAGGCATTAAAACAAGATCTATAATTCAGTCTATCTATCTATTTTCTGTTATTTTAATAGGAGAAATAAAAATATTGGTCTACCTTACAGGAATTTCAAGAATTACTGAAATCATATATACAAAGCCCTATGAACTACTGAAACATGTTATATAAACACTAACATGGTAATAATTAATTATCCTTCACATAGTTCTGGGAATGTAGAGGAAATGGTATAATAAAAGATGGGGATCCTTTATAAAAAGGAAACCTTGGACAAAGGACTTTTTCAAACTGTTGAAAAAAAAAAACCCAAGGAGGTCGGGAGAAGAACGGAGCTGTTGTGCTTACAGGGCCCCATTTCAGACAGCCCTGACTCCTCTGTCCTCCTCCTGACCTCCTCCCGACCTTCCCCTGTGCTGCTGGTACCACTTTTTACTGACTGAGGTTTTCCATCAATAAAAAGAGGCTCCAGCAGCATGGGGGAAGGTTGGGAGGAGAACAGGGCTGTCTGAAATGGGGCTGTGTAAGCGCAACAGCCCTGTTCTTCTCCCAATCTCCTTGGGTTTTTTCCCAACCATTTGAAAAAGTCCAAAATTATCATTTGGGAAGGTGTCAAGGGTCAAAGCAAAGTGTATGGGGCCAGATGCAATTTTTCCCTATCTAGACATTTTCTCATCAAGTATACAAAGCACAGCTCTAGGCATGTCTATTTAGGCCCAGTGCACTACCTTCCTAGGCTACAAAGCACAAATCAGTTTCATGGAAGACCTGTGCCAGCTTTAAATACCTTTTAATTTGTTATCTCTGATCACTGATTGGAGGAAACAGTAGGTGAAGTTTGTGGGCTAAATGGCAACCCCTGCTGGTCAAATCCAGGACAAACCGGCATGAGCAGGAGAAAGACTGGGCGGTCTCTTACTCTAGCATCATGGGCAGAGAGAGCAGGGAGATTTTCTTATCTCCAATCAGCAACAACAGATTATCCCTCCACAAGGCATGTATTAATATAGAGCAAGACCATGGCATCAGTTGTAGAATGAGACTTGAAAATTTATCACTGATTCATGGGGTTTAGCCAGAACTTGTTGACACAAAACAGATTGCAGCATGGAGAAGGTAGAGGCTTTCATCACAGTGTTGATCGAAACACTAATGACACTGGTAGCCTTGCTCCAAAACTGATTCAAATTTAAGTTTGAAGAAAGGAGGGGGGGAGAGTCTCTCCTCCCCCACTGCTTCTCTCTATAAAACAGGCTGTAAAAGAGATTCAGCGCACTGACAATGCTAGGCATCTGAGACAGAAAGTTAGACTGGAGATCTTTTTAACAAAATCTACCTAGGAAAATTATATGCAGACACAGCAGTGTGCTTTATTAGCAAAGTCAGCTTCTAACTTGGGTAGATAAAAATATGTCAGTAATAGTCAAGTAGAAAAGAAAAGAAAAAGAACTGGCACCCTTGATTTACCAGTGATAGAGCTTTGTGGGTTTCAGAGGAGTGGCAGAATGCTGAATAGATGCCATTTTCTGACATATTTGGCCACCATCTTCTTCCCAAGATCCCCCAGACAGTTTCATATTTCTGGGAAATGGTGGTAGAGCCAGCCAGTTGGGAGCAACCAGGTAGCTGATGGACAATTCTGGTGGAAGCCAAGATGTAGACTTCATTCCAGTCTGTTCCCAGGGTATTTAAGTCAGCTCCCAGATCCAGGATGATTCAGGCTTTAGAGTCCACTGTCTGTCCACTGCATCTATGAAATCATAAATTTTGACAAAACTTTAGGCATTTTTAACATGGGGTCCAGATCCAGTGTGGGGCAAGATGGGCCAAGTGTGCCCTCGTATATACATGGTTGGAATTATCCCTATGGGGGTGAGGGCATATGGAGTCCAGTCCAGTCCAGGGACTACCCCACTCCAAGGTGACAGGGGATTCATGCAGTGGGTTCCATTCATGTGTCATACTGGATCTGTCATCCCTGATGTCCCCAGCAGGTGAGCTGGGCATCTGGATTTCTATTGGATGGCAGGCAGGTTGAGTGATGTCTGGATCTGAACCTGTGCTGGGGTCAAGCTGTAGCCAACAAAGTTGTGGCCTCTTTCATTCTGATAAATCTGCTGTCTGTGTGTATTATGAAGGAGGGAATCTTCCCCCACCACTGATTCCATAAAGAAAAATTGACACCACTGTATTTCTCCTTTTGACAGCTGCTTCACCCTGCAAATGCTCTACATTATCAGTTAAAATTTTTGGCTGAAAAGTTTCCCAGCACTGAAGTAGGTCATGGACTAATATTTACCACAGCCCTGATTTTGCAGGTGTTGCTTCTAGAGTCAAGACATGTATAGATATAGAAACAAAAAAGCTAACCACATAGAAAAGTTGGCATTCCTCTCTTGCCTCCAACACCTCTCATAAAAACCCTTCACTGTCCACCCTCAGGATAAACCTCCAGATTTCACCACTTGCCTGCCCCTATACCAGATAAGGCTTATATCTGAGTATCGTATGCCATTTATGTATTATTATTGGCTGGAATCCTGTTTGGGTGTTATGAATGCATAATCTTGAGTTGCACATTCATAACTGTTTGCTATTCACACTCCCTACCTATTCCCTACTTTAGGGGACATGTAAGGATGGTGAAGGTCCCCCAGTTCCTACTTACTGGGAAGCAGCTGCTGCAATTGGCAGGGGTATGTTCCCCTGGTACTTGGGAAGCAGCTGACTGATGTTCCCACCCACCCCTCGTGGGAGCAGTCTCTGGTACAAGGAGGAATTGCAACAAGGACCCTGTTTCTGCCTGCTGCAATGGACATCACTCACAGGAGGTGGTGGGAACACCAGTCAGCAGCTTCCTGAGTGACAGGGGAATAGACCTCCATTTGAAAGCATCAGCTGCTTCCTGGTAAATAGGGGTGGGGTGGGCAAGGGTCACTGGATAGCCATGTAGCTACAGTGGTTGAACATTCATAACTCCCCAATAGGATTCTATTTGCTACCACCACCACCACCCCTTTCCCCCCAGTTTCAGACTCAAGGCAGCTTGCAACATACTTTAAAAACACAGATTCACAAAATGCAGAAGTTAAAATGTGATTAAACTATGAATAATTAAAACCAATTTAAAACATAAACCATTAAAAACAGAACAACACAACAAAAACTAACAATGAGAAGATCCAGCACATTGTAAAAGGCCTGTCCCATGTAAACAATCAGTCTTCAGTCTTCAAAGGTCTATCAAAACAGAAAAAAGTAGAGAAGGTGCCGGTTTAACTTTTTTGGAAAGGGAGTTCCAGAGCCTGGGGGAAGCCAATAAGAAGGCCCTCTCCCAAGTTTCCATGAGATGTACTTGTGAGGGTGGTGGGACAGAGAGAAGGATCTCCTTAGGAGGCACATAAGAGAATACAGTGCTTCAAATAACCTGGACCTGAGCCATATAAGGCTTTATAGGTCAAAACAAGCACTTTGAATTATGCCTGAAAATGGACTGGCAGCCAGCGAAGCTATTGTAACAAAGGAATTAAGTATTCTGTGTAACCAGTCCCAGTTATCAATCTGGTAGCAGCTCTTTGGACCAGCTTGCTGAACACTCTTCAAGGGTAGCTCCACGTAGAGCATATTACAATAATCCAACCAGGATCTAATTAAGGCATGTGTCACCATGACCAGATCTGAAATCTCAAGGAACAGGTGCAATTGGCTCACAAGACTTACCTCTGCAAATTCACTCCTGGTTGCCACCAAAATCTGGGCTCAGTGTTAAATCCAGGAGCACACCCAAGCTGCAGACTGCATCTTCAGGGGCAGTGTAGCTCTGGTCAATCACTGGCTGAATCCCTATTCCCTGATCTGACTTTTGCCAGTCAGTCATAAACTTTATTGTACATAGCCAATGGCCTTCACAATATACACAAAAGAAAAGAGCATGAATAAAACTGACAGCAAACATTAAAATGCTATACATAGTGTCAAGATATCCCAACAGTTCCTATAAAAACACCAGAAAGACCAAAAATCCATTCTATGATACAATATATTCCTTGATAAAGCGAGCACGTAATTTCTTAGCTGCCAATGCAAAACGGGCTACTGAGTATGTGATAAATAGATTTATGTCAGCTAGCAATGCCACAACTACTTCCTGAGAGCAGGTTAGAGTTTCAAAGTACTGTGGCCTTGCATGGTTGATCTGAATCTTTGGATACCAAATGGAAAAATGTGCTTCAACTATGGCTGCCCTGTCTTGGTTAGCATCATGATCAAAAATCCAGTTTTTGAGATCAAGGGGACTGAGTCTTAAGTATTTCTCTCTATCAAGGTTATAAACCTTTAACTTATCTTGGCACAATTGTGCCCAACCTCCCGTCCTCAGTTCCTCCAACCAGCAAAGTTTGCTGAGGGAGTGATCCTCAAGACCATTTAATCTGCGCCAGAAACTTAAAAAAGACAGATCAATTCTAGCTGCAATTGAGGGGAGACCTAACTCTGCCCTAAGGTGAGCCTCAGGAACCCCATGGGGTAGACCCAAGATCTGTCGCATGAATTTGTTTTGCAATATTTCCAAATTGTATTTAACATCTTTTCCCCAGATTTCAGCTCCATACAACATTTGTGCTATTATTTTTGCAGCAAAAGCCTTTAAGACAGGATTTATTAACTGCCCCCCTCTTGAATAGAAAAATCTTTTGAGTTGTCCAATAGATCTAGTGCATGAGATTTTGGTGGCTTCCAATTGTTGCTTCCAAGAAAGTTTCTCATCAACATGCAGCCCTAGATATTTAAATGAGTGCACCTGTTCAAAATGGCAACCATCAAGTGTCCGCATGCACTTAGGGGTTCTCCTCCCAAAAACCATTATCTTGGTTTTAGTATAGTTAACAACCAACTGCTCTTCTTTACATAGCCCCCCCAACTTTAACTAACATCCTTTTGAGGCCAATTTTATTCAAGGATAGCAACACCAGATCATCAGCATAAAGCAAGATTGAAATTTTGTGGTTACTAATGGCTGGAGGGAAAAATGAAGGGGAGTCCATTTCTGGGATCAAATCATTGATATAAAAATTAAATAGAAAAGGTGCCAAGATACAACCCTGTTTCACTCCCTGGTTGATGGGAACAGGTTGTGTTAAAGCACCATTTAAGCCTGTTCTCACCTGCAAAATATTATCCTGATGTAGGAGCTGAATAAGCCACAACAGTCTTTTATCAATGTTTGTTTTAGCCAATTTGTACCATAACTGCAGCCTGTCTATCAGATCAAAAGCTGATGAAAAGTCTACAAAAGCTGTATATATAAACTTATTTAGGCCACTGGTATATTTACATATAAGATGATGTAATGTAAAGACCTGGTCCAAAGTACTTTTACCTCTCCTAAAACCTGCTTGTTCCTCATGGATAATAGATTGATTACTGTCCCACTCTAAGAGCTTGTTTAAAAGATATTGTGCATAAATTTTAGAGGCTACATCTAAAAGACTGATGGGCCTATAGTTAGAAGGATCTTTTATGTCACCTTTCTTATAAATTGGCACTACGATGCTTGATTGCCACCCTGAGGGAAAGTTGCCAGTTGAGTTAATATAAGTAAATAGTTTGGCAAGCATCGGTGACCACTAGTCAATATCTATTGTAAATACCTCAGGGGGAATCATATCTTCTCCAGGGGCCTTACCACTCTGAAGAGTGGAAATCAATTTTTTAATTTCCGCAGAGGTGACTGGAGGCCATTCAGTGAATTTATCAGAGTTCTTAGTTGTAATATGCTGCAAAATTAAATTGATTCCAAAAATGTGCCTAAAATGGGCGACCCATGCCTCTGGTAAAATTGAGGTAGCAGACTCATATGTCTTGTGGGTGAGACCTCTCTGCAACAGAGACCAAAATTTCATGTCATTGCCTTCTATGAGGGCAAGACCCAACAATTTCCAATTGTTAACAAAATATGCCTTCTTTTTTTCCCTAAGAAGAGTTTTATATTCTCCACGTTGTTGTTTTAGAAGGGAGATAGCATCATCAGTGCCTATATGTCTCACCTGCCTTGTTAGTTTACTCAACTCCTTTTTCTTGAGTTTGCATTCCCTATCAAACCAGGTCTGAGGGGCAGCAGTAGATTTACCTGATGTGGTAGTGACCACATATGGTCTAATTGTACCATTAATATCCTGATAAATTTCCCTGATATTATGCTGCTCCACTAGGGCATGTTGTCGTAGTCCTTGAAGCTTATCTGTTCTTAGCAAATTCCTGATATTGGCATCAATTGTAAGAGACCATTTGAGCCGTTTTTCACCTTCTAAGAAGCCAGACATTTTAAGATCTGACAGAACCCCAGAATGAGTCTCTTGAAGCTTGAAGATCAACCTTAGAGGAAAGTGATCACTTTCAGCTCTATCATCATTTTCAAAAGACTGCACAAATGGAATAATAGTATCTGATCCTATGATATAATCGACCACACTGGCCACACATATCTAACATATCAGTTAGATATGTAAAATACCCATTCGATTGGTCTAAGTAAGTACCGTTAAGGCAGATGAGATGAAATTTGCAAATTAAAGAGAAAAGAGACTGGTCATTCTTATTAACTAATTTGTCTTGTGAGGATCGAGGCACAGTTAAAGCTTCCCCCAAGTCAAACCCTAATGCTTTTTTCATCGCAGAATAGTCACTGCCCATTCTAGCATTAAAATAACCACAAATTAGAACAAAGTGATTAGGATAGTCTGAAAACAAACTATCAAATAGGTCCTCCAACTTGACCCAAATATCTAATGAAGATCTGGCATCTCTTGGAGGAAGGTATACATTTATGCATATCAGAGGGCCTGGTTTACACCCTTGAATAATCAAGGTGTGGCAGTAGTTTGAAGCTGCCCCAGCAACTATTATTTCACCCACCTCTATAGTGGTAGAAATCAGAATGGCCAGCCCTCCACTGCCCCGGCCCGCATTAGAAAATTTAAGAGCAGCCTGTTCCCAAGACCTGTAACCCTGTAATTTCATGGAATCATTCTCTGTAAGCCAGGTCTGTTGAAGGCAGATTATGTCAAGGGTCTGAAGATACTGAATAAAATCTTCATCAACTAATTTATTCTTCCAGCCTGTGATATTCCAGGAAATGAAATTTATAGGCCAAAATGGGTTCTTACCATCTAAGTCAGTTCTTTTGTTGGTAAACCAAAGGAGTATACCTGTTACCCAGAAACCAATCAAAGTTTGTTACCAGGGGCTTCTTGGTGACTTGTGTTTGGCCAGGCAGATAACCTTTCCTGATGGGCCTGCTCTGGGTACTATATTTCCTAAGGGTCTTGCCACCAGCTAAAGGTGATCTATAAACTAAGGGCTCTCCAGTCTGTACACTCAGTGTGTTAGATTTTCTCATTAGATGTCTTTGTGTCTTCACTGGAATATTATTAGGGAAAGTTACAAAATATGGCCACACTGCTTCCCCTCTAAAATCTAAGCAAAGGTCTGATGGGTAACTATTACTGCCCTTAATACCCTTAGGAGCAAACTTTAACTCCTCCTGCTTTTGAGATTGCTCCCACTTACTTGATGTCATTATTAACAAAAAAAAAATGTGGAGGCTTAGTAAGAAGAAGATTGCCACTCAGGACAGTGGTAATTCCCTGGTTACTCAGGCAGTTTTGGACATAAGAACATAGGATGATAGAAGAGAATCCCAAAACCACTGTACCCTTATTCCATTTTTCTGGGATTATTTCAAGAATATCCACCTCACCCTATTTAAAATTTAAACCAGTTTGATATTCCAGGTCATCTAAGATGGCATTCTTTCCTATGAATAAACCATTTCTGTCCCTTGTGATACAATTACATAATGTTAATATGACCAATTTCTCAGAGATGAGTGCTTTTGGAGCTTCAACTTGTTGGGATGCTATCCCAGATACTATTTGTTCCTGGGTTCCAAACAGTCCTTTTGAGCACGGGTCATCAGCGAAATCTGTAGCAGCTAGTTCTCCAGGAAAAGCATCTGTACCTTTAAGAACATAATTTCCAGTTTTTGAATTTACTAACTTGTGTGTCTAAGGATTCATATAAAATTTAGCATTGGTCTTTAAGAGATGCGTATGTAGGCCCCACTTGAATGAAATTTCTCTTCCTTCAAATTTGAAGAGCTGCCTCCAAAAGTTATTATCTGTAAAAGTCAGGATCACCATGCTTCTTGATTTGTTAGATCTTGTAGAATATATACACGAGCATGTTATATCCACTGAGTTGTTCCACCCATCCCCCAATACATCCAAACTATCCTTTAACACTTCTGTAGATGTGAGCCATGCATTATTTAGACTCCTTAATGGCCAATTGAAAATAGTAACATAGCTCTCACTGTTAGAAGGTGGAGCTTCTACAAGGGCTGGCTTCCTAGATCCAGGTTGCTGATGTTCATTCATGTGCAAAGCCATTTCACATGCTGTTCCTACAGAAGAAAATAAGGCCTGAGGATTGTCTTCTTTCAGAGTATCATCATGCCGTTCATCTAGGAGTAATAAATTTGGATTTGAAAAACTTAGATTAAAGTCCTCCTTGTCACTTTTTACATTTCCATCTCCAACTGGGATCTCTGACGTCTTCTCAGAATTTGTTGCCCAATCATGCAACAAACTCAATTCCACGCAACTGGTGGAAAACTCGACACTTATCCGACAGGACTCGTCATAGGAACTTTCTTTGGTCCTATCGAGAGGCAATACGTGAAGCTCAGAGATCCTTCTTCTCTGCACGTATTGTGTCTGCAGAGTCCCGTCCAGCAGAGCTGTTTAGGGTGGTAAGGGAGATGATGCAGGTTATTCCAGCGCAGAACCCGTTGCTTAACCCAACGACAGCCTGCTGTGACGCGTTTAACAATTTCTTTGCAGATAAAATCTCTCGGATAAGAGCCGACTTAGATGCCAGTAATTTGACAGAAACAATTGACGAGGTGTCCAGCAACTCCGTTGATGTAAGTTTACTGGATGAATTTCAATCCATGAGTACCGAGGATGTGGACAAGCTACTTGGTAGGGTGAAGAAGACAACCTGCCCTCTCAATCCTTGCCCTTCATGGCTGGCCATCCGGGGGGGACTGCCTTGATGGTGTTCCTTAAGGACATCATCAATGCATCCCTCAGAGAAGGGTGTGTTCCATCTTGTTTAAAGGAAGCAGCTGTTAGGCCGCTCCTGAAAAAAATCTTCCCTTGACCCCCTGGACATGAACAACTATAAGCCGGTTTCTATGTTACCATTCTTGAGCAAAGTGATCAAGAGGGCAGTTGCGCTTCAAATCCAAGTGGTCTTGGATGAAACCGATTATCTAGACCCATTTCAAACTGGTTTTAGGGCGGGATTTGGAGTTGAGACTGCCATGGTTGCCTTGACCAATGACCTGTGTCTAAGCATCGACAGGGGTAGTGTGACCCTGTTGGTGCTTTTGGACATCTCAGCGGCTTTCGATACGATAGATCATAGCATCCTCTTCGATCGCCTGAGAGGGTTAGGTATCGGAGGCACTGTGCTCCAGTGGTTCCGGTCCTTCCCCTCAGGTCCCAGAGGGTGTTGCTCGGGGACAGTTGCTCCAGCAGAAAGGAGCTTACTTGTGGTGTTCCGCAGGGCTCCATCCTGTCCCCGATGCGGTTTAACATCTATATGAAGCCGCTGGGTGAGATTATTCAGAGTTATGGGGCTGGGTGTTATCAGTACGCTGATGACACCCAGTTCTATTTCTCCTTGTCCCGATCGTCGGCCTCAAATTCCAATGGCGTCTCTCCTCTTAATGACTGTCTTAAGGCAGTAATGGGCTGGATGAGGAATAACAGATTGAGATTAAATCCAGACAAAACGGAGGTGCTCACGGTAGTGGCCCCAAAACCAGGAGTTGGGTTGCAACCTCCAGTCCTGGATGGGGTCACGCTCTCCGTTAAGGACTGTGTTCGCAGTCTGGGGGTGCTCCTTGATTCATCACTTCAGATGACGAGTCAGGTGAATGCGACAGTCAGGAGCATCTGTTATCAGCTTCAGCTGATACACCAGCTGCGCCATTTCCTGGAAGTAAAGGACCTCGAGACTGTGGTGCACGCGCTGGTAACCTCTCGTCTAGATTTCTGCAATGCGCTCTACATGGGGCTGCCCTCATGCTTGGTCTGGAAACTTCAGTTGGTACAAAATATGGCAGCCAGAGTGGTCTCCGGAACATCTCGGAGAGACCATATAACTCCAGTGTTAAGATCTCTCCACTGGCTGCCTATCAGTTTCCGGGCCCAGTATAAGGTGTTGGTTATTACCTTTAAAGCCCTAAATGGCTTGGGTCCAACTTATCCCCGGAACCACCTCCTCCCATACAATCCTCCCCGCGCACTCTGGTCCTCTGGGAGGAATTTGCTTCAGCCACAAAAATCTAGGCTGTCTGCAACCTCCCAGAGGGCCTTTTCGGTAATCACCCCCAAACTGTGGAATGACCTGCCGAATGAGATCTGTCAGATAACAAGCTTGAGTAGCTTTTAAAAAGCACTAAAGACGGATCTCTTTCGGCAGGCCTTTCCTAATTAGATCCCGGCCTCAGGGGATCCTGGATTCTTTTAGTCCACTGGCCACTTTTTGTATTTTATTGTATTTATTGTTTTTAAATGTGTTTTTAGATCAGTTGGTTTTAATTTATAATTGTTTAATATTTTTTTTATGGGGGAGGGTGGGGGTGGGGGTGTTTGGGGATTTTATCTGTATTGTATTTTAATTTTTGTAAGCCGCCCCAATGGTTTTAACAGAGGGGCGGGGTATAAATAAATATTATTATTATTATTATTATTATTTCCTCCAGATGTCCTGGGGGGCATAAGCCATTGACAAATGGACAATAGTTATTTCTTCTTTCATTTATTATAGATTTTAGGCTCACTTCCTGTTGATCCACCAAATCTCTGTCTGGGGAGTTTGATGGAGGTGCTGCTTTTAAAAGTCCCAGCTCTATCAAGGCAGTAATAGATTGCAATATAACTTTTAAACCAGATATCTCTTGTTTTATAGAATGCAAATCATCAAACAATGTTTTATTTACTTGAGCTGAAAGAAAGCATTGATCTCTCAAGTGGAAGTAAATATTTTGAACATGCTCGCTGAATGACCTGTGAGATTTTTCATCAGATTTTTCCAGCAATTTACCATTGGCATCCAGGGCTATGGAATTTGAATTGGAATGATTAAGGGGAGTATCCACTAAGGCCCTGGCCAAAAACTCTGGGTCCAGAGACCAGTTTCCAATTGTGTTCTCAGACTGTAGAATCCATTTCACAAGACTCTCATCATCCCCTTCATTATTTATGGTCCCATTATCCACATTCATTGGAGTGCTTGAGGCTGGGGTGTTTGAAATATTGTGATTTTCTGTCTGTGCACTAATTTCTAAAGGAACACAATAATCAAGGATTGATGTTTGAGTCAAGTTTCTGGAGGTTTCATTTACCTGTTCTCTTTTTTTCTGGGCCTGAAGTGTTTGAGCTCGAGTAATAACCATAACTGATGTTGTCTGTCTACACCAGCTCTAGTTGATTCAACAACAATTATATCAATCCAGTATTAGGCTATCAACAAGTAGCACCACCAAAGTTACTCTGTAAAAAGTGCTTGAGAAGTCCCAAATGGTGTGAAGTAACTGCTTTCACCCAGAATTTACCAGGGCTGGATTTACACCCTGCCAGATCAGTCCCAAACAAAGTTTATTCCTGACTCAATATAAATCAATACAGCTGAATAAAACTCCAGAGCTGCTTCTCTGGTAGGAGTCTCTCTTCTTCTTAATCACCAGGCTGGAGTTTTCCTATTGTAAGGATTACTCCAGGTAAGGATTACTCCACTAATATTAGATGGTTCAAATATTTACCACTGTTCTTTTCCCAGCTCAGTATCCTTACCAACGTTTTTGGCTTGGCATCCTTGATGGCGTTTTACTCCTCCAAGTTTGTAAATGGTTTTACTTCAATTTTTAGAGTAGCAGCTCTTATTCCCCTTGTGCAAACTGTTGCATAACACTGAGTATTCACTGCTCATTGACTCGCAGCTTGTTATTAAAGTTGCAGCATTCCATCACCTTCATTAGTCAAGATATCAGTTTTCTCACACAGCTCCCAGAAAGCTGAAGGTTAAACATCAGGGGGAAAGTCCTCTGGAACCTTGTAAGCAGAGGAGTCCAAACCTCCAGATTTTAAAAACACTGAGTAGGTTAGATAAGATTAAAACCAAATAAAACTTAAAATGAGAGACGAAGCTTTAGCCCTGATACTATACGTGCCACCATCTCCAGGCTCCAACACACACCCGATCTGCCTTTTATGTGTCCAGGAGCATCTTTGTCTTGTCTGGATTAAGTTTCAATTTGTTCACCCTCACCCAGTCCATTACTGGTAACAGGCACCCATTGAGGACTGAAACAGTTTTCTTGAATTGTGGTGGAAAAGAGAGCAGTATGGCATCTGCATACTGATGGCACTGAATCCCAAAACCCAGGACAACCTCTCTCAGCACTTTCATGTAAATGTTAAACAGCATGGGGAACAGAACTGGACCCTGAGGTATCCCGTGGTCAAGGGGTCAAATGGGAGTCCCCTAGCACCATCTTTTGGTTTTACCCCTCCAGGAAGTAACAAAGCCATTGTAAAACAGTAAGGAGATTTTCAGACGCGATTTTCAGCAGGATATATTCCAAAACAGCTCTGTTGCTGCTGCGTGGCAGGGGAGCAGTTTCGGACGATGCCGTCCCTCTGCCGAACCCCTCCGTGTCACTTCCATGACAGAATGGAGGAAACCGCATCGTATTTCACTCACGGGCAACAATCGTAAATGAAATATGACACGGTTTCCTCCATTCTGTCATGGATGTGACACGGAGGGGTTCAGCAGAGGGACGGCGTCATCCGAAACTGCTCCCCTGCCACGCGGCAGCAATGGAGCTGTTTTGGAATATATCCTGCCGAAAATCACGTCTAAAAATCTCCTAAGTCTCATACAAGTAAGATGGCTCAGAAGGATACACTTATCATGAACCTTGCTTCTATTATATACTATACTGTGTCCAGTTCTGGGCACCACAATTAAAAAAAGATATTGACAAATTGGAGCATGTCCAGAGAAGGGCAACTAAAATGGTGAAAGGTCTGGAAACCATGCCTTATGAGGAGAGACTTAGGGAGCTGGGTATGTTTAGCCTGGAAAAAAGACGGTTAAGAGGTGATATGATAGCCCTGTTTAAGTATTTGAAGGGGTGTCATGTTGAGGATGGAGCAGGCTTGTTTTCTGCTGCACCAGAGACTGGAACACAGAGCAATGGATGCAAGCTCCAGGAACAGAGATTCCACCTCAACATTAGGACTTACTTTTTGACAGTAAGAACTGTTCGGTAGTGGAACACACTCCCTCGGAGCATGGTGGGGTCTCCTTCCTTGGAGGTCTTTAAACAGAGGCTGGATTGCCATCTGTCGGGGATGCTTTGATCGTGATTTCTTGTGTGGCAGGGGGTTGGACTGGATGACCCTCGTGGTCTTTTCCTACTCTACAATTCTATGATTCTATGATTCTATTATGCTTAAGCATCTATAATATAGGTCTATTGCAAGGAGAAGAAGATAAGATTTAAATAAGATTTCTAAAACAAACAAACAAATTGCTAGCATATCTGCCACTTCCAAAATGTAAAGCAGAGGTAGGGAATATTTAGCCCACCAGATGCTGTTGAACTACTGTTCTAATATCTCTTATGGGAGCTGTAGTCCAGTATCTTAAATGGCTACAAGTTCTCCATTCTATGTGCAGAGTAAATAATGTCGAAAGCTAATCTGTACATTTTCATTGAGGAACTGGAAATGAACATGGGTATATAATGTAGCCAGCAATAGAAAAGCACAGAATGTTTTGCAGCAATGGGTAGAGCCATGTACAACTAGAAAAAACATTATAAATATAAAGAGCAGCATTAAAATGGTGACCCAGTTTGGGATTAAGCTGTTACAGATTTATAACAATTGACAATCCGACTCCTGATTTATTTGGCTTGGCTTCTGAATTGAGTAAATGCTATGTGCTGGGCTATGACTGGGAATTATTGAGCCTCCCATTGGGAATATTTCTTTCTTTTGTACATTCCCAGTTCATTTTTATAAATAGCATGAATTGGTCATGCTTCATTCCATTGCACTTATATTGAGGAAAATAATAAGAATCATTAAATAGCTATGGAACTTTTGTATTTTTCCATTTTACTTCTTGGTGGGATTTAGCCATAAATTATCATAAGAGAGATGGTTATTTCTGTTGTTCTAACTGTTCTGTTTTTCAAAACATTTCTGTTTCTGTTTTTCAAAACATTTCTGTTTCTGATTTTCAAACATTTGTCATGCTTTATACTATTGTCATTAATGGAGAGCCTGGAATTCAAATAGTTGTGCTATAGGAAGCTTGCTAGCATCAGAGATGTAGCAATACATTTTGAAGTGCTGGCTCTCATCAGAATAGCACCCCTAGCTACACCCACCAAGTAGATACCAAAAGTGGAGGCACTGTGTTCTATCTCTTTTTTATCTTCATGAGGACGTGGTCTTTTATAGAGCAGATGGGTATTTATTGTGCAGTCATGCTCAAGCCATCCCAAAGTGATTTGCATTACAACAAGGAGAGCTCATAATAATATATTGTTATTGGGAAGATTTATTTTTCCCCTTACCCCCACACTACTGTGAGGTTGTAGATAAATTTAGAAGGAACAAAAGATCCTGAGGTAGGTAAGGTGGGTGGCAGGTGATGTGATAATCTTTGTTAATCAAAAAATCATTGGGACTTTATCAGATGTGGTAAATATGACATCATAATGTGAATGTGAAAGGGCACCCATATTGCATGATGTCCTTTGGCATTCTGCTGCTGTGAATAAGGTGTTCTTTTTTATTGATAGGCCAAGCCATCAATAGATCTGCCATAGTGTTTTTGTCTCGGTATTGCCTGTGTTTGAAACTGCACCCCATTTTTCTCTTGTGAATACAGTGGCTTACCCAGAACACTTCTGGGTAAGAATGTGAAAGCCAGGTACAGGATGCTCTTTTCATGAACCTTTCTGGTTTAATTGGCTTTTTTAGATGTGTTTTAGTGCTTCTGTGTTCATTTTGTATTTTAATTTATCTGTTTTGTTACTTTCTTCTCGCGAGAACCGCTGAGATCACAAATGCAGAAGTAAACAGCACTAGCATTCATGCTTTGGTAATGATGGGGCTTTTTCTCACTATTACAGGTGCATATGATAAAAAGGGTTATTGTTCCAGGACAATTATGCTTCAGAATGTGGTGGGAGAGAAATGTTTTTAGAGGTTCATCTGATAAAGTCATATGTGCCATTTTGTGGAGATTATCAGACTGCACTGTTATAATGCTATTATTCCCTTTTAACTGCTATGACTGCCTCCTGTGGAATCCTGGGATTTGCAGTTTAGGGAGGGGCATTTAGCATTCTCAGCCAGACATCTCTTAGGCCTAACTACATGTAAACTATTAACTCCAGAATTCCACAGGAGGAAGCCATAGCAGTTAAAGAGGAGTAATAGCGCTATAAAAGTGTAGGACTTCATCAGACGAGGCAAATATGGAATCATAACTATGCCTAATTAACGTGAAAGGGCATGCATATCAAATGATGTCATCCTTTTGCATCATGTACTGTCCAAAAACCATTCCTTTCTATTGACTGGCCAAGCTGTTAATACATCTCCCTTGGTGCTTTTTTGCTGGCATTGCCAGTGTTTGAAACCTCGTGCCATTGTGCTCACGTGAATACAGTGTCAATGACAGAACACTTCCAATCATGACAGCCATGTAGGGGACCCTCTTTTTATGTACCTCCCCAGTGTACTTTGAACTTTTAAGGTGTGTTTCTATGCTTGTGTTAACGTTTTCTGTCTTATCTTTGCTTTATTTTTAAAATTTGCCACGCTCGCATCATCTCACGAGAGTTGGTGAGATCTCAGACCAGGAAGTAAATGGAGCTCCGTTCCTGCTCTGTTTATGCTGGGATTGCCCCTTTAAGGTAGGTCTGATAAAGGAGTTCTTTTGCCAGAATGAAAAATGGTTCAAAATACCTCTGGCAAAAGAATGTTTCTGGAGGGTGGTCTGATAAATCTCCTAGGTTGATAAAGTCTGTCACTACACCACTGGTCAGGTCAGCATTATTGCTATTAATCTTCCTTCTTTCTTACCTTGCGCCTTGTTTAAATCATTTAAACAGGAGCCAAAGTGGCTCACCTCATGCCCAGCTTCATAATATATGCTATGATTCTGACAGGGCTGCAGGGGCATGAAATACAGTGGCATGCCATTCCATAGGGCCCATTTCACACTGGTGCAGGCAAGATTCACAATTGTATATTAAGCCCAGACAAGGGTGCAGCTGGGGGAGGGGGGGGTGAGAACTTTGGTCCTCCAAATATGAATTCTTTCACCACCACTCCATGAAGTTTTCTTTCAGTCCCAACATTTCCAGTATTGCAATAACTTAACATTCTTGGTGGGGGGTGGATAGTAAAAGTTACCAAGGAAATGTAAACATAGAGAATATAAAAGTTCTAGGTGTGAACAATTTTCAGTGTCTCAGTCTGTGCAACAATAGAAATTTGGGGAGTGAAGGGAATTATCATGGGGGGAGTTTTATTTGAGGGGGCAACAATCACATTTTGCCCCTTATATAGCTACACCCAGAGGCCTATAAAGTATTGCCCTTATAAAGAGAAATCTGTTGGCTTTAAATGAGCATTCCTGGCTGAAGCAAATTGAGTGGTTTCCATGAAAAATTGATATACTCATGAATTTATTTGGATGGTTCTCAGTTTTTGTTCTCCTGTACCCCAACATATCTAAAATTACATCAAAGCATAAAATATCCTTCATTGACCATTCCCACAGTGTCCTCAAAGAAACCTTTAGATATCACAGCCCATCTGTACCTCAACCAATTAAGGCGTACTTCCATGTGCTGTTTAATTCTTATAGAAACAAACAACAGTTCCTAACTGTGTTATTCAGTTCCAGATCTGTGCTATTCAGGTGAAAGAGACACTGAAATTAAAAAGAATCCCCAGGAACTAATCGTCTTTGTTAGGCATGCTTGTAGATGGCCTTCTCCATTGATTTCCCCCAGCAAACAGCTTCTTTCTTTCTTTCTTTCTTTCTTTCTTTCTTTCTTTCTTCCCCTCCCTCCCTTCCTTCCTTCCTTCCTTCCTTCCTTCCTTCCTTCCTTCCTTCCACCTTGGAAGAGGTTTTGCAACTGATTTTTTTTTGGGGGGGGGAGTTGTACTTTTTGCCTGAACTTTTAGTATAGAGGTTGGGTCTGCTCTATTATGATAAGGAGCCCAGGACATAGCCATATAAATGTAAATTGAACAGGTTGGGATTAAAAAAAAACAAGAAAAAACTCAGTTGACAGGAATGAGAGAACCTGTGTGCTAAGGAGATTATCAGACAGAAATGAAAAAAAGTGTTCCTGTCCCACAATCTCCACTCCCACCCCTGTTTCTTCTCTGTCGTGCAACAATGACCCTACCCACCACACTTACCTCCTTTCCTGTTGTTCTGGCAGCCCAGGAGTGAATGGAGCTCTAACGGAGCTCTCTTCACTTCCTGGATTGAAATCCCATGGATTCTCGTGAGAAGGTGTAAATGTGGGAAATTAAAAAATAAAATAAAAAGAACACAAAAAAATACAGCAAGCACAAAAACACACTTTAAAAGGTAGAAGTAACCCAGGGAGGGTCATAAAAAGTGTGTCACTTATCTGGATGTACCGATCTCACCTGGAAGTGTTCTGGCAGGGCTGCCCATTGACGCTGGGATCTCACCAGCATAACAGGGCACCTTATCACATGCATTAACATCTGTGACAGGAACAGAACAGGGGCTCTATTGATGGCTTCTCTTGTCAATAAAAAGCAGCGCCAGCAGGATAGCAGCAGAACGGGTGCTTAACGAGGGGGGAACGGCATTGTCTGAAAAGGGAGCCCTTTTGCGATCTCCTGGCATTCCTGTCACACCACTTTTAATGCGCCTGATAATCTCCTAAGATTTTGGAGGAGAGTCAAGGGATTTGAGTTATGGCCTGACTCACTACAAGACCACTTCCTATAAGGTCACTCTTCCTATCAACAATTAGAAACAGTTGTTCGTTACTGTCAAGTAGAATGAGAGTCAGGGTGTCCCTGTGAATGAGAGACCTTTAAGAGCCCTAGTCATCAACTATTCTGCTCCAACCTTGCAAACTCAGGGCCATGGCTTCCTCGAGTGGATCAGTCCATTTCTAGTGCACTCTCCCTTTTTTCCCTACTGCTCTCCACTTTACCAAGCATTATCACCGTTTTCAATGAGTCATGTTATCTCATTATGTTCCAAAGTGTGACAGCCTCAGTTTAATTATCTTTGCTTCTAAGGAATGTCCACTCTCAATTTGCTCTAATATCCATTCATTTCTATTTTTTTGGGCTGTTTTTTCTCACTATTATAGGTAAGTATGATGAAAAGGGTTATTGTACTGGGACAAGTATGGTGTATGAGTAAAATGTGGGGGGAAAGAAACATTTTTGAGGGTTTGTCTGATAAAGTCCTGAGTCAATGTAGCAGAAATCTTTAATGATTTAATGCCTTCACTGCCCACTTTAAAGTTATGTAAAATATCTGTGGTCACTGTTTTTGTCTTCTGTAATTCAACTGTAACCTTCCTTTTATACTCTCTTCATTAATTTTCGTCAGTAGTTGCTCATGTCTTTGCTATTTTTTACAAGTAATATGGTGTTTAAACTGCTAAACAGCAAAATCAAACATACAAACAATAACATCTGTCTATATAGGGGAATCTGTCAGTGTCCTACATATGATTTCCCTCCTCCAGTCTCAAATTCTTGCTAATGAATTTATGAAAAAAAATGTTGAGTTGGGGAGGTCCTTATTGAAAGATCTCAGCCATCCCTATCCAGTTTATTTCCCAAAAATACTATATCAAGTAATGTTTGCTGTAATAACAAGGTAGTCCCTGCTCTCAAGTTGGCTTTGATTTATGGCAACCTGGTAACCCCACAAATGAAAAATCTAGAGTGTCAGTCATTGACAGCCCTGATCAGGTCTTGCAAACTCAGAGCCATGGCTTCCTTGATTTAATCTATCCACCTGTAAAGTTGTCTTTCTCTTGCTCTCCTGCCTTTCACTTTGCAAATCGCTCATTACAGAGTAGACAGAAATTATTCTCCCAATACAGATTGAGGAATGAAAGAGACTCTCAAAGCCACACAATTACAAATTGGCTATCCCTGCTTGCATGCAATGAATTCAGTTCCTGCCTTGGGTTAAAGCTTAGCCTGATATTAGCATCACAGGGCTAGGAGGTTGTAGAAACAAGCAATCATGTTCACTCATATGTTTTCTGATTATATACAGCACAGGAAAGATTTGAACTGGTCCAGATCAAATCTGCCTCCACACTGCAGAAGTCTTCATTGGGCCTTTGCAACCAATTGATAAAAGGTGTATGAATATATCTTACAAAAAGTTATAAATATCACAAAGCCTTATTGCTATCTGAGCTCTTGGAAAGGAAATGGCATCTATCCAGTTCACCTCTATCTGAGCAAAGAGAAAGAGGTCAGAGTGGTTTGTCATAGTTTTCTTTCTTTCTTTTTTAAATGGAAAGGTATAGACTGATTTTCTTTCTTTCTTTCTTTTCTTTTCTTTTCTTTTCTTTTCTTTTTTTTTGGGGGGGGGGTAATTGTCTGCTTAAACCCACCCAAGCAGTAGTTGCCAAGATTTTCACTTCTAAAGTCAGCCAGAACTTCAAAACATATTGGAAATTGCTGTAAATGCTCTAAATTCTTTGGTTTATAGTCCATAAGTACAGACTCCACTGTAGTCTTCTGTCCAACAAGGATTACATAATTATGAGGGAAATTACCTTTTGTAACATTGTAAAGATTAGTTTTCATGACACACAGCATCCCCATCCTGTATGTGTTTTCTTGTTTCCGAGAATAAAAATCCTTTGATAAGCTTCCTCCAGCGGAAGTGTTGCTGATTCAGCTGGACTTTAGGGATGACATACTGCACACTGTGATCATTGAGTCTGGGATGTGAGAAGTGTGACTCTGTCTAATGCACATGCATAAAGCTTATGATGTGTGTCAGATGGTGAGAATGACTCCAGTGTCAAGAAATAGGAAACAGATACCCTGTTCATTAGCTGGGGGGCAAAGAGCCTGACAAAAGAGAGGTTATGGTAGAGTGAGTGAGTGTTCCGAATTTAGGGGCTCTGTGTGTCGAAACCTTACTCATGCAAGGAGTCACAGTAAGTTCAAAAAATGACTAAGTGCCCACCAGAGTCAAATAGTGCTATTTGGTCTTACAGATGAAATTCAGGTGTCGGCAGATAGCCAACATGACTATCCCATTTGAGCCTATTCTGAAAATTCCGAGAAAGGGTATACTTTATAATGGCCTTCCCCAGGAGTTTCTACTTCATAAAGGGAGGGGTAAGCAATGAGGAGCTAAGAATTAGACAAGGACAAATGAACTAAGCAAGTTGTGGCTCAGATATTCAGTTCACTGTACATCATCCCTCTCCCTCCAATATCTATGGGCAATATTTCTCCAGTACTGTAATTACATGCTGCAGTCTTCTATCAGCTATATATTTGCTACTGCAGCAAAAGTAGCAAGGACAGCCTGTTTCTTGTGAGTCTGGATAGATGTTACACTAGTCACAGAAGAATTCTGAAGACTCAATCACTGACAGACATCAAAGTTTGGGGGTTGGAAAAAAATACACACAGTGAATTTGGCTGTGTTTACCTGAATCTTATTTAGATCATTGCTACTGATGAATTCAAATCCTCACTTGTCCATGAAGCTCTATGGATAACCAAGAGCCATTCACCAGCTCTTGTGCTAACTTTCTGCACAGTGTTGTTGTGAAACTAAGGAGATTATCAGATGCAGCTAATGTGGTGCCATAATGACGCCAGTGGAACATAAAAGGATGCCAATATCAGGCAACATTGTCCTTTTGCATTCTGTTACTATGGGGTTCTATTTAATTGATGGGCCGAGATGTCAATAGATCACCCATTCTGTTTCTGTGCCGACATTGCCAGTGTTTGAAACCTCGCGCAATTGTCTTACCGTGAATACAGCATCAATGGGTGGTCCTGCCAGAACACATCTGGGTGTGAACAAGATAGTCTACCCTCTTTTAATGAACCTCCCATGGTTATTTGTGGGGTTTTTTTTTTTTAGTGTGTTTATGTGCTGGTGTAAACTTTTTTCTTGTTATTTTTCTTATTATTTTTGAATTTCTCATGCTTGAGAGAAATTCTTGTGAGAATGGTTGGGATTTTGATCCAGGAAGTGAATGGAGCTCTGTTAGAGCTGCATTCATGCCTGGGCTGCCTTTGGATGGAAGATAAGGTAAGTCTTATTGTGCCGGGACAGGGACAGGTCTGGAGATTGTGGGACAGGAGCGCCTTTTGCATTCCTGTCTGATAATCTCCTAAAACAAGAAGAGAAGAAGGTATGATGCCATGAATACCTGAGAGAAAAGGTGAAATATGAGATTAATTAAGTAAAATATTTTTCTTAGTAGGAAAGACTAAGGACCTTTTCAAATGGGGAAAAAACCCCACGGAGGTCAGGAGGAGGACGGTGCTGTCCCGCTTACAGCACTCCATTTTGGATGAGACCGTCCTCCTCCCAACCTTCCCCCATGCTTCCTCTGTGCTGCAGGCATGAGAAACACAACTTTATTTATGGGAGTTTTCTGTTAATAAAAGTGGCACGTTTCTCATGCCTGTAGCACGGAAGAAACACGGCTGTAGTTTGGGAGGAGGACGGTGTCATCCAAAATGGAGTGCTGTAAGCAGGACAGCACCATCCTCCTCCCGACCTCTGCTGGGTTTCCCCCCCCCATTTGAAAAAGTCCTGAGTATCCTACCTTCCATTTTGTTATTGTTCCAAGGGTTGGCTCACTCGAATATTCTGTTTCATTTGCCTAACATTTCAGCCTTAATTTCAGTGTTGGCATACACACATTTTAGCACAGTTTTCCATTTGCATCTTTCATCCCTCTCCTTTCTTACTGTTATGCAGGAGCACACAAACACATTGGACAAACCACTTTGAAAAAAAAAAAAGGAAACTCACTGCAATGGCACTCTTAAGGTTTCTTTTTGCTCTTCATTGTGGTACCCATGGAAGAACTGGCTCCTTTGTGGGTGGGAACCAAAAGAGAGGGATAGGCATGAAGGAGCTCATGCGAAGTCAATGTCTGTCACTACACACATCCATGGAGACTCTGGAAGGAGGAAATCCTATTGTAGAAGTAATGGGGGTGCTTTAATGGTTAACCAAGGAAGCTACTAATGAGATAAGAAAGGGCAACAGGAAGTGGTCATAGAGTTGGCCATCTGTATTGATGGATTTGGTATCCATGGATTCCACCATTCATGGCTTGAAAATATCCCCCCCCCCAAAAAAAAATCCAAGAAGCAAACCTTGATTTTGCCATTTTATATAAGGGACACAGTTTTATTATGCCATTGTATATAATGAGATTTGAGCATCCACATATTTTGGTATCCACTGGGGGAGGGGGTGTCCTGGAACCAAACCCCAGCAGATCTGAAGAGCCCACTGTAGCTTGGAGGCCACTCATAAATTTTGTGGAAGGGGGTAGAAGAGGATTCTCTGGCAGTTTTGTTAAAATGAAGGGAGAGTTAGGGAGGGAGCAATGGACAAAGGATATTTGCTAACCCCTTTCTCTACATCTGAGTTCACAGGAGATTCTGTGAAGAGGTTGTAACAAGTACTTGAACAAGTTAATTTCCGCACTACACTTCCCAAAATGCTCTGACCAATGTGACAGATGGCCACGTTTGCTGTAGGATTCTAGGCATTGTAGCCCAAAGGTAGCATTCCCAAGCTCTGGCAATGATTAAACCAATAGCCAACACACCAGCCTGCCCAACACACCACACTCACCCTCACAGTTTGCCATTCTTATCAGCTTTGAACTGGGCATTATTGAGATATTTCCTTGGGTTTCACACACTTTGTGTGTGACTTTGTGTGTGTGTGAAATGTACGTAGCTCAAACTAGCAAACAATCTATGCATAATCACTACCATATCAGATAACGGTAGTATTTCCAATTGCATACAACAGCTTGAAAAAAAATTACATTGGTATTTCTTTAATCACTTCTTCAGCTCCTGTAATTATTGCCCCACCCTGTCTGAGATGAGCTAAGGCTGTTTTAAAAATTCCTTTTAACAGAAAACCTGCAATTTGAAGGAATAAGTAATAGTGGGCGGAATGAATCTGAAGACTTCCTTCCTTCTCCCTAGGTGTTAGCTTCCCCCTGCTTTAAATGTGAACCTAATGTCTTTATTGTTGAATTGTCTTGTCTCCAGTGTGCCTCCTGAATTGTGCTGGCTGCCTTCCCCTTTTGGCGTTTCCTTTAATTTATTGTGTAATTGAAGGGGAGGCTTCCAGCTTTACAGCTGCTGTCTGTCCTCCCCCTTGTTTCACACAAAAGACAGCTCAATTCTACAGTGCAGGTGTGAGCAGTTTTATTTGCCTTTTCTCAGTTTTCATAGCTAGAGATCAATGGGAATTACAGTAGAACCTCAGGATACAAATAGGAGAAGGTCTGGGAGAGAGCTCGTCAGAGTTATGAGCAAGCTTTATTCTCCAAAGTCTCATAATTTTTGAGGTTATGCTACAGTCACTTAGGGGATAACATTCAAATCTTTTTGAGCATCAGTGGCTGTTTCTCTGCCCCCCCCCATGTGCTTTGATTTCAGGAATGGGTGGCCAATAATATTTTCTATTACATTCTCTCTCTGTCCCCCACCCCCAGTATAAGACAGCATTTTTAGATTCGGTCAGTGGTTGTAAGGCCAGAAAACAACAACATTGACTAATTGATAGCCCTTCTTTTGGCATCGTCCTTAGAACTGGTTGGCTATATGGATAAATCTCCACACATTTAAACTGATCTAAACGTAAAGAAGGTACAGGTTTTCTTTATTACACAGTGAATAATGATTCTGATATAAGGTGCATCCCAGTCCAATAATGTGTGACACACAAAGCAGGTTTAGATGTTGTTGCTGCTGCTGCTGCTGTTGTTACTGCGGCTGTTAATTGCTATCAAGTCAGCTTTAACTTATGGCAACCCTATGAGCAAGAGACTTCAAATGCACCCTGTCAGGAACAACCCTGTTTAGGTCCTGCAAACCCAAGGCTGTGTGTTCCTTGGTTGAGTCTATCCACCTGCAATCTACCACCTTACTACTGCCTCCCACTTTTCCAAGCATTATTGTGTTTTTTAATGAGTCATGTCATCTAATGACATGGCCAAAGTACAATAGCTTCAGATTAGTTATTTTGGCTTCAGTGGAAAGCTGTAGAAGAGAGCTAAGCCAAATATTTCTCTGAAGGCGACATTTTTTTCCTTGAAAACATGCCTCTGCCACACTACAGAAATAATGCAGTTTGACACTGATTTAACTGCCATGTCTCAATGTTATGGAATTATGTCATTTGTAGTATTGTGAGATATTTAGCCTTCTCTGTCAGAGAGCTCTGGTGCCACAACAAACTACAATTCCCATCATTCTATAGGATGGAGCCCATGATGGTTAAATCAGTGTTAAACAGCATTACTTCTGCAGTGTGGCAGCAGCCTAAGGTCTTGTGTACACTGGCCAAATATGCCAGCTTGCCACCATTCCAGAGCCCTGCAGTTCAAACAACAATTTACTCCAATATCCCCCCAGGCAGTCCAAATTACCCCTGCGGCAGATACTGGGCTGGAACACGGGCAAGCCAGGGTAGGGCCCTTTACTGCAGTATAAGATAATACCAAGGAGATTGTCAGACACCCTTAATATGACATTCCAGGAGTGCCAGGAGATCACCAGAAGATCGCCAAAGGGCTTACTGATCAGACAACATCATCCTTGTCCCGTACTGGCCCTGTTTGACTCCTGTTTCTTTCTATTCACAGCTTAAGCCATGACTAGATCACCCATTCCATTCCTGTCACGGAACAACAGGCATCTGAAACTGTGCCCCGTTCTGCTGGCATGATGCCAGACACAGTGGGAGGTCTTGCCCAAACACTTCTGGGTGAGATTGGGACACCCAGATAAGTGACACCCTTTTCCCCTCCTCCCTGGGTTACTTGGATATTTATTTATTTATTTATTTATTTAGTATTTTATTCTGCTTCCTGTCATTTTTGAATGTGTATTTTGCCTTTTATTTTTAAATTTCCCGTGTGATCGTTCTCTCACGAGAATGGCCGGGATTTGTTTTCCAGGAAGTGAATGGGGCTCCATGAGAGCTCTATTCACTCCTGGACTACCGGAGGAGAGGGGAGAACTTTTAAATCTGCCATTAAGGTAGGTCTGAAAAATTTATTTTTAAAGTGCTACAAGAACAGGAGTAGGATGGGACAGCTCTGGTGAGATGGGAACTCTATATTTGGTCCCCAACTCATAATTTCCCAAGTTTACTCCATTTCCAGCAGACCGGGCCCTGTATGTCCACAGGAGCCTGTCCAGCACTCCACTCCTTCCTGCTACTGCCAACTCCGTGGCTCTCCCAGAAGGTAGCAAGGGGTCCTGCAGCATGTGACTGAGGCTGGTCACATGCAGGGGGCTGTAGTCACACGTTGCAGAACCTCTACCTGGCTTCCGTGTTAGCGAAAAAATGGCAGCGGTGGTAGCTTCATCAACAAGCCAGCATCCTGTTTGGAATCTGGCCTGTTTTCTGCAGGTAACTGGGGGGTCAGAAATGGGCCACCTCCTCAGCTAGGATATGCTGGTCGGGAGCTGGCCTATTGTGCCATGTGTAGGTAAGCCCTAGGATGTTTCTTTCTCATACCCACAGATATAAAGAAAACTATTTCAGAATTTTCTTTGAACATTTGCCACCTTATTTGCATGTACCTGGTTTGTCACCTAGCTACACAGAATGAGGTGGAATGATGCTAGGTCTGTAATGGAAAATAGGTGAAACAGGCTGCCAACCCAATTTTTGCTGCTGCTACATATAGTGCCAGCAAACCAGCCACGAAAAATCTTAAGACAGAAACTGAGCTAATACAACTTTTAAAGCATCCCAGAATCCAAGAAATGTATTGGAAAATTTATCTTCTTTTTGGAGAAGCTCCACCCAATTCCTCCACCCCAAAATTCTGAGAAGCAGTTTGATCTTAGCAATTTATATAAACAGTTCTTCTTAGGGGTGTAATTATGGGGAGGGAACAAGGACATCACACTCTTATAATAATTTGGCCACCCAAATAAAATTTTCCTTCATTTCCCAAATTTCTAGCATTGCAAATTGAGAGATAGAGAGATAAACTTTTTCAGATGGGCTACAAAAAACCCTCAGAGGTCAGGAGGAGTATGGTGCTGTCCCGCTTCTAGTGATCAATTTCGCACAATGCCATCCTCGCTCCATCCTTCCTCCATGCTGGGTGGATGAGAAAGGCATTGCTTTTCATTGACAGAAACTTTGTGCAAAATTGATCGCTGCAAGTGGGACAGCGCTGTCTTCCTCTTGACCTCCGTGGTTCTTTTTTTTAGCCCATCTGAATAATCCAGAGAGAGAAAGAGAGAGAGAGAGATTGAAAATCCTTCACATGTATAACTCTTATATTCCTTTGATAAGTGTTCCTGACCCTTTCATTTGGATATCTAAACTGTATTTCTAAATTTTCAACTCAGGTTTCTATGCTACTGCAATGCTAGAAATTAGGAGACTGAAAGAAAATTTCATGGGGGGAGATACTTTTATTTGGGGGCAATGCCCCCATTTTGCCCCATCCTTGAGAACTGCTGTCATCTCCTGTTGGTTAAGCTTTGGTAGGCAGCCAAATGTTGGATGCACAAGTACTACATAAACATGATTTATATTATTTTACAAACAAAATTTTAGGGGCCCCTTTGGACCACAGGTCTAGACTGCCAAAAGACACCAGCTGAACTCCAGGCTGTAGAAGGAGAGCTGAAACCTTGGTCTACATCCTGTGCTCTTTGGTTTGAAAAAGAAAGCAGGCAAAAAAGATGTTAAGATATGCTCTTATGAATGGATGGGGGTCACTAATGCTATTTGGCCTGCAAGACAGAGGCTCTGGATCCAGGTGTGACACCTGGGACAGAAATCCAGCAGGCTTAGCTGCATCTGGACACATTAAAATCTATACTTTTTTTTTTTAATTTAAAAGGACAGTGGAGAAAACAAAACAAATCAGAACAGCTTTTGCCCCTTGCTTTTCATGCAAGAATATTTGGCTAGACTTTCCCCCCCCCCTGGTTGTTTGGCAATGTTATGGCTGGTTGGCAATATTATGAACCATAATTCAAAGGTGATCCACTTTACAATAATATTTCTGATTCAAAAAGAGTAAACCAGTCCAAATACAGAGTTAGGACTTTATCAGACGTGGCAAAAATGGTGGGATTATGACATCATGGTAGCACAAATGGGCCCTGCTATTGCATGATGTCATCATCTTTGCGTTATTACGCCATGCTCCAGCTATGAAAAACCTGTTGCTTCTAATTGACAGGTTAACCCATCAATAGATCATCAATAGTGCTTTTTTGCATTATTGAAGGCATGCAAAACCACATACTGTTGTAATTGCAAGAGTTCAGCATGAGTGGGCAGTCCCCAGCAAGAAAACATCTGGGAGAAAGCAAAAATGAAGCATAGGATGCTCTTTTTATGAACTCTCCTGGTAGATTTGCATGTTTTTAGGTTTGTTTAACTCTTTGTCTGTTCATTTACTTTGCAAATTAAGGGTTTTTTTTTTGTTTTTTTTTTACTGTTTTTAAGTGTGCTCCCATCTTCTCGTGAGAACCACCGAAATCTCACCCATGCTAAATCCAAGAAGTAGACTCCCATCCCTTAAAGCACTAGTGGTCATCATGCAATAATTCTGTGGCAGTTCTTTTGCATGATGACACAGATGTGTGATAGTAAGTGTAATAATGCCACGATGTTTCCGCTATCCTCATTTGCAGAATTACAGCGTTTTTGGATGCTAGTCTGATAAAGTTCTCACTAATCTATGGCACTGCAAGGATTTGGGGTTTTACAGAGATGTAAATTGCCTAAGAGAGGAGTGAACAAAGTGTGGTCCTTCAAATCCAGTTGCTCTGCAAAACTCCACATTGCTCACCAAGGCTTCTTGGAGTTGTAGACCAACACCTTCTGGAGGGCTACACTTTGCCCACTTCTGGCTTCAAACATAGCATTAACATTCCTCCTTTAAAGAAAAGTTTAAGGGTTATTTATTTATTTGTTTGTTTGTTATTAGTTATATTTAAATGTCTTACCCATGCTGTTCCTAAAAATGATTCTGAGGCTTAGGACCTCAGTATATGATAGTTTGCAAGGTGTACCCAGCAATGCCCTGAGATGATCATCCAGTTCCCTGTCTGAGGGCCCCTACAAACTAAGATATGGTGGATGACCAAAACAGCAGGGACATTTTCTATAGTGGCTCTTAGTTGTGAAATGGCCCTCCAGGAAGGCCTACCTATCCTGGTGGCAAGCTGTAAACTGGAGTGAGTGACTGGAGGTTTTGGCAGGACAGGAGATATTTAGGAGAAGGAGGAAATTGAAGGAATGGGGTAGGAAGGTATTTCAGCAGGGAAAAGTCCTGAGAATGAGGCTTAGGGAATCCTCGTGGCAAGCTGGAAAATGGAATGAATGGCTATAGGCAAAAACAGAGCCTTAGGCCACTTCCTTGTTTTATTTTATTTATTTATTAGATTTATACTCCACCTTTCTCCCAAGATGGGACTAAGACATATCCCACACACACATGCAATCCCACACACACATGCAACCAATCAGCTTTCCACTTCCTCCCTCACTGAATATGTGTAGTGATATGATTTGGTTGTCCAAACGAGTGGTAATGCTCATTTATATGATTTATATATATATATATATATATATATATATATATATATATATACCTTTGGGAAAAACTGCAAAGGCTTTCTCCCCATAGTTTTTGGAGTTTTTGCCCCCCATCCTTATGAATAAGGTGAATCACTGTAGGCTCTTGTTGGGACAAAATATATTTTCTGTGAATTCTATTAGGATTATTTTTTACCATGTAGACAACCCCTTGGAGAGCCACTGCCAGAGAAGACAACAATGGGCGAGAAAGGCCAATCGTTTGACCTGATAAGGTGCATATGTATGTTTGCCTGCTATCAAAATAGTATCCTGTGTCTCATCCTTCTTTCTCCTCTGGTGATGTCTTATACTCCTAGGGCAGTCAACATTAGGGAGAAATGTCATGGTGGGATTTGTTTAGCTTTAAAAATATTTTTAGGATTGCATTTTCAGTGTAATTAGTGGAAGGTCTAGAGACAAGAATAGAATCCCCTGCCTTAGTTTTCTTTAAACAGATATACAGTTGGCCCTCCACATTTGCAGGTTTAACTTTTGCAGATTTGATTATTCACAGATTATTTGCTGCTGCCCTATACCATTTTAATAGGGACTGCAAGCCTCATGAGACTGAAGACTTTTTCGGATGTCTCTTATACAGCGCAAGCAGCCTCGTCACATTGCGAGGCTGCTGCGCTGCAGGGCGTCCCTTTTAGATGATGCTCTCCCCTGCCGGTACTGTTGTGGTACCATGGGGACATTTGAGCATTATATTTGGCTGTATTTTAATCATGATCAACTTCCAGCAGGGGAGAGCGTCATCCGAAAGGGACGCCCTGCAGCGCAGCAGCCTCGCAACACGACGAGGCTGCTTGTGCTGTATAAAAGACGTCCAAAAAAGTCCTGAGGAGATTATCAGACAGGGACAAAAATAGCATCCCCATCTTGCTATCTCCTCTCCCGTCCCACTCCCATCCCTGTAACAGTATAAAAATATAATTTTCACACACCTACCTTTGCCACTTCTTTCCCTCCCCCCAGCAGCCCAGGAGTGAATGCAGCTCTCTGGAGCTGCATTTACAGTCATCCCTTCACATTCGCGGGGGTTACATTCCCCAGAACCCCGCGAATGTGAAAAATCCGCGAATAACAATTGCCCTCCCCCTCCCCCGCCAAAGCAACAACAGGGCCTCCGGAGGCCCTATAGTTGCTTTCCCCCGCCTCCCCATGCATTCATGGGGCCTCTGGAGCGTCTCCAGAGGCCCCATGATCGCCTCCCCGGCCCTCCCCACCCCCTCCCCAGGCCTTCATGGGGCCTCCGGAGCATCTCTGGAGCCTTGTGAGCGCCTCCCAGCCCTCTGCACGCCCTCCCCAGGCCATCATGGGGCCTCCGGAGACGCTCCGGAGGCCCCATGGAGGCCTCCCTGGCCCTCCCCACCCCTTCCCCGGGCCTGCATGGGGCCTCCGGAGCGTCTCCGGAGGCCCCATGAGCGCCTCCCCAGCACTCCCCAGCGCTTCCACAGGCCATCGTGGGGCCTCCGGAGCGTCTCCGGAGGCCCCATGGAGGCCTCCCCAGCCCTCCTCATGCCCTCCCCAGGCCTGCATGGGGCCTCCCCGGCCCTCCCCACCTCTTCCCCGGGCCTGCATGGGGCCTCCGGAGCATCTCCGGAGGCCCCATGGAGGCCTCCCCGGCCCTCCCCAGGCCTGGAGGCCCCATGGAGGCCTCCCCGGCCCTCCCCACCCCTTCCCTGGGCCTGCATGGGGCCTCCCCGGCCCTCCCCTCGCCCTCCCCAGGCCTGCATGGGGCCTCTGGAGCGTCTCCGGAGGCCCCATGGAGGCCTCCCCGGCCCTCCCCACCTCTTCCCCGGGCCTGCATGGGGCCTCCGGAGCATCTCCGGAGGCCCCATGGAGGCCTCCCCGGCCCTCCCCACGCCCTCCCCAGGCCTGCATGGGGCCTCCGTAGCGTCTCCGGAGGGCCCATGGAGGCCTCCCCGGCCCTCCCCACGCCCTCCCCAGGCCTGCATGGGGCCTCCGGAGCGTCTCCGGAGGCCCCATGGAGGCCTCCCGGCCCTCCCCACGCCCTCCCCAGGCCTGCATGGGGCCTCCGTAGCGTCTCCGGAGGGCCCATGGAGGCCTCCCCAGCCCTCCCCACGCCCTCCCCAGGCCTGCATGGGGCCTCCGGAGCGTCTCCGGAGGCCCCATGGAGGCGTCCCCGGCCGTCCCCACCCCTTCCCTGGGCCTGCATGGGGCCTCTGGAGCATCTCCGGAGGCCCCATGGAGGCCTCCCCGGCCCTCCCCACGCCCTCCCCAGGCCTGCATGGGGCCTCCGGAGCATCTCCGGAGGCCCCATGGAGGCCTCCCCAGCTCTCCCCACCTCTTCCCCGGGCCTGCATGGGGCATTCGGAGTGTCTCCGGAGGCCCCATGGAGGCCTCCCCGGCCCTCCCCACCCCCTCCCCAGGCCTGCATGGCACCTCCGGAGCGTCTCCGGAGGCCCCATGGAGGCCTCCCCAGCCCTCCCCACACCCGCCCCAGGCCTGCATGGGGCCTCCGGAGGCCCCATGGAGGCCTCCCCGGCCCTCCCCAGCCCTTCCCCAGGCCTGCATGGGGCCTCCGGAGCATCTCCGGAGGCCCCATGATCGCCTCCTCAGCCCTCTCCAGCCCATCCCCGGGCTTTCATGGGGCCTCCGGAGACGCTCCGGAGGCCCTAGGGAGGCCTCCCCGGTCTTCCCCACCCCCTCCCCAGGCCTTCATGGGGCCTCCGGAGCGTCTCCGGAGGCCCCATGGAGGCGTCCCCGGCCCTCCCCCCTCCCTCCCAAGGCCTTCGCGGTGCCTCCGGAGGGTCTCCAAAGGCCCTGTGGAGGCCTCCCCGCTCCCTCCCAGAGCTTTCACGGGGCCTCCGGAGGCCCCGTGTTGCGGTTTTGGGGGGGGGCGTGGGGCCCTCCCAAAACCGCGAATAATCAAAACCGCGAATGTCAGGTTCGTGAATGTGGAGGGACAACTGTACTTCCTGGAATGGAAATCCCAGCTGTTCTCACAAGAGGACGATCATGTGGGAAATTCAAAAAGAAAAAGAAATGTCAAAAAATTACACCAAGTGCAAAAACACACTTTGAAAAATACAAAGAACCCGGGGAGGGTACAAAAAATATGCCACTTACCGCTTTGTCCCAATCGCACACAGATGTGTTCAGCACGGACCTCCCAGTGACGCTGGCATCACACCAGCATTACAGGGCACCTTTTTACTCACCCGTCATTCCATTACAGAAACAGAATGAAAGATCAATTCATGGCTTAGCCCATGAATAAAAAGGATCACTGGGGGAACAGAAAGGGCATGGGAGCATGACAACGTTTGGCGATCTCCTGGTGTCCCTGTGCTGCTATAATTAGGGTGTCTGATAATCTCCTGAGAGAGACTGTGAATGTGTGGTGAGGCTTGTAAGTCCTTAATAAAAAAGGCAAGGGACAGTAGCACAAGTGGGTTGAATCTGGAGATTGTAATTTTTTGTGTGTGTTAAATATAATTGTGGGTGGGTTTATAGATATTCACAGTTTCCCCCGAGGTCTCTCTATGAACCCATTAAGTTGCACTGAAGACATGTAAGAAATCCACTACCACAGTGGACTGTATTCTTGGTTCCATACTTGATACGTACTCCACCATGAGCCAAAGTGGTTTGCCTTGTAGTTCTCCAAACCCCACTGACATTCTTCACCCAGCCCTCATTAGTATCAAGTTGTAATTTTTAAAATTCTTTTATAGAAATTTGTGCATTTATGGTACACATGTTCCCTTTGTATATTTTAACATATATTTCTGAATGTACAGTTTTTGTATATGTTTTGCCCATTGACTACAGCATGCTTTTGCATATTTTTCAGTTGTATGCATTTTATCCAGGGCTGGTTTAACCAGTCTGAGAAATCAGCATTGGCAGGGGGCCCCAAGGTCAAGCCCCCCCCCTCTGCTGACATCCTTATCTGACAAAGGTTTTCTAGGAAGACTCTATGGTAGTTATGCTGTTTTGTGTCCCATGGATAACGAATCCATGGATACAGGGGTCCTACTGTAATCTGAGCATTCTGTATTGTGAATAGGTTAGGTTACATTGACCTGAGATAAATATATGGGCCCCCCAAAATAAAGCATTGCAGGGGGGCCCAAAATTCCTTAAACCAGCCCTGATTTTATCCATAGAGATTTCTTAAATATACTATGGTGTTGTGCATATTTTAATCACAAAAAACGTACCAGAAACATCTTAAGAGTACATATCTCTGGTACAAAGTTCCTTTTGTCCACAATGTGTCTGAGGAGATGGAAAGGGGATACTTTTGACCCAAATCTGACTTCTAACAAAAAAATGTTGTTCACCTACCAAGCAGTGTCCTGGTAGGTTAAATAAAGAAAACAACTGGCAGCTTTGAGTTCTACATATGTGGCACAACGTCACCATATCCAGAAATGTTCCACCTCCATTCCAATTCTTTGCTGAAGGCAAAGAAGATAAAAATGTGGTAAAGATACACCACATGTCTTGAAGGCTGAGATATTACTTAGGCACAATGTGATGTGCTGCTTTCTTTTGTGACAGACCAATGTTCCCTGTGATGGTGCTTAGTTCCAGCCTTTCTGTCAGAAAACTGATACCTTCCAACACTCCCAGCTATTTTAAGCTATGGCATCATGTGTCAAAAAGCTTAGCAGTAATGTTATATACATATCTACTTGCTGGTTCATATTATGAACTAAATGAGCCTCTTAAAAGTGTTGGAATTAGAAACTGCATTTTCTTGCTTGATGTCTACAGTAGGATTTGCGGCCACCAGCTACAGAGTAACTTGGAAAATACAATGAGTTCTGATAAAATTACAGATGATGAGGAACATAAGGAGCTTAATTGATATCGCTGATACAAAAGAAAATATAAAATGTCTGCACTGGATTTGACAAAATGAAGTCTGGCTTCAATAATACTATAAAAAGCCATTCATCAAAACTATCTCTGGGGTATGCTAGAAACATATGGAATGGTCTTGTGGCTTTACCGATCATGCTATGGGTTCATATGACAGGTTTGTTATTTACTGTCTTTCAGAGAAGGAACACTGGGATAAAAAAATAAAAAATAAAAACCTACTTCTGATTAACCAGCAAACATGGAGCACTGGATAGGTATTCATACAGAATCATTGTGGAGGCATTTGGAAGTCAATTTGTTTCATCATGATTGAGGGCATACCATCATATTGTTTAATAAGGAGGAAAAACCTCAGCTTCATTTGCTGTTCATTTGATGCTGAACTCTGTCTACCATGTCTGCCTCCCACAAAGAATGTCAAAACCAAATTAGCCTTAGTCTTTTCCACAGTATCCCAAGATTGCCAAGGGTTAGTGTAATTATCCGTACAGCTAATGATGATGAGTAGAAGAAATGTAACATTGTTACTGATGAGATTACAGGATTCTAAGTCTTTTCAAATGGAATAGTTCATCCAAACAACATTTTTGACTCAGATCATAAAGGGTTGCATGGTTGAAATTAAACCAAGATGGAATAGCAGACATTGGATGGAAGCAGGGACAGAATGGAGATTTAAGGCCCAAATCCTCTTAAATTTGATAATATCTTTCCTGATCAGAAGCATACATTCTAGCTCATGATGCCCATGGTCCTGAAATGCTGGTTATCCAGAAGCCCCAGACAGCTTAGCCAATGGTCAGGGATTCTGGGATTTTGACTCGTCCAAAACATTTTAAATTTGACTCATCTAAAACATTTGGAGGAGCCAAGACCGAGAAGCATTGTTCTAGCTGATCTTCTGCTACTGTGGTTTTGAATAAATTCCAACTGTCCTGAAGAGTTTTGACCTTGGAGATTTCCGGACAGCGTTTAATAGTGCCTACCGCAAGATGAGGTCCTGGGAGAGGAACAGCGCTCTTGCGCGGCAGGGGGTCATTTTCAGATGCCGCCATTCCTCTTCCGGGATCCTTCGTTGCATGTCCGTGAAGCTTTGGAAGCGGCCGCGCCATATTTTAAGCACGGGCAACTTCTGTGCTTAAAATATGGTGCGGCCGCTTCCAAAGCTTCACGGATGTGCAACAAAGGATCCCGGAAGAGGGACGGCGGCATCCGAAAATGACCCCCTGCTGCGCAAGAGTGCCATTCCTCTCCCGGGACCTCATCCCGTGGTAGGCACTCTTAAACACTGTCTGAAGATATCCCTTGACTCAGGGTTTATCTACATGGGCAATTAACCCCAGCTTGTCTGTGTTCCAGAGCCCTGCAGTCCAAACGATGTGGGGCATTTACCCCAATCTCCCCCTGGGCAGTCCAAATGACCCCTGGGGCAGATATGGGGCTGGATCAGGGGCAAGCCAGGGTAAGGCCCTTTACAACAATATAAGACAAAATCTGATTTAGTCTGGTTCTATTAGATTGAGCTCTGTGTGTCCATGGGAGCCCATCCCAGAATGTTGTTCCTCACTGCCACTGCCACCAGCTCCCTGGCACTTCTAGAAACCAAGCAGGGGGCCCTCAGCATGTGACCTAGGCTATTCTCATGCAGAGGGCCTTAAGTCACATTTTGTGGGCCTCCTTCCTAACTTCCATGTCAGCAGAGAAAATGCAGTGGCAGCAGCAGCAGCGGCTGCACCATCCTGTTTGGATGCTGACTCATTTTCTCCAGGTAACAGGGTTGGGGTGGGGGGAGCTCCAAAGTCAGGATGCACTGGCAGGGAGCTGGCATATCCTTGCTAGTGTAAATAAACCCTTAGTCAAATACATCCTATTTACCAATCACAATTTTGAAGTCCAAATTGGACTTCTTAGCAACTTTCCCCTTACTTATAAATGGAATTTGTTAGCACTGTTCTAACTGTTTCCAACTAGCTTAATAATATGTATATCTTGCATCAGGTCCAGGGTGCCATTTACAATTAGGTCAACAATTGCCTTCTTTCTGTTCAGTGCCTTCTCCAGCTATTATAGGGACATATTTAGAATTTTAATCTCTTTGTCCTGACTGGAACACAAATACATTTATGCAGTCTGTATGACAGTAACTGAAGTCATTCCATCACTCCAGTATGTGTCTCCCTTGAATGCCACCATTTTCCATTTCAAGATTATCCCAAATATTGTGACCAAAGGTTTGATAGTATATCTCCAATATTTAATTGGTTTGGGCTCTGGTCTAGCTCCTTGCAGCAAGTGTAGAGAAGTTCTCCTCTAGTTAGAGTCTATGCCCTCTTTAAAGGACACCATGACACTGTACCTGTATACCCTTGCCTGTCCTTCATATAGAGCTTGTATCCAGACACAACCATAGCCTATTGTTTTTTTCTATTGTGCCCACTAGTTCTGTGTTCTCCTTTTAGGCCAAGCATTCCAGTTTCCCAGTTGGGCTCTAGAATGACCATACAAATGCCTAGGGCATACAAAGACCATTCAAAAATAATCTCCAAATGTCTCTGGGATATGTATTTTCAACTATGGACCTCTGACATGATTATATACTATCATGTCTGGTCATTGCTTAACCCAATATCATTCCTCCTTGAGTGCTTAGAAACATTTGTACTCTAATCCCAGATAGCCCCTACCTCCAGTCCCCAGCTGATCCATCACCATTTCAATATTAAGTAATTGCAATCTAATGTTGTTCTTGCTCAGGTGCAGCCCAACCCTTTTGTATATTTCTGTTTTATTTATTTGTATGTCTTCCTGGACTTGCATGTGAAACTGATACCATTTGTGAGGAAAATTGAATTCAACAGCCTGCCTTTCATCTTCTAGGACAACACACTTACTTTTGCAGAAGGATTTTCTCTCTGTGGTTTACAAACCTTGATGATTGATAAGATAAATAAATTGGGGGAAAAATGTACCTTGTCCTGGCCCAGGTGCTTAACACCACAATTTGCTTACCTCAGTGCGTTGTCAGTGGAACTGAAACACTTCATGAAATCAGTGGGTACTCACCATGGTATTTTATGTCCTATAGTATTTAAGATATAAAGTAATGATACCATCCTATAACCACTTACCTATCGGTAAGGCTCACTGAACTCATATGAATTTATTTTCTAAGTAGACATGTATTTATTGAGTTGTGCTTATAGATCCTGCTGAAAGCTGAATCTCATCTAGTGGCTACAACCCAATATAAACAATGGGCTTAAGTGTGCCTCACTCCACGTTGGATTGTGGCCATTGTGTTTACTGAGGAATAAGCAATAAAAAATATCTCTCTGTAGGGCTGTTTACTCTGACTTGTGTTTCTGATTAATTTTATTGGTGCGGTGTTTGCTCTTTTGAAAGCACACTAAGCACAGAGAAACCAGTATATCTCAGCAGTCCACACTACTTCAGATCATTTGAGTGGTGAGGGACCTTTGGTTCTCTAGATGTTGTTGGACTCAAAATCCCTTTAGGCACAGCAGAACAATCAGTGGTCAAAGATGATGGATATTATAGTCCAATGACATCCTATTCCACATGTTAAAATGTACACCCCTTTAAGAACTGTGATGCTGTTATATACATTATAGCTCAGTCATTCACAACCTTTAGGCTTCTAAATGTTTTTGACTTCAGCTCTTGAAAAGTCCCAGACAGCATAACTGCTGGGATCTGGAGTCCAACACATCTGGAAGACCAAAGGTTGAGAATCCCTAGTACAGATTATAGCTATATGTATTTTCATGACCAAAGAGAGGTGAGCATTAGCTGGTCACTTAAATAAAAAAAAATTGTCCAGGATCCTGTGTATCACTTATGTGATCCTTCTTGCATTGTAAATACTGCCAGATATACTTGAAATTCACTCATTCATCAATCTCTCCAAAGGTAAAATGATCAGTGGTAATTTCTGGATATAACTTCAGATAGGAAGAAATTCTTTGCTTTGGAAGCATGATGGTTCCTACAATTCGCATTGCAGTGTTAAGCTGTACCATAAGCTGATCTAAAATGTGTGTGCTTAAAGGGCCAAATCAAGTTCTAAAAAACCAAGGGTGATATTAGCATGAGTACATGAATAATTCCGAGCTTCTGGCCTAACATACAAAAGACTGAGATGTTTTAGACATAGCATGTTTGATTACTTGTTGGTACATGTGTAAGAACTTAGTGGATGGAATGCAGTACAATTTAAATAACAAACCGAGGAAGAGAAAGGGACTAACAGAGAGATGTGTATGCATAGCTATGGAGCTCTCATGTCCCTTTACTTTTCATTCAGAGTTATGGACAGAATTATTTTGTCAGCTCTTAACCATATTGTCAACTGAAACAAGAAGATCAAAGGTTTCATTGGATGAATGAAAGTCTATTACTTCTTTCTTACATTTTGGAGGGAAATATCAGACTTCTTTGTAATTAGAACATGTCTTTGATCAGTAGAAAGAAAGTTTGTTTTGGGGGTTTTTTTGCTTGCTGAAAAATCCTTTGTTTTGGAAATTTTGTCCTTGGATGGTATGAGCTAAGTGTTCTTGAGTAAAAGGTATTTGGCAATATTTCAGTGGCCTTACTCATTTACTTTATGTATCTCAGGGGGTTAGAGATGAACTAGGGCCTAAACACCCTAAAGGCACCAGATCCTGTTTTATCTTGGAAGCTAAGCAGGGTCAACCCTGGTTAGTCCTTGGATGGAAGACTGCCAACAAATACCAGGTGTGAGAAACAAGTGCTGTAGGTTATATTTCAGAACAAATAACTGGTAACACCACCTCCGAGCATTCCTTGCCCAAGAAAACCTTATGAAATTCATGGGGTCACCATACATTGACAGGTGACTTGAAGCCACAGACACACCTAGCGAGATGAGCTAGAGACCTCTTTGTTTGGTCAGTGGGAAGAAGAATCACTCTATCTGATGGAAAGTGGCAAGAGTCCTGATGTACAGTTACGGTATACTTAAAGTCCCATTGCCTAAGGAGGGTTGAGGAGAGATGACCCACAGGAAAGAATTCAGAGAATACGGTAGATTTTAAGGGCAGTCTATGGTTGTTGGACACACCAGACCATCAACCATGCTACCAGTGTTTGCAAATAGTCATCTGAATTTATGGTTATCAGGATTCTTAAGTAATTTGACATTTGAAAATTCGAGTATGAACCAATCTGGTTTATTGTCACCCTGGAATCATGGGTTGCTTAGAGTTTAATCATCTATCTGATTTCATGCTTCCTGAATGTTCTATGATAGTTCTTGGTTTATCAAACCCCTGTCTCTAAAAACCTTGAAAAATGTGTACTTAGAAAGAAAATCCATTCAGAAGAGTATATTCTGAGAGGAGATACATTTAGAAGAACACCCTTAAATATATATTTCAAAGTGAACTTTTGTGTGTCTCATAAATAAATAAATTGTAGACTAATACAGAAAAAAGATGAATTAGAATTTAGGCTGAACACATAAAAATTATATGGACCAGAAATTGACCGATGTGTTCATCTAACAGAGGCTGGAAACATACCTTTTGGAGTACAGCTCCTAGGGGCCGTTTACATGATGAAAATGTCCCAGGAAGAATTCATGTCGATCCCTGGCAGTTTACACGTACATCGGGTCGGGTACGTGATTTTCGGAAGGGGGGGCACCTTTTATCCCTCAACTTGCGGGACTTCCAGTCCCACGGTTTGTGCCGGTTTTTAAAAAAGTCACTGGAGGATTCGGAAAATTGGAAATGTAAACAGCCTGGAACAAAATGTCTCGGTACTGGGATGACCGGAAATGGTAACTGGGGGCGGGCTTAGAGATCAGCGACTAGAAAAGGAGAGGTCAGTCACCCGTTCAACAGATCCAGCCTCACCAGCCGAAAACAAAGGCATCCCTTCCAGCTGCACGAAGGTTGATGTGTGTGTGTGTGCACGCACATGTACTCAATCACCTTTTAAAATGGATTTCTACACTGCAAACCCTTCAGCTTTACCTTTTCCTCTACTGCATGTTACAGAGAGGTCGTGGTTGGCAGAGGGTCGCCCATTCATCCCCTGCCTTGGTCACCTCCCTGGGTCAGAATGGGCACATTAAAATATTCAAGCCTCTGAGTGAATGAACACCCTTTAATTCCCACTCTCTGTGTCTGTGTCTTTCAAAACGCCTGCCTGTAGCCGGCTTGAAATCTCTGCAGCCTGCTGTAAGGGTTAATATTTTAAAGAGGCAAGGGGAAACCCAAGCGGCTTGATTTCAAAAGGAAAGCACTTGGCTTGATTTCAAAAGGAAAGCCCTGCATCTGAGCGAAAGATCTGTCTGGATCTTTCAAAATGCTTTCTGCCTCTTCTGAAATGGTTAAAATTTTAGAGAAGCAAGGGGGAATAACAAACCTCTGCCCCCCCTCTCCCCCACGCCAGCCAATAGCATCAATCGTGGCGCGGAACTTTAAAGGAAGTGCGTCACCGAGGTTGTAAAAACACGAGTAATCACATCTTTGATTGACAGCCCCCCCCCCAAAAAAAATTAAAACCTAAACAAAACCGGAACTTTGGATGTGTAAATATCAGTCACGGGACCACCCAGGATATCCAGATCAGTGACATAAATCATATAAACAGCGAGGGACGGATTCGTGATCACAAAGTCACGGTAAGCACCGCAACAATTTCTGTCATGTAACTGGCACCCTAGAATCCCCTAGCTAGCAGTGTTGGGTTCTCGGCATTGGCTGAGCAATATTATCATTATTACAGTATTCATTAAATTTATTTATACCCCAACTTTTTCTCAAAACTGGGACCTAAAGTGGCTTACCAATTAAAATCGTTGTAATGTAGATAAAAGCATACAAATAGTCACTTAAAAATCAATTGAAAACAGTCATTATAAAATAATGCAGCATCCTTTTAAAGGCCTTTTAAAGGTATTTATGGAGTTGCATTTTTTTAAAAAAAAATATTTTCCAATGGCTTTGTTGTTTTGTGCCTTCAAGTAGTTTCAGACTTATGATGACCTTAATGTGAACCTATCACAGAGTTTTCAAACTTGCCCAAGTTCATCCAGTGGGTTTTCATGGCTGAATGGGGAGTTGTAGTTCAACACTCAAATCACGACACCATGCTGGCTATCTCTGTATTATCTATACTAAGCAAAGGCTGTTTTCTTCTCAAGCTGGTGCTCTAAGTCTGTGTGATGGATTAGCACAGCAAAGAGAGAGTTAGAGTCGGGTAATGGCTAAGAGTGTCAACCTACAACCAGCTGGAAGACTTGAACCAATCACTGTCTTCCCACCTAGCCCTACTAGATAGAATTCTAAGGGGAAAATAGATCATGTGGAACAAAGATTTCCATTACCCTGAGCTCTACAAACCTGAGCTCTTCCAGCAAGTGGAAGCAATGGGGTCTTTGGTAGTCTTCCCCACTTCAACATTTTTTCTGGCAGGTCAGCTTATTTCTCTACCCATGCAAATGAATGGGACAACTTCTCAATTCATTGAATAAGGGGGCGAGTTTCATTGTTAAACAAATGATGGAATGTGTGTAGATATATGTCTCTCCTTCTGTGTGCCTGGCCCTATATGTCTGTCTATTTCCCTCTCATGTGTGTGTGTGTGCGCGCACGCGTGCAAATTCTCATCAATTTTTAGTAGCATTCTTTGTTTTGACTGACTGCAAGAGGCTATGAGAACAGCTGTCAGAGAACATCTTTGGGAACAGGAGTAATGGCAAGTAAAATCCATTACAGTGTAGATTCTAAAGAGATGTCACACTGGAGTTTTTAACTGGAGCTGGAATGATCTAAAATGTGTTTATTCCATTTCCCATTTCAGTTGCATTCATAGCCATTCTGAGCCATAGAAGTGATGTTTTATCTTGCATTAGCAGCTGTTGTTTACACCTGAAGCTATTGTAAAAGCTCTGGGATTTTTCCAAGATGGGTTTCCCCTCTCTTTATTGGTTTCTTGGGGTTTTTCTTTTTTTTTTTCTTTCTCCCCCCTTCTGACAAACAAGGCCTTTATAAATTAACTCAGCTGGTGCACATTTGACCCCAATTTTTGAATGTAATCCCTACGTCAAGTATGTCTGCGTGTGTAGGAGGGGGGATAGAATAATTCTTTCTGTTTTTGGCCACAAGTAATTTTCTTTCCTTTTTTTTTTTTTTTTTTAGGTAAACAATAAGCTTAATGCAATTAAAGTCAATTACAGTACATTCTTTCTCTCACAAGCTGTTTCTAACAAACACATTCTTGTAAGACTTCATTTTTAAAATCCATGTCTGTTTAAAAGACATTTAGGTGGGAATCTCTTTTTGCTCTTCAGAGGTTATATTTTTTTAATGCAAAGTATGTATAAAAATGTGAAGCATAATTATTTACATGTTGTCTGTCAACTGAAGCTATAGTGCTCCATGTGCAACATCTCTCCATAGTCTGAATTTCTGACATATGGGTTACATTCTGTAACATGAACACAGTCCTAAATCTATGTATTCTTCTCTACAGTCACTGCCTTGGGGATATCGGTAGGAGGTAATCTTTAGTATTCTGGATGTGATGTCACCATTGCGGCATTTTCATTGACCTTGCTGTGCTGCTTTGACCTCATGCTCCAAATATAATTTTTGAAAAATTAGCCTCTCGTTACTAAACATTAAGCATGTTGTCACTCAACTCAGTGAACTTGAGAGAAATGATAGATATTCTTGTGAAGGTGAAAGACTCCAGCTAGGATTAATCTTAGTGGTTCTTTGTTTGGCTGCATTGTCTCTAGAGGCAGAGGCCCCTGTAATTTCCCTTCTGTAGTTCACAGGTTCATGGACAGCTGCATCGTAATGAACCAGAAGTGATAGTTATAAAACTTGTACATTATAGAAGTTGCATTTCCCCCCACAGGGGTGGGGAACCTTTGACCCTCCAGATGTTTTGAACTTCTACTCCCAGAAGTCCAAGGTAAGGGATTATGGGAGTTGTAGTGCAAAACATCTGGAGAGCCCATTTTCCCCCACCACACCTACCAGGTGTCTCTAGGGACTTGTCTACACAGGCAAAAAAAAAAATGTACTCAGTTCGTTTCAAGTTCTGTTGGAACACACAACATAACATATGGCTGGTTTCACAGCGAAAGCACTTCCTTCACTTGTGAGTGTGATTTTTAAAAGTCACTTTTAACTCTGCAGTTTTAAGAAATGCTGGAATTTTTTTTACATGTGTGTCAAGATCAGAGTGGGTTTGGGGTGGAATCGGGGGTTAGGCTAATTGGAAGCTGGGGCAGGTTTATGGGTCCAGCAAACGTGGTGTGCCACCATTTTTTTAAAAAATTCAGTGTATGTATGCAGATATCTGCATGAGTGTGAAAGCAACTGTATGAGCCAGCAAGCATGCCTCTCCCCACCCCTTCATTGGCTGGCTTGTTCAGTTACTCACTTACACACTTGTGTGCCGATCTGCATACATAAATTGAAGGGAAGAACCAACACCAGGCTGATGGCTGCAAGGAGAAAAGAGGGAGTGGCTATGCACTTCTTGGTTCATTCACTTGTTCACCCACACTCCTCAACAGGGGAGGAAGAGGGAAGGGTAGCCTGATCTAACCCCTCTCTATAGATATCATGGCTGGGTTTGGCTGGGGAGTGGGAGGTGGCCCTGAGGAAAAGGAGAAGGAAACATTTTATTTTGTGTGTGTGTGTTTGTGTCATGAGACATTTAAAGTTCCCTCCCTTACTGATGATCACTCACTGAAGGCAAAGGGGGGGGGAGAAGAGATTAGATGGGGGAAGCATCCAATCAGTGTAAGGTGGGTTGTTAGATTGACAGGTAAACAATGAAGGCTATTGGTTGATATGTTTTTGCATGCTAGGAATGCAAAAAATAGTGGAGCTGAGATGGCCATGTGGCTGAAAATAATGCAAGGGAATGGCGATGTGGACTGTCCCCTTGCACCAAAGTGGGTTTGGCAGGGGGAAATGTGAGGCTGGTGATGCCGATATCATCTTGATGCACATGGTGTGTGCGGCATTATCAGGTTCACTGCAGGGCCACTGTGGACTAGGAAAATGGGATGGGAAGCTGATTTTTTTTTGGGGGGGTAGCATAGACACGGCGTAGGCTAGCACATTTCTGAAGGCATCTGGGATTCAGTAGGATGTGGCAGTGTGCAAATACACTGAAAGAGCAAATCCTAATTGCAGTTATGAGTTTTTTTTTTTAAATGCTAAGGTACAGATGCCACATTTTCCATCTGTGGTATGAAAACCTCACTTTTCAATTATGAACCCCAAAGGGAGCATACTGCAGAATATTATCTTCAGATCTTCACTTTTTAGAGTCATAATATGATGCTTTGATGGCTGCTTCTGACTGAAACTATTGTAAAATGGCTTCTTTATTCAAAAGATTTATATGCTATTTTTAATCGAAAATTTCTAGGCAGTATATGAAAAACAAAAGCACAAGCAAGGCTGCAGTACTAGATCAGGAGCTAACGATGCACCTCTGCTAGATTCTCAGCATCTGCCAGCAATGTGGGTGGGGGAGAAGCTATCCTATCTCCTTTCTGCAATGCCCTTGCACTCTGAAAAGTGTTTCCACTGGACTAGGGAACCCTCTGAAGTAGGCCTTCAGCACTTTGCAGGACTAAAGGGGAGGGGAAGAAATGTCTACTCTTGCAAGGCGGGAGGACTCTCACTGGAATCAGTAGGGTTTACTTCTGAGTAGACATACATGAAAGTGCATTGTAAAGTAGTAGATTTTAAAAAGCAAAGCACAGATGAAGCAAAATCATGAGCCACAGAATTCCAAATATTAAGATAAGAAAATATTTTCAGTATTACTTTGATAATTAAGAAAGCAATACTGCAAATATTTTCCTTTCTTAATATTTTGAACACTGTGGCTAAATTGCCTTGAAAATGCTGATAACAGGTAGCATTTAATATTTTGAATAAAGAAGCCAGAATATTATTTTGTAACAGTTTCAGTTGTAAATAGTCATTAAAGCATTAATGGCCAATAATAGTGATAACAACAACAACAAACAACAACAACAACGTCCCATTATTACCCATTATTACAATAATAATGCATGTAGTGCTTGGAAACAACTTAGTTCTGTTTTATTAATTGGGTAATGCTTGTTTTTACTATTAACATGACCCACTAGTATGCCAACTGTTGTGGGCCTAATATCTACATACAGTAATGTTCAGTTTTAGTGGAAGTATTTTAATTGATTTTAATTCTATGGGTAATGGGTAATTTAACTACATTTTCATAATATTTTTTTTTATGTCTCAGCTGTGTTTGCTTTAATTTTTGTAAACCACCTTCAGTCCCAGTTTTGGGGAAAGGGTAGGATATAAATGAATTGACAAAAATGACAATAGTAATCATAATGTTCAACAATGATACAGCTATATTTTTGTGGTTAAGATGACAACTACCTACACATACCTGGGAGTTAAATTCCACTTAATTCAGTGGGACCTTTCAGTAGCTGTGCATGGAATTGCACTCTCAATTGTCCCAAAGATTCATTGCCACTACATTTAAATACATAAATATCTGTGGGAGAAAAGGCATTGGTTCCAGCCGTCCCTGTGGTAGAGTAAACTGACAGGTAGAGGAAGGGACTAATAGCTAAGTTTTCAGCCTGGGGATATGGTGAACAAATTTCCAATTACCCACTTTGCTAGCAATCTTCTTGTATGACCTTTAGCCAGGGGGAAAAAAACCCACTTATGATTTGCCTTGTTGGAAAATGAGGATAATGGCACTTCCATGCCTCACGAGGGGGAGCTGTCAAGCAAGGACAGTTAAGTGATATGGAACTTGGACACCATAATACTAATAAGTACCACAGTGATTAATCTGGAGGAAATTGTTCTGCAAGTCCTGTTCCAAAGTTTGGGTTGTCTGTTGCAATCTCTGGTGCAAGCGGGAGGATGCAGAAATATGGTCCCTGAAGAATTTTGTAATTGAGAGTTTATTGTAAAGCTGTAAGGGGAAGAAGCAACCAATGGGAACAGGTTGGATTTAGACAGAGCATTTGAACCTTTGAAAAATCAAGAATGTCACTGATAACAGATGGAAGGGTATACCTCAGAGAATAGCTGGTTGAAATGGTGTCTAGGAAGGTCAGGGATTCAAAAGACAAACTGAACAGGGGTTCTTCTAACAGAAAGGCAAAGATAATTACTACTACTACTACTATAATTTTTATTATATTTATTTATACTCATCCTTGACCCCTTCAGGACAGCTAAGAATTCACTTATATGAAAGTTTAAAATGTAATTAAACTATCAATACACATCTATTTCTTTTTCCAAATATTCATACCATTCATATTACCATCATATTTAGATATATAATTCATAAAATGCAACTGTATAACTTTTCCTTACTAAACTTCCTTCTGTCCAGTTCCTAGAGCTTAATGTATATATTGTAATTCCAATCCAGCACTTTTCCCTGTTACACTGCATTTTATTTCACTACAAAGGAGACTATCCACTACAAGGAGACTAACATAAATAACATAATTTTTTTAAAAAAATATAATATGTATGAATAGTGAAATAGAAGTGAATTGTAATTATGTACTGTATATATCACTTACAATACTGTATCTAAAATGAATTTATTATGATGATTTTAATAAAGGAGAAGCATAAAAATGTAATTAAACTATCAATAAAGTTAAAACCAGTTAAAAAACTATGGCTGACATTCTGTATGGCAATTATGGATTCATAATCAAGAGTCACAGATTCATAACTGTTCCATATTGACTTTAAGACTACACAAATGCCTGCACCAGCCCAGCTTAACAGGCAGCAGTCACCATTGGAGAAGGAGGTCTGTTCTGCCTCTGAATAGGGCACAAGGAGGAGTTGAATAGAATCTTTATTACGGTCATAGACCAGCACAGCTAAAAAGAGGATACAGAATAAAAGTAAAAACACAGGATAAAAACAGGCTAAAAGCAGTATTTAAAATGTTAGCTCCAGTATAACAAGACTAAGTTGATACTATTCTACTGCTGAGGGCATTGTCTGTCTAATTTTAACTGCAGCTACGCAGAATCTGGCAACATTATAAGTTGTTCCTGGGTTGGTGTCTGAAAGCAACAAGTTTATGTAGAATTGTCCAGTGTGCCCTTGATATTTATGCAACAGGGGTGAAATTAGGCTGAGACGTATGTCCCTGTAGTATGAGCACTAGAGTAATACATGCTCTGTTGTTTCTATTTGGCCTGAGTTGCAGGGGCACAGTCTGTCTGAGAAGGGGATCTTCTTGTATTGGCCTTTAAGGACAGCTGAAGGGAGGGCAAGACACTGTGCAAGAGTAAAGGCCCTTCGATGTTTAGGTATTTCAAGTGTTGCTAAGTATGCCAAAGGAGAGGCCAGATATCTGGTGGAGTCACTAGCAATGAAGGTTGGAGTACTGGCTAGATCCAGTTGTCGCTCTATATCTGCTACCCGTTGTTTGATAGCAGCTTTCGCCCTATCATATCCCAGGCTAAGCAGAAGATCTGGAGAAAGGCCCAGCTTTGAAATGTTATTCATCACTGTCTGTTTCCAGCTGGATTGGAAATCATCACTTAAGGTTAGTGGAGCAAGGCCAGTGGGAAAGAGGGATAGTCTGAGCCAGTAGCTGAGTATGGTCACCCACACTCTGGCCTCCACTTTCATAAATCCTGACTCCAGTCTCAGAGCTGCATTAGAGACACATTTTGGAGCTTGGAAAGCTGATCTTAAAAATTTGGATTGGACAAGTTCTAATGGAGCAGGGTTGGGGAAGGGTCCCAATTGGGATCCATAAAGCAGTTGAGCTACTGGTTTGGCTTCAAAGAGTTTGAACGCTGCAGGTAAATAGTGGCCTCCTCTTGTATTAAGAAATTTGAGAATGGCTGTTGTACTCCTCTGCACATTGCAAGCAGCATACTCCCCATGCGCTTTCCTACTACAAGTGGCTTGAAAAATTACCCCCAGGTATTTAAAGCAAGACACCTGCTCAATCTTGTGGCCATCTATATTCCAGTTGTAGTTCTTAGGCCTTTTAGCGAATGCCATGATTTTAGTTTTTTGATAGTTGAGTTCTAGCTGTTCCACTCTGCAATATTGTGTTAGTGCTCTTAGGGCTCTTTTTAGTCCAATGGGAGTTCTTGAAAGTACTGCTGCATCATCCTCATAAAGTAGCATTGAGATATGCTTTCCCTCTAATTTTTTTTTGAGGGGGTGGAAGTTGGTGTTGTTGAGGTGATCCACCAAATCATTGATGTAGAAGTTAAACAGGAGTGGAGCTAGAATGCAGCCTTGCTTGACACCCTTCTCAGTGACAATGTCATTGGTGAGATGTCCCTGGGGGTTACATCTTACTTTTAATGAGGTCCCTTCATGCAGCATACGTATTAGATGGAGTAAACGTCGGTCGATCGAAGAAGCCTCCAGTTTTTTCCACAGTTTGGTTCGGGATATAGAGTCAAAAGCTGCTTTAAAGTCTATGAAGGCAGCATAGAGAGAAACTGTGCTGCAGGTGGAGTATTTTTCAATAAGGTGGTGGAGTACAAGGCACTGATCTATGGTGGAACAGCCTTCCCTAAAGCCAGTTTGTTCTTCTGCAAGTATGTTTTCTTGTTCCAACCAGGTCTGAAATTTCCACTGTAAGTGTCTTGCATAGAGTTTGCTGATTGTACTGAGGAGACTAATTGGTCTGTAGTTGACAGGATCATCCTTGCTTCCTTTTTTATATATGGGGACGATGAATCTCATCAGGTGGTTCCATTCCCAATCTCTATATAACCCTGGGCATTACTCACTTCCTCCAAATAGTTAAATCCCAGGGCCAGTCCTCTCAGATCCCATTCCTGTAAGTGAACTGCCAATGCAGTAAACTATCCCAGGCCATTCATACTGCAGCCCAATGCCCACTTACCTGGAAGTAAGTCCCACTAAAGTGAATGAGACCTAAAGAAACAATAATGTCATTTTGTCCCACCAGCTTATTCATAGAGATCAAACTAATGCAATTCACAATAGAATAAGGAATTCTTTTACACACACAAGCACACACAGCAATTTTAGTGCTACTGCAATGCTGTGCCCATAGAAATATTCCTCTGCTTGAAGATCAGTACCATAAGAATGCAGTACAAATGGAATCCACAAATGCACACACACACACACACACACACACGTGTTATATAAGCTATACAGCTTAGATATAAGACATCCCATTGTACACAGAACTTCCTCTTACCCTGTTTGACACCAGCTGTCTCACAAAGTATATCCATGATATGCTGTGAATTAAAATCAAGGAGTTTGTCCCTTCCATGATCTTGGTGTATTGTTACACATGTTCATGTTTTTTTGTCATTGCCTCTATTTTTAAACTTCATTTCAAAATAAAATAAAAGTCCTTGACAAAAATGAAGGGAGGAAATGCACACATCTGTCAAAAAGAGTTGACGATCTGGTAATTAAATGAAGTTCTCTTCAAGTTTAGCTTTGCATATTTTTGTATTAATTATATCTTTGATTTAAAAACCAAGGAATTGTTTCCCCTTTTGAGAGTATTGTAATTGATTGAGTTATATCTTTTAAACCTATGTTTGTTTTAATTGCCTTCTGAAGATGAAGAATATTCTCTTGTCCTTCCTTTATTTTTGGCTTAAATTAAAAGGTCATGAAGTCTGACTTGCTTGTTTTTCTTCTCCAAAAGAAAATCTGGATTTCTGACTGCTGCTTCCTATTTGTCATTCAATTTTTAAATAACATTTAAAAGCAATTCAGTCTCTGGAGAAATAATGATCATTTTTCAATGGCAGCTACTCTTCGCCCTCTCTGGGGGACACTTCAATTCACTTTCAGCCTATTGAGTGCACATGTAAGGTCCCTTTTGAAAGAGCCATGCACTGGTGAAATTCTTTTGCTGGCTTTTCACCTACTAATTGCAAGCAGGGAACAAGTTCTCCTTTTTCAAACAAGTCCACAATTTGGGGAAAGCAAAGAAGAAACCTCCTTGTGTTAACTCTGCTTACAGAACCATAGAGTGCATAAATTGTGGCTACGATAATGCAAAGCTTTCATCTTAGCTTGAAATAGCATCTGTCCTCTATAATATCTTTTGAATTCTTGATTGATAAAGGATCTGGGCCTGCTTTTAATTACTGTACAATGTACTTGGCAAATGTTAACATTTTGCATCAGGAAAGAGATTGGGATATAATTCCTCTGGCTAAGCAAAGAAAGGGTGTAGAATGCAGGCTTTTGCTTGACTACACCTTTCAACATTTCAGAAAGCATTGGTTTTTTTTAAAAAAAGGAAAGGAAAGATTTATTGCTTACATGAGACATGCAAAACGATATGGGGCTTGCTGTTCAAAATCTTGGTTGTAAGTAAGTCAGAGTCATTTTTTCCCTCACCCACCAAACAGAAAACCCTAGTCAATCTTTTTTCTTGTTTTGTAGTTTCTCCTAGATTTGTTGTTATTTTCACCAGCTTGTTATTTCTGTCAAACACAATTTATATATAAATGGGACATGACAAGGAAATCCGAAGGTCACATCTGATTTCAAAAGAAGAAACTTCATTTAAAAAAAGAAAAAGAAAAAAAGAGGGGACTGATAAAAAGCTAGTTGAAAGGAACAGTCAAGAGGGTCAGATCAGTCCATGTGTAGGTTAAACAAAACAAAACACAATAATATAAACTGAGCTACAATGTACATCAGAAATCAGGAAAGGTACCACTGAGTTCCAAACTATGCCAGCATGACTAGCAAGTTACGTGTTATTCCTTCCTTCCTTCCTTCCTTCCTTCCTTCCTTCCTTCCTTCCTTCCTTAAAAATATTTTTTAAAACAACAAAACAATGTTCATGTTTGTGGATATCAGGACTGTGTGTAATGAATATTAGCAAACAACAAATATGAACATAATAATTTTAACAGGCAGCCAGAAAACTCTCTGTAGCATGTTTTTGGCACCCAAGAGGACTTCAGAGGGAAAAGCTGAAAAACCATAAGTATCACTTTGGTTTAGGCCATTAAGGCCAACAATAAAATATTGTCTCTTACTACCTCAAAAGCTCTAAACTGACTAAGATAGAAAATCAGTTAGATAGTTGGATGGTGACAATGTGATAAAAAGAGCAAACTGACTTTATCCCATGATAGTTTGTTGTATGATTGCACTGACATAGTTCTTACCTTATCACATGGCACTGTGACTCTCCCATTGTTGCACTGCATTTTCCATTATTATTAGATCACATTTCTTTAATTAGCAGGAAAAAAACCATTTATGGCTCCAATACCGCTGACTATTCAGCTATTGTTTCTGATGCAGTCATTTTGTTCTCCTGCAGTTCTGATATTCCAGTCATGTGGTATGAGTGGAAGTGGTTCTCCTCTTCTTCCCCTCTTCATCCCCAAACAGGGTAAAGTCATGTTGCTTTTTACTCCATTCCCTAGTTTTTATTTTATTTTGATTTTTAAAATTTGTTTTGCCATAATTGTGAAACTGCACTGCCGTGGTGGTCACCAGCATGCTGCAATTACACAATTATGGTAGCAACCTCCCATGCAGCAAGGTCTCATGGAATTTTAAGCGAGAAAGTGAATGTTCCTCTTTATTCATGGAGCTGCCTTTGCCAGGAGAGGAAGGTAAGTGTGGAGGGGAGCATTCTTTTGCTGGCATAAAATGCTTTTTTTTTTTTTAATGCCAGCAAAAGAACGTTTAAAGGGCAGCATCTAATAAAGTCCCATAGCACTATTGGAGAAAAGGTGTGAAAGTAATTGTTTCCATACCATTATGTTTCCATTTGGTTAAGCAATGCAGTTGCTGAAGGACAACAGGCTGCTGTGATGAAGACCAAAAGAAATGTAGAGAAGATGAATTAACTCTTTGTACCTACCAGTGTAATATGTAGTAGATACCTGTACTTAAACTTACATTTTTGGGAAGCAAGTCTAGTGAAATGAGGAAGCTAAAGACTTATATGAGATTAAGTTCTAGGGGTGATCATGACTCATATACACAAATAACAAATCACCAGGTTCAGGGGGAATAGAGCATTTTCACTTTTTCATTAATGATCTGGAAATAAGGGTGAACAGGGAGTTGGTCAAGTTTTCAGATGGCACCAGATTATTCAGGATAATAAGGGTTATGAAGAATTCCGAGAGGATCTCTCCAAGTTGGAGAAATGGAATTAAAATGAAAAAATGTGGTTCATGTGTTGAAGTTCCCAGTTATGGCTAACATTGCATAAGATGTCACATAGCTTTTGTTGTTTTAACATTACATTGGCACTGATGGGTCTGAGCTGGCAGAAATTGACCAGGGAAGGACTCTGTGGGTCATGATGGCTAGTTCAGTGAAAGCAGGGCATGACATCTATGGAACAAAGTGAATTCTATAAAGGAACTGAAAATAACCCTGCTAATATCACAATGACTTTACATAAACTTATTGGTGCAACTGAACCTGGAATATTATGCACCAACATTCTGGTCATTCTGAAACAGAAATAGGGGCAAACTTTGGCTGCCTAGTTCATTCAGTCCAATATCAATTGAGTGGCTAGGTTCAACCAGCTATGATATCATTTGCTCAGTGCTGAACGGTCAGCTCACCATTCTTTTGAAGACTGTGGAGACACATGAATTTACTTTTTGTATATTTTACTGCAGAACCAGAAAAAAAGTCTAACTGTACTTCCTGATTTACTGCATCTCACTGTATCTTAAGTGCTTCCAAATATATTTTGCATATGTCAAAAAAGGAAAAAGAGAGGCTCTCCTGTTCTGATCTGGATTCTAATTCCAATTTAGGACTGATTTGAAGATCTTTCTTTATGGTTATGACATTTTCCCCTAAGGCTGTGCATATGCGTTTGTTTCCAGTCAGATCTGACATCCTGAAATGAGAGCAGAGCTTATGAGTTACAGAATAAAGGATGATTCTAGGAAATCCTGGCTCAAATCTCAGTTCAGCCATGCTGTTCACTTCAACTTAATGTTCACATGCAAGAGAATGGAATGCTAAAGCTATATCTTGACTGTATACATAAGTTTCCCAGGCTTGTGAGCTTCATTGTGCTCATGAAAAAGCTCTCTCTCTCTCTCTGTGTGTGTGTGTGTACATGCACACACACACACACACAAAAGAACATTCAGGGAGTGGGGAGCCTGAATCATTCTCCCTTACAGGATAGATTTTGACATGCAAGAGGTAATATTTTGAACAGGAGCAGTCAAGAATGCCAACTTCCACCTCCGGTCTCAAGTGGTACAGTAAATGAAAAGCTTGTCCACTTGATTTCCCTGTATGGGGGAGTGTGGGCCTTACTGAGTTGGTTGGTATAGGTTGCTTAAGCAAACTGATGTCAGCTATACTTCCCTATTCTACAATAAGGGGATTGCCAGCCTTCCAAAGTTGTTGCAAAGACTATTGGATCTCAAGAACTTAGTGCTAAGTATTGCTATTTGTCATCCATTCCAGCATTACAGAATGCAGAATTTGTGGCATACAGAATATCATTTTTAAAATGTTGAAATGTTTCCAGATTTCTATGAAGAACCAGGAGGTTAATGAAAACTCTATATGGGGATTGTCAAAAGGTATGTCATCCCTCACTGTACCCAAATTATGTAGAAAAATAAGCATCAGCCAATAGTTCAGGGTTGAATCATCTCCACTCAGAATCCAATAAACAAAAGGCTGTAAAGTACTCCACAAAAATTCTTCAGTGCCAGCTAAGAAGTCATTTTTCAGTCTTTTACAAACACCATAAAGAACTTAAGAAAGGAGATGTTTAGTTAACCACCATAATTAAAACATTGCATCAATGACAGGGATTTTTATAATAACAAGAATCACTGAAGAAACTATTTTATGATCAAAATAGTTCCAGCTGTTGTTGTTGTTGTTGCTGCTGCTTTGAAAATGGTCAGGGATGAACAGCTTCCATCTTTCTGGACCTAGAAAAAATCTGATTCTCTCTCTCCCTGCACTTCCCCCTGATTTTATTTTTAGTTTTCAAAATTTGACCTTATATCTCATATAAGCACTATCCCAAAATAGCAGTATTTGCTGATTTGCATTGAGTCCTTTTAAAAATTCCTAGTAATACAATCAGTATTTATGAAGTGGTTTAAATTGCAGTGTATAGTACCACTCTCTAATCACACCTTGTATAAACAGTTCTGTTTTAGTCCAGAAGTAACAGTCAGGGTTTATGGACTTTGGCATGGGTTTTACATTCTGCAACTTGAGTAAGTTTTTACAATGCTGGATACTATTGCCTGTCTCTACCATTACCATCTGCATCTTTAAAACCTATGGAGTAACAGCAAGATTCAATGAGAGATCATCCTTTTTATGATCATATGAAGAAAATTTATAATGCTATTAATAAGGGGTGTTGGATTCTTTTCACACTTTTTATGTTCTTCTTGCCCTGGACTCAACATATTCTGGCCCTCCAGATATTTGACTGCAACTCCAATTCAGACCTCTCCACTGGCTATGCTGGCTAGAGCTGGTAGAAATTGTGTTAGAACAGAGGTTCTTAACCTTTGACCATCCAAATGTTTTGGACTTCAGCTCCCTCAATTCTTGAGCATTGACTATACTGACTGGGACTTCTGGGAGATGAAATCCAAAACATCTGGAAGACCAAAGGTTGAGAACCACGACATTAGAACAACATCAGAAGGACCACCAGTTGTTTTAGTCTGTCCCCAACTAACCAGCTTCTCTGAGTGGGGAGGTTTACTAGATATGACTTTCAGTCTCTTCCTTGGTAATCCATCCTTGTTTTGTTATAGGATCTCAGCAGGAGATTTCTGTATGCCTTCTCTATGAACTTTCTCAGCTCTGCACTCATATACTTTGTGAACTGCATAACACATTGTGTGAGTTCTAACTAGTGTCTTGGTTGTTAATTTATTCTTTTAAAAAGTTCCTTCTGAAGTTCCAGTGTGGTGATGCACTATTGCAGGCTGTCACTTGTTTAGTAATTTTTTTTTAGTATAACCATTGACATTGCATTAGAATTCATTCATTTTCTAATCTTATGACCAGAAGAGAGTGTGTGTGCATGCACACATGCTTCCTTTCCTAAAAACTACACCACAATGACTTGACCAGACCTGGCATGCATAATCAGTGTGAATGCATTTGGGACATCCAGTGACTCAATTTTGACTTTCTGTTCTGCACAATTCTTTTTTAATTAGCACTCGCAGTACTGGCTGCCCAGCAATGTTTTGACACCATGGATGTTTAAAGGGACTGTATAGAACAGAACAAGATAACAACTCACTGAGACAGCATCAAATACACAGACCCGGGGGGGAAATGGATATTGGCAGTCATACCAACCCTGAAACACTGGTTTAAAAACAATGTGAAGTTATGTATATGAATAATCTAGCAAGTAATGAAGGGGAAGCCAATTATGATGGCTATAGGCCAGTTCCTGAACCAGAGAGAAGAGGCTTCTGAATTCTAGTTGCAAGGGAACAAGAGCAAACGAGATGCTATTCAGCCCTGGCATCATATATACAGAACTTGGGTAATCTTGTATGATTACTAGTGGAGCCTAAATTGACCAGCATCTCATATGATCACTGGGGGAGCATACATTTTTGCTAGTGTTCTTCACCAGACTCTTATTCTGCCCCCTCTGAAACACTAGCTGATATGTGCCAGAGGGCTAGACGATAATGGCTCATCTTTTTCCCCCCAGCTGCAAAACTGATTGTGACCAAGTGCCATGACTCACCCTCTGGATGATTCAGACAAGAAGAAGGAAGAGGAGGTGGCTCATTGGTCACCAGGATCTCTCTCACCCTACACTAATCACTGAATGTCCCTGAAAGGTTGCATGGAAGAGTTGTTTTAAAAGGTGATTCTGGATACCTCTTTTGACAACAAGCTTAAAAACATATACACTGACATAATGGGAGGTGACCACCAGTGTATGTCAACCACTAGGATAGTCATTGCCTCCTGCCTGGACTTGTGCATGTGTGCATTGCTTTGGCAATGTGACAGAAACAGAGCAAGAGACATTAGATGTCATCCTGTTAATGACATACACATGCTACAAATATGAAGTTCTTTTTGTGGATGATGTACAATGGTTGTATTCAGCAAATGGATCCATTGCAAATATGACTGGGCATTTAAATTGAGTAGTATGCAAGTGTGCATTGTGTTCCATGATGACATATTAGTTTCTAATCCTCATTTGTTGCACTGCATTGTTGTTCACTACAGAAACTGTACAATTAATGCAGAATGTAACTTTGTTGGTGGTTATTTATGCTCTATGTTACCAATGTAAGATCTCACCAATGGCATGCACAAGAACTGGATCAGAAGCTCACTGCAAAATAAATTGGGCCAGTATTCTCTAAAAGCACCAGATCCTGTCTGATCTTGGAAGCTAAGCAGGGTCACCCCTGGATAGTACTTAGATGGTAGACCACCAATAAATACCAGGTTCTATAGGCTATATTTCAGAGGAAGGAACTGGTAAAACCACCTCTGAGTATTCTTGGCCTAAGAAAACTCTATAAAATTCATGGGGTCACCATAAGTCAACAGGTGGCTGGAAGGCATGCATGTGCATGCACACACACACACACACACACACACTCCCAGTCTAGGCACTTCTGTAGCATACTGCAATCATGTCCTGACTATGGGCTTCCATTGTCATCTGGATGCCCACATAAGGAAATGGGATGATTGACCAGGAATGCCTTTGGTCTGGTCCAGTAGGGTTCTTTGTTTCATTCCTAGACTTTATACAAAAGAATCAGGAACAACCTTCAGATATAATAATTCTCCCTTGTTGGAATTGTCAGGAGTTAGAGACTGAACTCCATTATAAAATGTCCGAACAACTGCAGAACCATGCTGAGTCATAATGGCTGACTAGTCAGGCCACTAGAGGGCAATGTCCTGTAGATGTATATATGGGAAAGCTCAAAACAGAGCCTGTTTTTTTTTGCTTCTGAGATAGTTTTTTGGCTTCTGCTGGGGATTGAGTGTCCTGTCATCCCCTGACAGTGGTTATGGGCCTAGCTGATTGATCTCAGATTAGATAAGGTGCACCCAGAAAAATTCCCAGAAACTCTCTCTTGTTTTGAGTGTTTTTGGCTAGTTGGCTGAGAAACAGTTAAGTTTCAGCCAGGCCATGTAATATATTAAAGTAACCTTGAAGTGCTGCCAGCTGCCAGCTGTTTGTGTTTTCATAGATGGAGAATTGTTGACTCAATCTGCAGAATGGGAGATAATAGTCTCTGTCCACTTTGAAAAGCTGGCTGATGGAAATTATTCAGCATGGAGTTTATACATGGAGGCTTTATTAATTAAGGACAATTTGTGGCACGATTTGGAGAATGAAAGTGTGATCCCAGAGGGTTCAGAAGATGAAATAGCAGCATTCAGACTAGCAGACCAGAAGGCTAGAGCTGCAATTCTCTTATTGCTCAGCCCCTCCCAGTTAATACATGTGGGCCCAGCAAAGACATCCTTTTAGCTTTGGGCAGCTTTGAAAACGGTTCATCAGAATTCGTCCTGCCTCTCAAAGATGATATGGACTAAGAGGGTTTTTAACACAAAGCTGTCTACTGGAGGCTGTGTAAAAACCCATTTGGAGGAAATGAGGCAGCTTTTTTGAGACGTGGCCAATAGAAGGGTGACCATTCCTGAAGCCCATAAGTGTTTTATTTTATTGGGCAGTTTGCCAAAGGAATGGAATTCCTTATGTACAGTCTGCAGACCACCATGGAGAGTGATTTGTCTATAGACCTGGTAGCTGGGTGTATTCTGGAAGAGGTCCAACACAAGCAATTTGATTCCCGGATGAAGGGGAATAAACAGCCACAAATTACCAGACACAATCAGGAGAGCAATGAAACAGAGGCAGCTGTGGAGGAGGAAGCCTGAAGCTATTTCTGATGCAAAAAGCCTGAACATTTCCAGAAGGATTGTAAGATGCCTGCACTGGATAGGAGGGGTGCATCCTCTCAGACTTCAAGCCATGCCTTTGTAGCAAAGCACCATCCTGATGGTACTGAGGAAAGAATTTGGTTACTTGATAGTGGGGCTACACACAATATGGTAAATGATTTACAGTTGTTAAGCAATGTTAAAAATGCTTCCATAACCAATATTACTCTTGCAGATGGTGTTCCAGAAAGGTGCAGAAAATGGGCACTGTATATGTCCCATCTTTTGGTAAAGATTTTGAAAATATGTTAACAAACTAGAGAATTGTATATTAAGTGTGTCCCAAATGACTACTGATGGTTATAAAGTGATATTTCAGGGGGAACACTGTACAGTAACAGAAAGGCATAACATGAATAATGTATGTGCAAAAGGGATAAAGAAACATGGGTTGTATTACATGTTGTCTAAAGGGAAGGTGACAAATGTGAATCCTGCAGACAATATACCGCTACATGATAAGTGTGTTCATTACTACCACAGGCTAATGGGCCATGCTAGTTACAAAGAGTTAAAGGAGCTAGCAAAAGTTTGCCCTGGTCTAAGCATGAAACACTGCCCAAGATTCTTAAAATGTGCAGTGTGCAGGAAAGTTAAGGTGAAGGCTTTCCCTATTGCCAAAAAGACCCAATGTGTCACCAACAGACCCTTTGAAGTTGTCCATGCTGATTTAGCAGGCCCCTATAAGCCCACTGAAGGGGGTAACTGCTATTTATTTGTGAAGTGGACAGACACACTAGGTACACCTATGTATACCATATATTCCGGAGTATAAGATGACTTTTTAAGCTTCTCAAAATCTTTTCAAAATTAGGGGGGCATCTTATATGCCGGAATAGGGCTCCCCATTGTGGTTTCATAAAGATGTGTGGATGGGGGAAGGATTGCCAGCACCCGCCCTTCCCTAAGCTGCAATGAGGAGCCCTATAAGTCGACACCCCGCCCAGCCAGCCACCCCTCTGTACCCCCCGAAGCCACAATCAGGACCCCAATTGTGGCTTCAGGAATGTTGGGTGGGGCCAGGAATGTTGGGTGGGGATCCCCAGCCACCAGCCCGTCATGAAGCCACAATTGGGACCCTGATCCTGGCTCTGTTAAGGGTGGGTGTGGGGTGGAAAGCCCCCCCCCAGCCACCAGCCCTTCATGAAGTGATGAGCGGGACCCCAATCCTGGCTTTGTGAAGAGCGGGTGTGGGCTGGAAAGCCACCCCAGCCACCAGCCCTTCACGAAGCCACGATCGGGACTCTGATCCCAGCTTTGTGAAGAGTGGATGTGGGCTGGAAAACCCCCCAGCCTCCCGCCCTTCACGAAGCCACAATCGGGACTCCGACCCAGGCTTTGTGAAGAGTGGATGTGGGCTGGAAAGTCCCCCCACCATCAGCCCTTCATGAAGCTGCGATCAGGACCCCAATCCCAGCTCCGTGAAGGGTGGGTGTGGGCTGGAAAGCCCCCCCAGCCTCCCGCCCTTCATGAAGCCATGATCAGGACCCCAATCCTGGGTTCTTGAAGAGCAAGTGTGGGCTGGAAAGCCCCCACCAGCCACCAGCCATTCATGAAGCTGCGATCGGGACCCTGATCACAACTTCATAAAGAATGGGTGTGGGCTAGAAAGCTCCTCCCAGCCACCATCCCTTCACCAAGCCGCGATTGGGTTTTTGTCCTCCCCACTTTTTTTAGTCCTACATTTTGTTTATTAGGTCTGTGTTATGTTTGTGATATTGTTTTTTATGTATTTTTTATAGATTTAAAGTGATATGTTTTAAAAAGAATCAGTAAATAGATTTTTAAAAATCCCTCAGAGGTAGATATGCTGTGGCTCTTTAGATGATGAACTGCAATTCCCAGGATTTCTGACCAGTGGCTTGGCTGCAGTGTACCAGCCCTTGGAGACACAAGCAATTTGAAGCACTGAAACTTAAAATTATTGCATACTTTGACACAGAATATTCGTTACATCACAGAATACACACTCAATTCAGATACAACTAAGCTGATGCCACATGCTAGTATACACTTTACTAGTATCAGAAACTCTAAGATCTGCCCTTTTGATGGATAAGAAGCCCCTAAAGAAAAAGGTATTCTTGAACCAGAACACTGTCACGTGTCTTTTGTGTTTGTTTCCTCATAAGCTTTCCAGCCTCCACCCCATTGTGGCTTCGTGAAAGGCAGGTGGCTGGAGGGGGGAGGCTGGAGAGGGGAGTTTGGGATATACTCACCCCATAAGAAAATGAGGGGTAGTCTTATATGGTGAGTATATCCCAAATTCTATATTTTAACTTAAAAATTGGGGGGGGAGTAATCTTATACACCCAGTCGTCTTATACACTGGAATATACGGCAGTTACTGAAGGAGAAAATCAGGCTGCAGACAGGTTCTTTGAGTGGGTTAACGTGGTAGAACATGAATTTCCTTCTCATAACGTTTCCAGTTGAGTGATGGATAGGGGAGGGGAATTCTTATCTAACAGTCTGCAGACCTGGATGCGTAGGAGTGGCATTAGACACAAGACCACAAACCCACCATCTCCAGGGGAGGATAGGCTTGCAGAAAGCAAAATTGGGATGTTGAAGTGCATGATGGAGTGCATGATGGAAGATGCACAAATAACAGCTGGGCTGTGGGCGAGAGGCAGTGAAGGCTGCTGCTTACCATTTAATTAGACTGTGGACGTCTTAGCATCAACCAGACCACATATTGTCTATTGTATGGTAGAGCACGAAACCTCAAGCACCTGAGGGCTTTTGGACAGTATGCAAATGTACTGATTCACCCAAGCCTAAGGAAGCCTGGGCAGCCTAAAACCAGGAGGCTGCGTTTCCTTGGCTATGAGGGTAATAGGTATGTGTTTTCTCTCCATCCTGGAAAGGTGGTGTTCTCCAGGAGTGCAAGCTTTGAAATGCACTCAAGGTGGGACAGATTGCATTGTAATCAGGAGGTTTTTGTTCCCTTGGGGAGTGATGTGCCAACAACTCCCCAAAGTCCCACAAATGGAGGGGTGGTAATGCCTGATGATGAAAGGGAGGCACAGGAAGAAAAGCCTGGCACTTCACATGCCACTCCAACACACACACCACCACAAACTAGTATTGAGCCTGACACAGGGAGAGATAGAAGCAACAGTGTAAGTGAGGATGAGTCAGGTAGAACTACAGTGCTCATCTCCAGAAGGTCAACGAGGGTCAGAAAGGCTCCTGACAGATTTGTTGTTCAGGAAGCCAGGTTATGCAATGTCATGGCAGAGGAGAATGCAAGTTTTCAGGATCTCCTAAAACTTCCTCAGGAAGAGCAGGAGAGTTCGAGTCACTAGTTGAGAGGAAATGTTCCATGTAGTTGAGAGGCCCAAAGATCAAAAGGCTATTTGTTGCAGGTGGGTGTACAAGCTTAAGGACATGCCTGATGGGACACAAAAGTATAAGGCACGCGTTGTTGCAAAAGGCTTTTCGCAGGAGCGCTACACCAATTTTGACAAAACCTTTTCGCCCACAGCAAAGCCAGAAAGTCTTAGGTTAGTGTTAACAGTAGCAGCCAAGAGGCAAATGGTTGTGCAACACTTTGACTTTGAAACAGCATGCCTGAATGCTGATCTTGAAGAGACAGTGTTCATGGAACAGGCTCCAGGATATGACAGTGCAGGTGAGAGCAAGGTGTACTTGTTACGCAAAGCACGCTATGGCTTGAAACAAAGTGCACGTTGCTGGAACAAGTGTATACACCAAGTTTTGGAATCACTAGGTTATACAAGTAGCTTCTCAGATGCCTGTGTGTACACCAAGGGGGCAGGTGATAGTGTTGTCATGCTAGTTATCTATGTGGATAACCTTTGTGTGGCAGCAAAGAGTGCCAGTGATGTCAAGAAAGTGCAGGTGGGGTTAGAAAGCTGGTTCAAGTTAATGGACTTAGGCAGCCTAAGATGTTATCTAGGAGTAGAGATAGAAAGAATTGGTCTTGGAAAAATTTTCCTAAGTCAGAAGATGAAAATTGACAATCTTGTGGCCAAGTGTGGGCTTAGTGAGGCAAAAGTGGTCAGGACACCAATGACCACTGATTTTGTGAAACTGGAGACAGAAAAGGAATTTGAAAGGCCAGACCTGTACCACTTGTTGGTAGGCAGTCTGTTGTTTATTGCAAACAACACAAGGCCTGACATCAGTTTTGCAGTTGGTGTGCTCAGCAGAAGAGTCTCCAAGCCAAGGAGGGTCGATTGGGAAGCTCTGAAGAGGGTAATTAGATTTCTCAAGGGGACCAGGGACATGCGTTTGAAGTTGACAGGAAGTCAGGTGACTCTGGAGTGCTATGTGGACAGCTCTTTTGCTGCTGAGACTTCAGACAGGAAGTCAGTGACCAGATTGGTGGTCAGGTTTGCAGAGAGCCCCTAGTGTGGAGATCAAGAAAGCAGAAAGTGTGGCTATTAGTACCACTGAAGCTGAATTCACAGCCTTGTCTGAAATGGCACGTGACTGACAATGGGTTAGGCAGATGCTTGCAGACCTTGGGGAGCCATGCCAAATGCCTTTTGAGGTGCACGAGCACTCACAAGCCTGCATAGCTATGGCAGAAGCAGAAAATCTGAAATTCAGGACAAAGTACATTGCGGTATGCTACCAAAATGTGAGGCAGTTAATACAAGAAGGTGTCTTGTGTCTGAGGTAATGTCCATCTGGGGACAATGTTGCAGACCTGTTCACGAAAGCCCTTCCAGCAGGAGGCCATGAGGAGATGGCAAAGAGGCTAGGCCTTGTCACTATGGTGTAAAGTGAAAGGTGTCAAAAGGAAAGGTCAACTGACAGACGATTGATGCCCAACAATGTATGTTAATGATGTTATGTTGTGATGATAACATATGTCCTGTGCAGTAGTTTGCCAATTGTGGAGGGGATTGTCAGGAGTTAGAGACTGAACTCCATTATAAAATGGCCGAACAACTGCAGAACCATGCTGAGCCATAATGGCTGACTGCATGAACTACCAAGCCATGCCTGGTCAGGCCACTAGAGGGCAATGTCCTGTAGATGTATATATGGGAGAGCTCAGAACAGAGCTCACTGCCTCCTCTTTTCTCTTCCTGTGAATGCTGAGGCCTTGTGAAGCAGTTTCTCCTGCAATTGTAAATATTTGTATATATTGCAACTGTTTGACTTTGAAGATAAAAGTGCCTCCTGCTTATTTGGACGTCAAACACTCTGTGTGTGAGTATTCTTGGGAACAGGTTGCTACTGAGTCTGCTGAGATAGTTTTTTGGCTTCTGCTGGGGATTGAGTGTCCTATCATCCCCTGACAGGAAGAGCCTTCTCATCTCTATGGCTAGGCTGAAATTTTTCCAAGCATTATTCTGCTGTGAAAGGAGAGGAGGGCAACCAAGATGAGCAACGGTCTGGAAACAACGGTTTATAAGGAGTGACTTAGGGAACTGCATAGGTTTAGCTTGGAGAAGATTAGAAGATGACCTGATAGCCATTTTAAAATATTTGAAGGGATGTCATTTAGAAGATGGAACAAGTTTGGTTTTTTGCTGCCCCAGAGACAGGACATGAAGCAATCAACTCAAATTACAAGAAAGAAAGAAAAAAAAAAAAGATTCCACCTAAAGAACTTTCTGATGGTAAGAAACATTCAAGAGTAGAATGGAAAGTGTCAAGGGTTGTAGACTCTCCTCTTGAACTGTGTAAGAGGGTAGCTAGTGATATTTCAGGGGTGCTTTAGTTATGTATTCCTGCATGGCAGGGGCAATTCCATTCTATGATTATCAAGTGATTTCTAGGAGGACACTAAAATGCAAACATTTTCAGGGCAGGGAGGGCTTACTTAACCTTATACAGTGGCCAAAAGTTTTCTGTGTGTCCCCCTTGATAAAGCTCTTCTTTCCAAGGGCCACACTGGTTACAGGAGTTCAACGATCTCTTTGCAGCTTGTAGCCATTTGTTCTTGGGAGTGATGCGACAAGATATAGATGCTATGGTCAATGCCTCAGACCACTTCCCACCAACTACTTCCTGCTTCACAGAATAGCATGAGAGCTCCACAATCTGACAAGGCATTCCTCCAAAGGCATTCTGGAAAGTGCATGTGACTAGCAGGAAGCTGAAGAAAGAGCTTCATAAGAGTTACAGCACATTTTAAACAAAAAAAAGGTGAAAAAGCACAGGGGAGTATTGAAAATATTCAGCCCTCTTGTATTGTTAAGTAGACTAAGCAGCACACACAGAGACAGAGACACAGGAAATTATCAGATGCGGTTAATGTGGCACCAGAATAATGACAGAGGAATGCAAAAGGATGCAAATATCACACAACATTGTCCTTTTGCATCCCACTGTTATTATTCTGGTATTTCTTTTTATTGACTGGCCGGAGCTGTAAATGGATCGCTCATCCCGTTTTGGTGCCGGCATTGCCAGTGTCTGAAACCTCTCACCATTTTTGACTCATGGTGCCAGCATCAATGGGCCAGAACAATTCTGGGTGGGATCACGAGAACAAGGTAGCATACCCTCTTTTTTGTACCCTCCCTGGGTTATTTGTTTTTAGTGCGTATATGTGCTTTTCTGAACTGTTTGTGTGTATTTTTCTTTTTCTTTTTGAATTTCCCACGCTCATGTCTTAGAATCATACAATCATAGAATCATAGAGTTGAAAGAGACCACAAGGGCCATCCAGTCCAACCCCCTGCCATGCAGGAATACAATCAAAACACACACAACAGGTGGGCATCCAGCCTCTTTAAAAACCTCTGAAGAAGGAAACTCCACCACACTCCAAGGCAGCGGCTTCCACTGTCAGACAGCTCTTACCATCAGGAAGTTCTTCCTAATGTTTAGGTGGAATCTCTTTTCCTGTAGGTTTGAGCCTACTGCTCTGTGTCCTAGTCTCTGGAGCAGCAGAAAACAAGTTTGCTCCTTCTTCAATATGACCTGCTTTCAAGTATTTAAACATGACTATCATGTCCCCTCTTAACCTTCTCTTCTCCAGGCTAAACATACCCAGCTCCCTAAGCCACTCCTCATAGGGCATGGCTTCCACACCTTTCACCATTTTTGTCACGCTCCTCTGGACACATTCCAGCTTGCCAATATCCTTCTTGAATTGTGGTGCCCAGAACTGGACACAGGATTCCAGGTGAGGTCTGACCAAAACAGAATAGAGTGCTACTATTACTTCCCTTGATCACACTATACTCCTATTGATGCAGCCTAGAATCACATTGGCTTTTGTAGCTGCCACATCACACTGTTCACTCATGTTCAGCTTGTGGTCTACTAAGACTCCTAGATCCCTAGATGCTACAAAGAAATGTGGCAAGTCTTCTGTCAGTCATACATCTGGCTGGCAATATTTCTTTGTAATGCCTGAAGTGAAATTCTACAGCTTCAAGTTTTCACTAGAAAGAGTTCTTCTTTGGAAACTTAAAAGTAGCACCACCATCACCACATGGTCTTCTCATGAAAATGGGCGGGATTTCAGTCCAGGAAGTGAACAGAGCTCCGTTAGAGTGCCATTCATTCCTGAGTTGCCTTTGGATGGAAGATAAGGTAAGTCTGATGGGGAGGGTTATAGTGCTGGGATGTGGACGGGATAGGAGATAGTGGGATAAGAGCACTTTTTGTGCTCCTGTCTGATAATCTCCACAGACATTCACTTTGGTCCATTTTTCTTCCCAATATTTCAGGGAGTGGGATTCATTTCATACCCATCCACCAAATGGTCAACAAAAAGCATTTTTGAAAAGTTTGTTGCAGCCATGGTGTGGGTAGAGGAACAGTAGGAAGGTAGGATTGCTTAATTCATTCTCTCAAAACCTACCTTGGCTGATTATTATTATTATGTTTATTTATATAGCGCCATAGGCTTTACATGGTGCTTTACAGAGGAGAAAAATGATAATCTAAAATAAACACAAAAACCTGCCTACGGCACACAATTTAAAACCATAAACAAGATTATAAAATTAATAAAATATTACCATAACAGGATTAAAACAATACTATAAAAGTGTGAATTAATACAAATAATATGGACATAAAAATCTGCTTTTCTTTTCTGATCCTGCCTGAAACCTCTAAGGGAAGAGTCCTGCATCTTCTGTTCAGTGTCTCATTTTTGGGCATCTTGTCATGATAAAATAATGAAATTATCTTTTTTGTGGATATGAGAATCTTGCCCATTTAGAAGTAAACCCTTGAAGACATCTAGCCACAGAAGCTATTTGGTCCACTCATTAGCTTTTTGAAGTTTTCTATGTAACCATTGTCCTGCTATCAAAGACATTCTTTGTAAGCAGGTTGGCTCTATAAATTTAGCTATATAATACAGGTCTCCTTGGGAAAACTCATTTCATCACTTGGAATTAATAGTGAAACAATACCGTATATAGAATAAAGACAAGAAGGAAATAGGAATGGGAGTATAGGAATGGTTAGGGTAATTTCCATTTAGAAAGCAATACCTTTTCATTTCCTTCATTCTTGTTCCTTCCTAAACATTCATTTATGTGCCAGTTTGGAAAGATATGGTTATAAAAGGCAAAATAAATGACAATCCCTCCTCCTCCCTTGATTCATTTCAGTTAAGTCTTTTGAGAATTTCACTAACAGAATTGACAATTGAAATCAAGGTATATATTAAGCTGTATGTATTGGTATCTATTTCAAAAATACTGTACATACTGAAGAGCATGCCTATGTATACTTTCCACTGACTCCAATATTTCTGCATCATGAAGAAAGTGATAGCTTTAAAAAAAAAATCTAGTTTATGTTTAGAGATTGCACCGTTCTTCTCTAGAAATGTTAGGAGTTATAATTGTGAAGTTTCTAGTCAGGACATGTGTTAGATTGAAGTGAACCCTGAACTGGTTCTGATGGTTCCCAAGGCAAAGCGGGCTTCTCGCCAGAGCAATCAGAATCAAGCCATGGTGCGTATGAAGTTCTGTGTTCAGTTCAGGCATTAGAATGGCAGGCAGTTTATCTGCAAAAAAAAAAAATCCATCTTCTAAAGTTTTGCTTCTCTGAAAACTTCCAGAGCAATGGATGGGGCAAAGAGAAGGCAGTGGGTTGAGTGGCTGACAGTTCCACCTACATAGGGGACACTGTACCAGGAGCTTTTCAATGATTACTAGCTATACCCGGTTTAACATACACCATTATCTACATATATAAAACACTTTGGTATGTTTCCGTTCCCACTCTGCTGATTGGCCACTTAGGAAACATGTCAAGAGTATGATCATTTGACACATTAATATATAACCTTTCAAATCAACTATAATGGCTAGTTTCATGCTGAGAGCCCCACCGCCACCATGCAACTGTACACACACCATGCCACACATATACCACACACAAATACTGCACACGTGCCAGGATGCGAGAGTCCCTCTGCTGTCACCATGCAATCGCACAAACACAGAAACACCCCATGGTACACACAATGCAAACCAGGAAGTGACAGCCCATCCACCACCATGCACAAACATGCACACCCCACACTACACAAACACACCCATGCTACAACATCCCCACATTACATACATACACACACAACCACCACCACCCCACACACACCATACATGCCAGGACACTAGAGCTCCTCCACCACCACGTTTAGATAGGACTTGAAGTTTTCTACATGTTTCCAGGCCACAGGGCTGGTTTAAGGAATTTTGGGGGCCCCTGCAGTGCTTTATTTTGGGGCCCCCATATGTTTATCTCAGGTCAGTGTAACCTAACCTATTCACAGTAGAGGATGTTCAGATTCCAGTAGGACCCCCGTATCCACAGATTCATTATCCATGGGACACAAAACAGCACACCTACCATAGAGTCTTCCTAGAAAAGATGTCCTCCCTAGCCATTTTCTAGGCCCTCCAAGGCAACTCTATGGTATTCTAAACTAGAAGTCCCATTATTTTCAATGGTGTTCACTATTATCCACAGTTTTCAGAATCCATGCCTGCACAGAACCAATCCCCAGTGGATAAGGGGGTCTACTGTATTATATAATTCACCACCAATAATTTAGTTTAAAAACTATATTATAGGCACTAACAAAATATTTTTTGTTAATTAGCAATTAATGCAATGGTGTAGATTTCCTCAAAAAAAGAAAAAAAAAGAAAAAGAAAGTAGACTATAAGCTAAACATGAGTTAGCAGTGTGATGCAACAGCAAAAAATGCCAATGCCATTCTAGGCTGCATTAATAGGAGTATAGTGTTTAGATCAAGGGAAGTAATAGTGCCACTGCATTCTGCTTTGGTCAGACCTCACCTGGAAGTCTATGTCCAGTTCTGGGCACCACAATTCAGGAAGGGTATTGAGAAGCTGGAGTGTGTCCAGAGGAGGGCAACCAAAACGGTGGGAGGTCTGTAAGCCATTATGCCCTATGAGGAGAAGCTTAGGGAACTGGGTATATTTAGTCTGGAGAAGAGAAGGTTGAGAGGTGTCATGAGAGCCACGTTTAAATATTTGAAGGGATATCATACTGAAGATGGAGCAAGCTTGTTTTCTGCTGCTCCAGAGACAAGGACATGGAGCAAAAGAGATTCCACCTAAACATTAGGAAGAAGTTCCTGATGGTAAGAGCTGTTCAGAAGTGGAATGCACTGCCTGGGAGTGTGGCAGAGTCTCTTTCGGTGGTTTTTAAGAGAGGCTGGATGGCCATCTGTCATGAGGGCTTTGATTGAGTGTTCCTGCAGGGCAGAAGCCGATTGGATGGGATGGTTGTTGGGGTCCCTTCCAGCCCTATGATTCTACAATTCTAGGCTGCATTCAGAGCCTGGGAAAGTTACTTTTGGATTACACCTCTCAGAATCCCCCTGCCATTACCCTTCTCAAGGTCTGGTTGCATTGTTCCTTTTCCAGCATTCTCTAGCCCAGTGGTCTTTAAACAGAGGCTGGATGGCCATCTGTCAGGGATGCTTTGATCATGATTTCCTGTATGGCAGGAGGTTGGATTGGATGGGAGAGACCCCAGGAAATCATGTTAAGAGCAGCTGGAAAGATGGGCTGGAGGGATCTATGTGGAAGGAAGGAAGGAAGGAAGGAAGGAGAGAGCAACAAAAATTCAGAAAAAGGAGGCAAAGAAAGAAGGAAGGGAGAGAGGGGGGGGATTAAAAAAAAGAAAGAAGCCCTTTCTGACGAGAGAGCAGGGGAGAACAAGATGACCCCCATTCCCTCCTCCTCCTCCTCCTCCTCCTCCTCCTCCTCCTCCTCCTTCTCTCTCCCTCTCTGTGTGTGTCTCTGCCTCTGCCCCCCTCTCTCTCTCTCTCACACACACCCTCTCTGACACACGTGCCTGGCTGGTTTGCCTTTTGACAATGATCGGGGAGGAGGGGGGAGGGAGCAACAAACTCCCTCCAAAATCAGCCACACAAAGAAAGCTCCGTCTTCCTCTTTCGCTTTGGTTGGTTTTTTTTAAGCCAGCAGGAGGTTTTTTCAGGAGGAGGGTTAGGTCAGGATGGGGGCCCCTGCCTGTGTGGACCCCCCACGGATGCTCATTTGGCGGTATGGTTAAGCCAGCCCTGCCAGGCCAAGGAGCAGCTACAGGTAGCACAGAAAGGCCAAGGAGCAGCTACAGGTAGCACAGAAGACTATGTTGTGGTAGCCAAGACTGAGGGTGGAATGCTGCTCATATATAGCAGTTCCCTTGGCTGCTTCAGGTGTGCTGCATGATTGTAGCTGGCTGCATCTGATAGCTTGGCCCTGGTTCTTCCAAGACTCCCACAGCCAGGGCCTGAGTTTGCAAAGAGGCTTTGCCGACTGCTGCAGCCAGGGACCTAGTCCTGTGAGGAGAGGCAGATCCTGATACCTAAGCAGCAAATCAGCACTCTAAAAACAGCAACATACCCAAAAGAATTATATATATAGATTGTTTGAGAGTGGAGGAGGCTCATGAAACCCTTTGCTTAGGGATCTCTAGTGCTGTTTGGTCTTTCAATGTTGGAGGAATTTAGGATGCTTTCAGTGGTGGTTCTATGCTGCTAGCATTAACTTTGCAACCTTAACCATGAACCTTTAATATTTTCTCTTTCTTAAGTTCCTGATTCAGTTCAAATGTTCTTCTTGTTCTTTTTTTTTCCTCTTCTCACTCCAAATTAACCATTTTCCTTGTCATTTTTTTGCAGAGTAAATCTCTCTATTTGTCCCCCCTCCTTATTTTTCTATTTTTTTTCTCCATTCCATCTCCCTAGCTGTCTCTCTTACCCTGCAGCAGCATTTAGGTTTACAGATGTTGGAGGACTCAGGCTGTGAGTCACTGACAGCTTGAATTCAAAGGGTTACACCTTCTTGAGATGGGAGGGAACACTGGAAAACTGTAATTGCCATCTCCTATCTCTCTAGCCATGCTTTTCTGCTCTACTTCCTTTTTATTAGCAGTAACTTAAAACTTTAGTTGTGCATTTGGAAATACAGTTAGGCAGCCAAAGAAAAGGGGCAAGCAAAGCTACCAAGCAAATTCAAACCCATGTAAGAGTTCTAGGTATGAACAAATTTCAGTCTCACTGTCTACAATATTAGAAATTTGGAGAATGAAGAAAAAATTCATATGGGTCAGCAGAATTCTTATTTGGGAGGGGGGGACAATAGCCTCAATTTTGTCCTCCCCACAATAGCTACATCCTAGGCATAGCAAGCACACTCCCTTCTTTGTGTGTTTGCTTAACTGTAGCATTGAATATATGAGTAGAGATGAATGGATAGATGGATAGATAGATAGATAGATAGATAGACAGATAGATTATTCTAGTGAAATTTATCCAGCAAGAGCAGGACGAATTTATGCACACACATACATAACTTGCTATGCACTGCAGCAAAATGCAATTTCAGTGTGATAATTTCAGGTACCTACTTGGATGTATGGAGTTTATTGTTCAGTCTAGATTGTGTTCTAAAGCCAGGATGAGGAAAGTGTGACCTGTGGGCTACATGCAGCACTGAATATTTTTTTGTGCCTTCAAAGTCCCTGTGACCTCATTCCTTAAAAATATTTTTGTGTGGCCCTGCAAAGGTCAATATTACTCCCCCAACAATAAGATGCTACAAGCAGTTTTCCTGCATGAGGGGTGAGTGGATGAGAATGCTTTTACCTTTTTGATCCCAAGAGATTTCCCCCACCTTTTTAAAAAATGAGCTGACTGTCTAGTCACTTCCTGTTTGGAACTCTCTCTCTCTTTCTGTGTGTGTGTGTGCTTTCAAGTCACCTGTTAACTCATGGCAACCCCATGAATTTCATAAGGTTTTCTTAGGCAAGGAATACTCAGAGGTGGTTTTGCCAGTTCTTTCTTTTGAAATGTAGCCTACAGCACCTGGTATTTATTGGCAGTCTCCCATCCAAATATGTCATTTCCTTTGGAACTAGAGGCATGCAAAGAGGCTTCCAAATGTACCAAAATGGCTAATAGCACTGTCCCCAAATGTTAGGGATGCCATTCACCATTTTGGGATGAAACAAAATAACACCCCAATTTTGGGGCAAATGAGCAAAAATAGGTCATGCAGAGCATCAGGTTCATGTGTGAGGGGCTACCCAGCCCCCCAGTCCACCCAGCAGTTGCTCCCACTCCAAAGATGATTTTAAAATGATACACAAATGGCACAAAATCAATTTGCAAAGTCAGTAATACATTCAGGACAGCATCACTCAGATCACATGTATGAAGCGCTGGGAATCAATCCAGAGGCTGCTAATTTAGCCCCAGAGCACTGAATTGTTTCTAATGTTTAAGAAAACAACATTTGTAATCATTCCACATGTTGTGCATATTTTTTGCCAGCACAAGAAGTTGCTCTTTCAGGCTTGTTTAACTTTTTCAGTTCATCTGTTTGGTGATTTCTTGGTTGGTTTTTTTTTTTTTTTAATGAAATGCGACTGCTTTGTTGACTCAATGAATATAAAGACGATACAGTGAGAGGCCTGTTCAAAACATAACTCAGAAACTCATGACAAACAGGGAAAGCTAATGATTTTGTGATTTGAATGGATGGCACCATTCTGTCCTCCATCCCCACACCTCAGAAATTCAGTTAAATTATTGGTAGGAATGACTCCCTTTCTTATAATTATTCTAAAGAGGTGTCTGTCTGTCTATCTGCCTGCCTGCTTGCCTGTCTTTCTAATGAATCTGAGAATTCATGGTGAGCTTGTAAGGCACCTATAGCACACCCCAGTCATAGAATCATAGAATAATAAAATAACAAAATAATAAAATCATAGAGTTGGAAGAGACCACAAGGATCATCCAGTCCAACCCCCTGTAATACAGGAATACAAAATTAAAGCACTCCCAACATATGGCCAACTAGCCTCTGTTTAAAAACCTCCAAAGAAGGAGGCTCCACTACACTCTGAGGCAGCATATTCCACTGTCAAACAGCTCTTACCACCAGGAAATTCTTCCTACTGTTTACGTAGAATCTATTTTACTGTAGTTTGATCCCATTGCTCCATGTCCTAGGGCTTGTCTACACTGGCTGCTTAATTTAGGGTCAGTCCAGAGCATTATGCTCCAGACTGGCTTCAGATGAACCACTGTGGCAGCCACATACCATGGGCTGCATCTGGTGCAACAGCCATTGTTGTCCATACAGGCCAACTAGGCCAACACTGCATTGGTTCCCCTGGCCTGCTCCCTGTTTTTGGAGCTGCTGCTGCTGCCTCACCAGCAGAGCAGCTCCCTGCAAGAGCCCAGCCAGTGGTGTCACTTCTGCTAAGGTCAGAACAGGGTGCCTGGACATGTGGTCAACAAGACGTTCACTCTGCACCCTCCTTGATGACCATGCAGGTGCCCCATTCTGCCTTCAGCGAAAGCAATGCCCCTAGCTAGGCTCTCACAGTGAGCAGCTTGGCTGGTGATGTGGCAGTGGCAGTGGCTCCAGTCGAGATCCATCCTCTTCCCACACTGTTCAGTGCAGATTAGGAGAAATGGTGCTGTGTTTGTGTGTGTGTACAATTGGATCCGGCCCAATCGAAGCTGATCCAGCTGTCCAGAAAGCAAAAGAACACGAGGAGCAAAGTTCAGGGCAAAGTTAGGTTATGGGCAAAAAATGGAGCTACTCCGTGGACATAGCCGTACATCATCTGAACTACCTGTTGGGGTGAGTCCACATTATTTTATGTTGTAGACAAGCCCCTAATCTCTGGAGCAACAGAAACAAAAGGTTGGATATGTACAACATGACATCATTCCAAATATTTAAACATGACTATCATGTCACCTGGTAAAGTTAGCCTCTTCTGCAGGCTAAACATGCCCAGAACCCTAAGCTACTGCTCATAGGGCATGGTTTCCAGTCCTTTCACCATTTTGGTCACCCTCCTCTGGACACATTCCAGCTTCTCAATATCCTTCTTGAATTGTGGTGCCCAGAACTGCACACAATATTCCAAGTGTGGTCTGACCAAAGCAGAATATAGTGGTGCTATTACTTCCCTTGATCTAGACACTATATTCCTATTGATGCAGCCTAGAATCACATTGGCTTTTTTTTTTAGCAGCTGCATCATACTGTTGTCTCATGTTCAGCTTGTGGTCCACTAAGACTTCTAGATCCCTTTCACATATATTGTTGTCAAGCCTGGTGGTTCCCATCCCATATCTTTGCATTTCATTTTTTCTGCCTAAGTGTAGTACCTTAGATTTCTCCCTGTTGAAATTATTATTATTATTATTATTATTATTATTATTATTATTATTTAGTCTTGGCCAAACTCTCTAATCTATTCTGGTCATTTTAAATTCTGATCCTGTCCTCTGGAGTATTAGATCCCCTCCTAATTTGGTGTAATCTTCAGATTTGATAAACATGCCCTTTATTCCACTTTCCAAGTCATTGATAAAGATGATGACTAGTACTGGGCCAAGGACAGAACCCTGTGGAACCCTACTAAGTCACTTAGGATGAAGTGGAACCAGTGGTGAGCACACTTTGGGTTTGGTCAGCCAACCAATTACAAATACACCTAATGGTAGCACTGTCTAGGACACATTTTACTAGCCTATTTACAAGAATATCATGGTGGACTTTGTCAAAGGCTTTACTAAAATCAAGATATGCTGCATCCACAGCATTCACTTCATCTACCAAGCATCTATCTATCTATCTATCTATCTATCTTAGATAAAATTAGTCTGGCATGACATGTTTTTGAGAAACCTAGGTTGACTTCTAGTGATCATAGCATTCATTTCTAACTGCTCACAGACTGTTTAGTGATCTGCTCTAGAATCTATCTTGCTATTAATGTCAGGGATGCCATTGTGGGGAACATTGTGTGTATTCCCTGTTATTGTTTTGCCATCTTCTCCATCCAGTAGTCCTGCCATTTCCTGCTTCTTCCTTTCGCTATGGGCATAAACAAAAAAGTCATTTTTATTGTTTTTAATCTCTCTAGCAAGCCTGAGCTCATCCTGTGCTTTAGGTTTTCTGACTTTTTCCCTACATGTGGTGGCTATTCATTTGAATTCCTTTTTGGTGATTCCCCCCTTTTTCCATTTCTTGTGTATGTCCCATTGGAATTGTAGCTCAGTTGAAATTTCTTTAGACATCTATCCAATTTTTTTTTTAAAGAAACTTCTCATTTTTCCTCTCCTCATTGGAAATATTTGAAATTGTGCCTTCAATGTCTCACTTTTAAGAAACTCCCATCCCTTCTTTTTTTTCTTTTCTTTTTTTAGTATTCCTGACCATTAGATCACATCCAATATTTACCTAAGTTTACTTAAGCTTTCTTAAAGGAGATTATCAGACACATCGAAAGTGGCATTACAGCAATGCCAGGAGATCGCAAAAGGGCTCTCTTATCAGATGATGTTGTTTCCCCCCTCATTATGCACCCATTCTGCTGCCATTCTGCTTGCACTGCTTTTTATTGACATGATAAGCCGTCAATGGATCTCCCATTCCGTTTGTGTTCCAGATTTGCCTGTGTGCAACAAGGTGCCCCATTTCACTGGAGAGATCCCAGTGTCAATAGGAGGTCCCTGCCAGAACACTTCCAGGTGAGATTGGGATATCCAGGTAAGTGACACCCTTTTTATGGCCCTCCCCAGGTTACTTGTACATTTTAAAGTGTGTTTTTCTGCTTGGTCTTACTTTTTTGGTTTATTTTTATTTTTGAATTTCCCACACTCACATCTTCTTGTGAAAATCTGCAGGATTTCGATCCAGGAAGTGACCGGAGCTCTGTTAGGATGATTGTGGTGGGCAGGGTGATTGTGGTGGGAATGGGATGGGACAGGAGTGGGAGTGGAGATTGTGGGACAGGAACACTTTTTTCATTCCTGTCTGATAATCTTCAAAGTCTAGAATGTGTGTCCCACTAAGCTTGGCTTCCCCTTTCTACTATATAATAAACTCCAGGAGAACATGGTCACCCCCACCTAAAGATCCCACTACTTCCACCCCATTAACCGGGTCATCACTGTTGATTATGTTCAGATCTAAAATTGCTGATCCCCTTGTTGCTTCATCCACCTTTTGGATCATGAAATTGTCTGCAAGGCAAGTGAAGAATTTGTTGGACCTTATATTCTTGGCAGAGTTTGAATTTCAACAAATATCAGGATGGTTGAAATCCTCCATTACTACTACATCTCCTCTTTCTGATTATGCGGTCATCTGTTCCAGGAAGGTATCATCCAAGTCCTCAGTCTGGTTTGGGGTCTGTAGTAGACCCCCACAATAACATCACAGTTGTTTCTCTCCTCCTTAATTTTTACCCAAGTGCTCTCAACGTGGCTTCCAGTCAGAAAGAAAACTCACTAACCTCAGTGGACCTTGTAAGTGAGTTTAAGAGTAGAACCAGAATCTGGTAGTAATAAATTAAACATTGAAAAATGACAAGCAATTATATGAAAAGGAGTGAAGTCAATAAGATAATCACCATGCTCACCTATTTTTATCTATTACATAGCTTCATTTATTTGTTTGATTATTATTTACTTCAATCACAAAGGATTACTTCATGGGGGAATGTCAGAAGGTCCATCATGAATTACTTTGAAAAAGTAACTTTCTAAATGCTGCACCTAGGATTCTACCTCATATATATATATATAAAGTGCTCATGCTCTGAGCCTGGATAGGCAAATCAGTTTTCCTTTGCTACATACTGAATTTTTAAATCTCAAATTCTTTCTCTCACATTTATGAAGAATTTGGCAGGGAGAGGATTCCAAAGTTTTTGTCTCAAAAGACAAATTGAACAAAATTCTCATCCATCCCTAGTTTCCAAGTGGGAATGTTTTTCCTGCACACAACCGCCATCTCCCCACCTTAATGATTTTTCAGATTTAAATGAATGCATGTAATAATCTTTGCCTCACAACTACCACCCTTTGAACAGAAGAGATGAATCAGTGCAGTGTAAGGACATATGCTATTTAGATTTTATGGGAAAGGTATGGTTGCATGCAGACAGACAGCATGGTGTAGTGGTGTCCTGTCTTAAAAGCAAGCCAGGGAAGAGTTCATCAGAGTCATCATAGCTGTTTTACTAGAGCTTCCAGCCAAGCATTTTTAGAGTTCTCAGTAACAAAACCAGTCTGAGTCAACAGGAGAAGGCAATTAACCAAGGCATCAAATCCAAAGGGATGTCAGTAGCAAGGTCAGTCCATGAAGCAGTTTTTAAGGTCTTGGAATTACACAAGCCGAGAGTCAAGAGCAAAGCAGGTTGCAGCTTTCAGAAAAGATTGCTTGTCAGCAACAACCTGCTAGAAAGCAAGGTTGGGATATTTATGGTCTGGAAGCCTCCCTCAGATGTTGCCTGATTAATGCACATTTTCTATAAATGTGCTCTAACTGATGCAGAACCTCCCTTTCTTGTCTACGTTCAACTGGTATTGCCTGGTTTGTACCTGTGACTTGTGGCTACTGGGAAGCATTTCTGTTTGTCTCCATGAGCACATCCCTCTGCCCTTCTGTTTCCCTATCAGGATCTGCCCTTAGGTCCTGAGAGCTAGGCCTGACACCCTCTTCATCTGGCTTGCTGTCTGTGTCATAATCCAGACCCGGAAGTACTTAAGTCAGAAGTGACTTTAAGGCACACAACAACAAATGGTTGCATGATATAGGTGAGACAATGATTCCATTGCCTGCTATGTATTCATTTTACCAGGTTTCTCAAAGGTGTGAGAAACCTGTTTCTAAGTGGTATATTTCTAAGTGGGTGGGAAGTTGTAAGGAGATGATCCTGAAGACTCTGAGCAAATTTTCAGCTCTATTCTACACAATATAGGCGTGGCTTTGGCAATGTAGCCATCAGCTTGTCAGGCAAATACTAATTCTACAAAGAAATACTTGCTGCCTGTGTGGTCCAGCACTACAAAGACAAAGCAGAGAGGATTCCACTCTTTGGGAAATATCTGATTTTCACAGAAAGACATTTACATCAAAATGCACAAAGGACAGAACACAGTCTATTAAGTGTTGGATTAATATTTATTTTCTTTACACTATAAATGCTTATTGAAGCAGTCTTCTATTTTCCTATGCCATCACTGGACATGTTAATATAAACATTATGCAGTCATTTCTTTGTTTTGTGTGAGTGTGTGTGTATCACATAAGTTCCTGTATTACTATATACTGTAATTGCTTATTTGTGTATTCTACCTCTATTCAATTACTTGGTGCCCTAGTCTAGATGAACTCATCTAGAGTCATCATAAGATCAGTACATTAGGTAGACACATTTTAAAAAACCAAATTTCCTTTCTGTATTACTTGTCACCAGTTCTGGCATCTCAGAGCTTTTATTCATGAAAGTGGAAAAAAACAGCCAGGAGTGTATGCAGAAGAGCGGGTGGCCACAAAATGCTCTCTTAATTTGAGCCTAAGCATGTTGAGCTTGACAGGGTCACAATGAATATGGTGGGCACCAACACTAGAACTAGCTCTTTGGCTTCTCAGGCAGGATGAAATGGCCTCCCTACATTCCTGCACCCAGCTGTTCAGATGATACAAGTTTTTGGTCCTGATTCTAGACTGAACTATCTGGATAATGTGTAGGCAGTTCTGACTAGAAACCAGGGCAACCTCTGCCCCAAAAATGGTCGGTAGGTCAGTAAAATGAATACCCGGCTTGTGTGGGCAATTAGCTAACACACATTGGAAACCACTTGGAAAGTGCCTAGCACACTATAAAAACTGGTGTAGATATGTAGGTGCTATTGCTTAACAAGTTATAAACTGCTCTGAGAGCCTTAGTGGCTAAAGAGCAGGATATAAATATACAAATAAATAAATAAATATATAAATAAATAAAAATAGCTGGGAAAACCTGATCTTCAGGGGAAAACCAGAAAGTTCTGTGGCACAGGTGTTAGCCAAATTGGTGGAGTCTGTGGGGGACCCACTTGTGACACTAAAACTGTGATATTAATTGGGGGAATTATAATTAGCTCAAATGTATGGTTGTGAGAAGTCGAGTAACTTACATGCCCTTTGCATCTTTGTATACTGGTACTAACTGTAGAGGCTCTGAGCTAAAGTAGAATAATTTTTTTTTAATTGGAAAATAATACATAAGATTCACACATGCACTCACATTTACAAGAACCGAACAAGGTTAACAAAGAGTTAAGGCAGAAAGGGTGGATAGAGGAATAGATTCAGGGAAGTATGGGCGATATTTGCCAGGCCTGAAGAGCAGAGTTTCAGGTAGCAAAAAAGACTTAGAAGTGAAGCTAAGGGTGACACAGCAATCCGGCAGAGTGACGGTGTCAGTAGCACTGTGCACTTGGCTATTATCTAGGGACTAATATTTATACCCAGTTTTGTATCCTGAAGGAGTATTAGAGTGTAAGGAGATTTTCACATGGGGAAATTATTCCCCGGGGAGATTGGGACAGAAATGGGGCTGTTCTGGAAGCAGTGCCGCCTTTCGCACGCCCACTTCCCTCTCCCAAAATCCCGGTCATCCTGATGCTATGCTCATTCTATTTCCCTCCCGCTAGGTTCCGCGATTTTTTATTAATGAAAGTTTGTCGTTAATAAATAGAAATAGAATGAGCACAGCATGAGGACGATGGAAGATCGGGAAAGGGAAGGGACGTGCGAAATGTGGCACTGCTTCTAGATCAGCCCCATTTCTGTCCTGATCTCTCCGGGGAATAATTTCCCCATGTGAAAATCTCCTAAAACAATGCACAGATAAACAAAGGAAACCACAACTTGGTTAATTGTCGCTAATGGCCAAGAGAATAGAGTTCAAGGATTTATGACAACCTCCTTATTGTGGGATAGGAAATGTGAAAGGAAAGGCATTCCTTGAGATAATGGGGGTTCTGTTCACTGTTTGTATGTGGTAGATAACTCATTGACAATACATCCAAGAGGGGATTAGCACATATGGTGATGGCTTTGTTTACTAGGGGGATCCACATAATCCTATCTTGGGCATGGATGCCAGCACTTTTCCGGGATGCTTCCCTTAGGTCCTGGATACCATCACTTGACCTCATTTATAGTCCTCCCCAATCTACTAGACCCCTTGGAGCATCTCAATATTGTCAAATTGATGAAATATTAGTGGGAGGGGTGTAAGGCATGGTAACATGGGCAGCTGTTTGCATGCACGTACGCTGCTCTATCTGCTGCTGGTGTCACATGTCATACTTTCTAAGGTCACAGCAAGGCCCCCAGCATGTGATCAAGGCTGGGGACCTCATTTCCAGCCTTAGAGAGCTTAACGCACAACACCAGCAGCAGCAACAGTGGCAGAGAAGCCCTCCAATGAAGTGGAGCATTCATGTGTAAACAGCTGCCCGTTTGTGCCATGGAATGCAAGGTAACAGGGGGTATCTGGTGGGGAAGAATATTCTGACCAGAACATGGAGTATTCTGGCCAGTGCAGACAAAACCATTGTTATTCAGCTGTTACAGTTAATGTTCATGTGACTTCATGTTGCTATAGTACAGTATTTGTAGCATATTTGTGCTTGTGTTCTTTGTCCACAACCCTGTTCTTTGGATGAAGGGCAAGTTAACAAAATAACTATTAAAAAAAAATCCCAGCAACATATACTTTAAAAACCTTGAAAAAACTTATCTGAACTTTCCTCAGTTCATGAAACCTCACTCATTCCAATCAATGGAAAGCTGATCAGCCTGCTAAAGCAATGGTGGGAAAAGTTTGGAAGAGTGACATGTGGGTGCACATTTCTCCCGAAGCTGTTTTCAACCCTCCTACATTTCACAGAGGAAAAGCAGGGTACATGAGGCCAAGCAACATCAGAGTGTGCACAGGGTGTGGCCAGGCAATAAGAGGGAAAACATTGTTCATGAGGAAGAATACACAAAACTACTATTTTAAGCATAATTTCTGAATTGTCTTTGGGAAAGTTGGGGGAAGCATAATTTCTGTATTGTGTTTAGGAAAGTTGGGGGAAAAGGGGGGGTGAAGCCTGTAAATAAAATGTTCTTTGTGGGTATATGTTTGAGCACAAGAAAATTAACAGTAAATATTATATTATATAATACATTGTTCTAAAATCAAAATGCCTTTATCAGCCCTGCTCAAAATTAGAACTTTCTCTTTAATCCATTGTATGAACTCTGTGTTCATAACCACTTCCTCTGCCCAATGCATGTTGTGTGTGTGTGTGTGTGTGTGTGTGTGTATGTATGTATGTCTTCAAGTCACCTGTCAACTTATGGGAACTCCATGAATGTCAAAGGGTTTTTTAAAAGGCAAGGAATACTCAGAGGTGATTTTGCCAGCTCCTGTGTGGTGAAGTATAAGTCCCTAGTAGAGATTGGGGGGGGGGGGATCTGTTCAGATTCAGTGTGTCGATGAAACTAACATTTTTTGTACGTCTCAATATTTGTGATAAAGTGTACACTTTGCCTTGAGGATTGAAATGACTGCATGATTTATGGGGCATTTCCAAGAGACAAAGTGTGCACAAAAAATGCACATATTTTTAAATGCACATTTAAAAAAAATGATTTAAAAATGGTGGCTTCTCCTTAGGAATGTAATTCTTTGCTAACTTCATACTTAAAGGAGAGAACAAGTAATTTTAGCAATTTTCTTCCCACTACAAGGAGGTTTGGAAGCAGTTTGGTACTTATTCTGCACAAAATTCATGTATGGTTTGGGTGCGCATATTATGGAAAATTCATACCTTTTTGCACAGAGAACAGCATTTTCTGTGCAGGAAACAGTATTCTCTGCACAAAAAATAATATTTATTAGCTAACACATGTTGGAAACTGCTTATTGCAGTGTAGATGTGTAAATTGCTATTGCTTAAAACAATTTGTAAGCCACTCTGATAGCCTTGTGGCTGAAGAGTGGGGTATAAATAAATAATTTAATTAAAATTAAAATTAAATAAAAAAATATTTATGCATATGTAAATTTTGCAGGTAATAAGTGGCAAACTGCAAAGACTTTCATCAGGCCAGGATTATCCTTGCCATGGGTTCTTGGCACTCAAGAAACATATTTTCCAAACATATTTTTGAATATATTTTTTCCCTATTACTCTTAGGATGTGGGACTGTGTACCACAGGAAAGTTTCTGCTATTTGCCACCTTCATACAAAGACCTTTTTATTTAGATAGGCTTTGGGTATAACTGGTTGTAAGCTTGGTTGTGGTTTATTGCTTATAGCCAAAGATCATTGCAAAGCATAAACAACAACAACAACAACAATACAAAAACAGAAACAGGTAGAATACATGTAAGTATGACATACATATACAATAACCATTTATAAATGCTAGCTTCCATAACTCGAAAAGCACCAGTCATCCAGGGGACTTTGGAACAACCCAAGCCTTTTTTGCTAATATAGAGAAGCACTGTGAAATAAAATAATTTAGAATATGCTTTCTGACTGATGAGTTTTCATAAAGCTCTCTCAACTCTTTCTTGCTGCAAGAGAAAAGCAGGCTACACTATAAGAAACCCTACTGTCAACATTTAAGTGTAAAAATAATAATTTTATTCTGTATTGAACAATTTGTCAGAGCAGCCAAACAGCAGGACAAAAACGTCTCTCTGGAGGAATAGCACAGTGGGCAATTAAAGAGATAATGGAAGAGATCCTCAATTTTGCCAGCTCCACACAAACATTCCCTCTGAGTCATAGGAGTTTTCAGATATCTTCCAGAGGACTGCTGTTAGCATCTTTTAAATTGATATTATATGTTTAATTGTTTTATGTACAGGTTACCCCGTATATCCACGGAACCAATATCCATGGTTTTATTTATCTATGGCTGAAAAGAGTCGTGCTAGAAAATGCCTAGAGACGTGTAGTCTCTAGGAATTGCTATGTCCTCTAATGCAACTCTATGGTATGTTTGTACTGGAAGTCCTTTATTTTAATAGGGTTTGCTATTATGCATAGTTTCACTTATAAACGGTAAGTCCAGGAATATACCCCCCATGGATATGGGGGGGGACCTGTATTTTTTAAGTGATATCTATTTTAACTGATATTGTTGTGTGCAGCTCTGTTTCCCCTACCTTTATCCATGGGGTGAGGTGGGTAAGAAATAAACATAATTGTCATCAACATTGTCTGGAACCCCAATTTGGTAAATGCTTTCCTTATCTGTGGGACAGTTATTGTCTCAAGATAACTTGGTCTAGAGTGATTTTCCATAAGCAAGCCATACCAACTGGAAAAGTGGTTTGGTCCCTTGATTAAGATGTCATCAATGGGCTTTTATGACTGAACACCTGATCTCTTACTTTTTCTCCTGGACCTAAATTGACCAGTTCATCAGGTGTGAGCCTGTATTTACACACTTGTGGGATGCAATCATGAGCCTATCCCTCCCTTGTTAAGTTGTTCAGGCCATGGAATTTTGGGAAGACAGTCATCCTCCAGTTGGTTCACTTTTAGCCAGAAGGATAACACTAACAATATGCCTGGCTGAGATGGAAGACAACCCTGTCTCAGCTCTTAACATGGCTCTAGTGTACCAGCTGCTGGTAAGGCTACTACCATTCTCAAAAATTTATTCTGCATACTTTTCACATTGACTATGCCCCATATTTCAACTCTATATAGCAACTGTGTCAGGATTTTAGATGTACTATATGTACTTCCAAGACAGAGCGTAACTGGTTGTGCAGAAAGATATTTTTAATAAGTGGGGGGAGGTGTATGTTGTACTTTTATATATATATATATATATTGGATTTTAAATACTGCTATACTATTTAAAATCAACACTGCTTTAATAGGATAGTTTTGTTACTTTTGAACTTCTAATCATAATTAGTGTGTGTGTGTTATCGCTATTTTTGTCTCTACTTTGTTTCTTTCTATGCTGTGATTCACCCTAGTGGGATATAAATATATAAATAAATAAATATTTACAAAATACTTATTTAAGGAGAAAAATATCAAATATTTAATTCATAAATAAGTGCAGAGGTTACTAAAACCACCGCATTGTCATGGACGGATCATTTCCTGGTCAAGACTAAACTAAGAGTCTCTTCCCGCCCCACCGGGGGTGGTGGACCCATTAGAATGGTCTGCCCCCGAAGGCTAATGGAACAAATAGATTCCAGAAAGCCTTGGAGGGTGTAATGGTTGGTAACAGCGGTGACCCTGTCAAAACTTTGGTTAATACCTGGAACACTGACCTTACCAAGGCTATTGACACGATCGCTCTCAAGCGTCCTTTCCAACTCGCTCCAAACTGTAAGCCATGGTATACATCAGAGCTTAGGAAAATGAAGCGGGCTGGACAATGACTAGAGCGCAATTGGTGGAAAACTTGACTCTTATCCGACAGGACTCATCATCGGAACTTTCTTTGGTCCTATCGAGAGGCAATACGTGCAGCACAGAGATCCTTCTCCTCTGCACATATTGTGTCTGCAGAGTCACGTCCAGAAGAGCTGTTTAGGGTGGTAAGGGAGATGACACAGGTTATACCTGCACAGAACCCGTTGCTTAACCCAACAGCCTGCCGTGACGCACTTAACAACTTCTTTGCAGATAAAATCTCTCGGATAAGAGCCAACTTAGATGCCAGTATTTTGACAGAAACAATTGACGAGGTGTCCAGCAACTCCGTTGATGTAAGTTTACTGGATCAATTTTAATCCATGAGTACCGAGGACATGGACAAGCTATTTGGTAGTGTGAGGAAGACGACCTGCCCTCTCGATCCTTGCCCTTCATGGCTGGCCATCTGGGTGTGTGTGTGCCTTGATGGTGTTCCTTAAAGACATCATCAATGCATCCCTCAGAGAAGGGTGTGTTCCATCCTGTTTAAAGGAAGCGGCCATTAGGCCGCTCCTGAAAAAACCTTCCCTGGACCCCCTGGACATGAACATCTATAAGCCGTTTTCTATGTTACCATTCTTGAGCAAAAGTGATTGAGAGGGCAGTCTCTTCAACTCCAAGTGGTCTTGGATGAAACCGATTATCTAGACCTATTTCAAACTGGCTTTAGAACGGGATTTGGAGTTGAGACTGCCATGGTTGCCTTGACCAATGACCTGCGTCTAAGCATCGACAGGGGTAGTGTGACCCTGTTGGTGCTTCTAGACCTCTCAGTGGCTTTCGATACAATAGATCATAGCATCCTCTTGGATCACCTGAGTGGGTTAGGAATTGGAGGCACTGCACTCCAGTGGTTCCAATCCTTTCTCTCAGGCAGGTCCCAGAGGGTGCTGCTCGGGGACAGCTGCTCCAGTAAAAAGGAGCTTACTTGTGGTGTTCCGCAAGGTGCCATCCTGTCCCCGATGCTGTTTAACATCTATATGAAGCTGCTGGGTGAGATTATTCAGAGTTATGGGGCTGGATGTCATCAGTATGCTGATGACACACAGATCTATTTCTCCTTGTCCCGATCGTCGGCCTTGAATTCCGATGGCATCTCTCCACTTAATGATTGTCTTAAAGCAATAATGGGCTGGATGAGGAATAACAGATTGAAATTAAATCTGGACAAAACAGAGGTGCTCACGGTAGCGGCACCAAAACCAGGAGTTGGTTGCAACCTCCAGTCCTGGACGGGGTCATGCTCTCTGTTAAGGACTGTGTTCACAGTCTGGGGGTGCTCCTTGATTCATTGCTTCAGCTGACTGGTCAGGTGACTAGATGACTTGTCAGGCAATCAGGAGCACCTGTTATCAGCTTCGGCTGATACGCCAGCTGCACCCTTTCCTGGAAGTAAGGGGCCTCGAGACTGTGGTGCACGCACTGGTAACCTCTCGTCTAGATTTCTTCAATGCACTCTACATGGAGCTACCCTCATGCTTGGTCCGGAAACTTCAGTTGGTACAAAATATGGCAGCCAGAGTGGTCTCGGGAACATCTCAGAGAGACCATATAACTCCAGTGTTAAGATCTCTCCACTGGCTGCCTATCAGTTTCCGGGCCCAGTATAAGGTGTTGGTTATTACCTTTAAAGCCCTAAATGGCTTGGGTCCAACTTATCTTCGGAACCGCCTCCTCCCATACAATCCTCCCTGTGCACTCCGGTCCTCTGGGAGGAATTTGCTTTAGCCACAAAAATCTAAGCTGTCTGCAACCTCCCAGAGGGCCTTTTCGGTAATCACCCCCAAATTATGGAATGGCCTGCCGAACGAGATCCATCAGATGACGAGCCTGAGTAGCTTTTAAAAAGCACTAAAGACAGATCTCGTTCAGCAGGCCTTTCCTGATTAGATCCTGGCCTCAGAAGCTCCTGGCCTCTTTTAGTCTGCTGGCTATTTCTTATTTTTTTAATATGATTTTAGATTAGATGTTTTTAACTTATATTGGTTTAATATCTTTTTATGGGGGAGGGTGGGGGGTGTTTAGGGATTTTAATCTGTATTTGTATTTTAATTTTTGTAAGCCACCCCAATTGTTTTTAACAGAGGGGTGGGGTATAAATAAATATTATTATTATTATTATTATTATTATTAGTGGTTTGAGTGCTAGTTCAACTTTAAGAAGTTTGAATTCCTGCTCAAACATGGAAACTGATTGAGTGACCTTCAGCAAATCACTCACTCTCCACCATAGAGAACAGCAACAATGAACCTCCTCTGAATAAATCTTGCCAAGAAAATCCTATGATATGGTTTCCATAAGCCTGAGTCAACCTGAAGGTGCAGAATAACAACAAATTAGGTTACATAGGCAAATTGCAACTTGCCCAAATCCTGCCCATAAACTTCATGACAGATCAGGAATTTGCACTCAGAACTCGTCAGTCTCATATGCTGATTAAATTCAATTGTTATTCCTGGTAGGGATTGATAGTTATTGTACTGTTAGCAGATAGTGTTGTCAATGTTAGTGTATTTGTGTAATAGTGGTAGTGTTAGGATTATGATTGTAATGTTAGGTCTAACTTGTTAATGTTGGATGTTTTTATGTTGGATGTTTTTATGATGATGATTCCATGGAAATTTTGTTGGTGTTATTTCTTTCATTGTTGTGTGTGTTTTGTTTTGTTAAGATATATTGAAACTAATAGAAATTATTTTATATATTTTTTTAAAAAATCCAATTGTTAGTCCCAACTAACAGTTGACCCAATTGAATAAATGAGATTTTTAAGTGAACCCTTGTATAAGTCTGACTGATTTAACAAGTCTATCCTATTTGAGACTAACAATTGGATTTAGTTTTCTGAATGCTACAGCTCAAGTCTTTTAGAAGTGGAAACATTACTACTGGAATTACTTGCTGGAGGGGAGGTATATTTTGCTGACACCCCTATGATAAATGTAGCAGCTCTAATGTAGGAAGGCCTTGTCTGGATGAGAAGAGATAACATGGATTGCTGAGCCTTAATGCAAATTTACAGCAGTGTTCATTTGTCTCCACGGTCCTTTGGCAAAATCACTGATTTGTGAAGCTGTCTGTGCTTGAAGTATACACGGAACCAAGCCTGTGAAACAAGATGGTGGCTAAGAATGAATGACATGCATTATTATTTTCCACAAGTTGTTGCTGCTGCACAATTTTTTTTAAAAAAACTGTAAATCCAAGCTGCACAAGTGTGACTTTCTGCTTTAAAAAAGCAATTGGTCACTTCAGCACAACAAAAAGGCACACAGTCAATAATGTAAAACTCCAAAATGGTGCTTTTTGCCCCTTCATTGCCTGAAATCCTGCTTCCCATACACATCTGACCAATCAGCTTTCTACTTCTGCCCTCACTGAGAATGTGCTGCAATGTGAGCATGTTGGTGGGAGGAAGAACTGCCTTACCTATGGAACTAACCACCTGACTCCAGGCAAACGCTGGCTGCTTTGAGTGAGGCGTGGCCAGTAGGCTTATATACACCAGAAGCCCCACCAGCATGTTGGTGAGAGGAAGAACTGCCTTACCTGTGGGACTAGCCACCTGGCTCCAGGCAAACACCAGCTGCTTTGGGTGAGGTGTGGCCAGTAGGCTTATATCCACCAGAAGCCCTGGCCAGTGTGTTAGTAAGAAGAGCTTCCTTATTGGCTGGTCCTGCAGGTGGGGCAGTCCTTATTGGAGTAGGGCATCTGGCACCAGGATGGAAGAACAGGGACTGGCAATAGGTATTGTATGGGGCAGAGGGAGATATGGCGATAGTGAGGCAAAGTGCTATTACAAGGGAAGGAGGAATAGATGCTTAATACCCATCCCACCTTCCATTCGCCCTGGTAATCTGGGGATCCTGGAGAATGAACCAGACCACCCACAGCACCTTTCTTTGCTCCTATGCAATGCCAGGTGGTCCAAAATAAGTCAGACATCATTTATGATCTTCTCACTGATGAGACTGCTGACCTGGCATGTGTCACAGAAACCTGGCTGGGTGATGGCAGTGGTACAAGTGGACTCAGTCCCTGCCAGCCAGGTACTGTGTCAGTGAGCAGGTGAAGGAAAGTGGGGGAGGGGTGGATTAGCTGTGGCTTATTAAAATAACCTTACCTTGACTAGGATGCCAATCTGGAAATCACTTCGAGTGTGTGTACCTGAGCCTGAAGACCAAGGATAGACTAGGGATTCTGCCAGTGTACCAACCACCCTGATGCCTATCAGACTCCCTGGCTGAGCTCACGGAGTTGATCTCAGAGTTAGGAGATTATCACACACTAAAAATATCCCAGGACAGGGACAACAGGAGATCACTAAAAGGCTTACCTTTTAGACATCGTTGTCCCTGTTCTCAGATGCTCCTGTTCTGTTTCTGTTCTTCCCCAGCTTCCTCTTATTCACAGGAAAATCCGTGAATAAGGAGCCCATTCCATTATCATAATGGAATGATGGGCGAGTGAACAGAAGCTCCGCCTGCTTCCAGGATGATGACAGAACGTGACATTTCTGGGAGGTCTGTGCCGGACACTTGCAGGTGCAATCGGGACAGCCAGGTAAGTGACACCCTCCCCCCCCATCCCCAGGTTACTTGTAATTTTAAAAGTCTGTTTTGGGCCTTGGGTTTTTTTTTTTTTTTTAAAACAACCTTTTATTTGCCCTTTTATTTTGAAGTTTCCCACACGGTTGTTCTCTCATGAAAACAAATGGGATTTGGCTTCACTGCAGTAAAAGCAACTTTACAACAGCTGCCTTTACTGCTATGAAGCTGAGGGGAGGAGGAGCCATTTCTATACTGCGAAAAGGTAAGTGTTTGAAATGTGTTTTTTTCTTTAGTGTTACAGGGATGGGAGTGGAGTGGGAGTGGGGCAGGTGGGCGGGGTAGTGGGTCGAAGATGGTTTCCAGGGACTCGTGTGATCTCCTTAGTGTTGGAATTGTCAAGGCTTCTGATCTTGGGTGACTTCAATGTCCCTCTCAAGACTGATTTATTAGGTGTAGCTCAGGAGTTCATGGCATCCATGACATTCATTGGCCTATCCCAATTGGTCTCTGGGCCAACACACTCTGCAGGTCATACACTCGATGCTGTTTTCAGTTCTGGACATATGGATCTGTGGATAGAGGCATTAAACACCTCCACATTGTCATGGACAGATCATTATCTAGTCAGAGTTAGAATCACGGCTGTTATCCACCCCTGCAGGGATGGTGGACCCATTAGGATGGTCCGCCCTTAGAGGCTGATGGATCCTTTTGGATTCCAGCAAGCCTTGGAGGGTTCTTTGGCTGGTTCAGCCAGTGATTCTGTTGGGGCCTTGGTTAATAACTGGAACCTAGATCTGAGTGCTCTTAAGCGTCCTTTCCAACTTGCATCTAACTGGGAACCCTGGTATACACAGGGTCTCAGGGCTGTGAAGCAGGAAGGATAATGACTAGAGCACCAATGGTGGATAACTCAACTCATATTCAACAGGACATGCTATAGAGAACACCTTGATTCCTATGGGTGGCAATGCATACAGTGAAGAAAGTTTTCTTCTCTGTATGCATTGTATCTGCAAATTCATGTCCAGCAGAACTGTTCAGGATGGTAAGGGACTTAACTCAGGTGCCTTCCTCCCGGAACTAATTGCTAGAACCTTTTGTAGTTCACTGTTATGCTTTTAACAACTATTTCACAGATAAAATCTCTCGGATAAGAGCAGACATGGACACCACTTTTATAGCAGAGGTTAACAATGAAGTATCCAGTGACCCCGTGAGTAGGATTATATGGGATCAGTTTCAGTTGGTGAGCACTGAGGATGTGGACAAGTTGCTTGGATCTATTAGGACAACTTGCACCCTCGATCCCTGCCTTTCATGGCTGATCATCCAGGGAGGAAATGCAGTCAAAATGCAAGTAACATATATTATAAATACATCTCTCAGGGAGGGGAATTTTCCATCATGTTTAAAAGAGGCAGTCATACCGCCACTTCTAAAAAGGCCCTCCCTGGATCCCCTGGACTTTGGTAGCTATAGACCAGTCTCAAACCTTCTGTTTTTAAGCAAGGTAATTGAGAGAGCAGTTGCCCTCCAACTCCAGGCAGTCTTGGATGATACTGATTATCTGGACCCATTTCAAACCGGCTTCAGGGAAGGGTATGGAGTGGAGACTGCTATGGTTGCCTTAGTGGATGATCTTCACCTGAGTATCGACAGGGGGAGTGTGTCCCTGCTGGTGCTGTTGGATCTCTCAGTGGCTTTCAATACTATCAGCCATGGTATCCTTCTGGAATGCCTGATGGAGTTGGGTATTGGTGGGATTGTGCTTCAGTGGTTCCAGTCCTATCTCTTGGGTAGATTGCAGATGGTGATGCTTGGGAACAGCTCTCCTCTAAGAAGAAGCTTACATGTGGTGTCCCACAAGGCACTGTGCTGTTCCCAATGCTGTTTAATATTTACATGAAACCACTGGGAGAGATCATCAGGAGGCATGGGGCAGGGTGTTACCAGTATGCTGGTGACATGCAAATATATTTCTCTATGCCCTCGGTAACAGCTGCAACTAAGGATACCGTATCCCCACTGGATGCATGCTTTGGAGCAGTAATGGGCTGGATGAGGAAAAACAGACTGAATCTGAATCTGGACAAGATAGAGGTACTTACTGTTGACTTCCAAACTGGGTTTAGAGGTGTGTCAACCAGTTCTGGACAGGGTTACAGTCCCCCTGAAAGACTGCATTCACAGCTTGGGAGTGGTCCTGGATCCGTCGCTGCAGATGACAGAAGAGGTAGATGCGACGGCCAGGAGTACTTACTATCAGCTTTGGGTGATACACCAGCTGCAACCCTTCCTGGAGTTGGAAGACTTAAAGATGGTAGTACATGACTGTAACTTCAAGGCTTGACTTATGTAATGCAGTCTACATGGGACTACCTTTATGCCTGCTCCGGAAACTCCAATTGGTTCAAAATATGGCAGCCAGGCTGGTCACAGGAACAAGGGGTGACTATATCACACCAATATTAAAATCTCTTCATTGGCTACCAGTTAGTTTCTGGGCAAGGTATAAAGTGTCATTACCTTTAAAGCACTTCATAGCTTAGGGCCAGGCTACCTATGGGATCACCCTCTCCCATACAAACCGCCCCATACACTTAGGTCTTCTGGGAAAATCTTAATCTAGCCAATTAAAACTAGGTTGGCCACAGTCACCCAGAGGACCTTCTCCGCCACCACTCCCAGACTGTGGAATGGCCTACTGGAGAAGATTTGACATCTTGAAGATCTAGATATTTTAAAGAAGGCTATTAAGACAGATCTCTTCCAGCAGGCCTTCCCAGATTAGGTTAAATGCTCAGCTGCCATTTTGTATGCCATTTTACGTTTCACTATTTTAATTCTATGATCTTTTTAAATTAGGTTTTTAACATTTGTATTATATTTAAAGTATTTAAAGTGTAAAATTAAAGTTATTTATAATGAAAGAAATTGTTTTAATGGTGCTGTTTTACTGTTTTAATATTTGAATTGGAATGTTCCAATGTTTGTATGATGTTTGCCATCCTGATCCTGATGGGAGATGTGGGATACACCATATCATCATCATCATCATCATCATCATCATCATTATGTGACTCAGGTGTCCAAATGAGCAGTAATATGCATTTCTACACAAAAGCCACAAAGGCTTTTCCCATGCAGTAAATGGAGTTTTTGGCCCCTCACCTTCCAAAAACCACAAATCTTGATCAGATCTTGTTGGGACAAAAGATATTCTCTGTAAATTCTATTAGGATTATTTTCACTGTCTAGACAACCCTGAAGATTCTTATATTCCAAGCAGTGTACCAAATATAAAAACACCAGTCATCTACACCATACCATCTCACAATCAATCTGATTGCTATGATTTACAAAAGGAAGAGGTATTATTTGATGAAAGTTCATTCCTATGTATATATAAATAGGCTTTTCTGTGTTAGGAGATGTGCTTGTGACTTCTGTTTCTACTCTGTCTCTTTTGACAACAGTCTAACAAGAAAGCTCTTTGGAGAGTGAGTTGTATCCTCATTTTGTTCCTATAACAGTTCGTCTTATCTACAGCTTTTTCTAGCTTTCTTATACCATGACTTCCTTTAAATCTTGCTTACCTTAGGCTGCTGGGAAATGTAGTACTGAAAGAACATCTTTAAAGAGGGGTATGTTGTACTTACTATTTAGGTTTGAAAATAAAACCTTGTGCTCATGTGAAAAGTGAATATATTCACAGAATTGAACTTTGCATATTGTATATGCTCATAGCACCAACAAAAGCCTATTCATCCATAAGTTTCAGTTCCCAAGCTTCAAAAATAAATCTATCTCTACATGACAACATTAAAGTGTCCACCCCTCCTCCAGACCTCAGAAGTAAAAGCTTCTGCAATATTTTACTAAACTAAGAGTTGATGGTGACATATGGTATAGCCCTGGATTAACTTATCATCCTTTATTTCGGAAGGATTTATTCTTCTTTACCCTCTGTTGATCTAAGTTTGGACTGAAGACAAAAAGCGTGGTGGTCCATCTATTTAAAAATATTTATCATAATACTAAAATTGCATGGACAGAATGCACAATGTCTTCTACTGTTGCTCCCTCTGTGCATAGCAACATAAAAATGAAGGCTGAAATCTTAATCTTCAGGCTCCAAGGATTTTTTGTTTTGGTGTTGTTGTTTTTTTGGTAGGGACGGGGGATACCATATTTTATGTCAGTTGTGGTGTATTTGAGAATTCCTTGTATTGTATAGTACCAAAATGACCCATGTCAAAAGGAGTGTTTGGGCAGAGCTTGGAAATAGTAAGTTACGTATGACAGACTGCTTTAGTGACTAGTTGTTCTTTGCAGTAATGAGCTGGAACAATGGGTTTTGTTGTTGTTGGTTTTTTTTTTTTTTTTTGGCTTGTAATGGTTAGGTAGGTTCCTAGACACCTTGCTTTGCAAGGGGTTTCCTACATTGGGAAGTTCAAAGCCCAGTTCTGTATGGGGTGAAATGAGATACCCTAGTTCCTATATTTGAGAGTGAGCACCAGCCATGGTCCCAACAGATCAACTTCAGTTGCTGTTTTGGTACTCAGCAATCAGGTATTACATACAAATACTAAGGGTGTGTTCTTCTGGTATTGTGGCTGGCATGATGCTTTCCTCCTCTCCAGACAGCTGGGCCAATCAGCAAATTGAACTCAAGATTTTTATTTTATTTTATTTTCATGGGTTTTTGGGTTCCCACAAGATTTTAGATCTTTCAGGAGCCCTGGGATTTGAGATTTTTACATGCTGCAGCACCACTGATGTGAAAAGCTCCTCCTGAGGTAACAATGAGGTTTTGACACTCAGCATGGCTCATGGAGGTAACTTGGACAGGCTGGTGGGAGGGAGCTATAGGGAAGATGAGGGCAGTGAGCTGCTCAGCTACTTGGCCCTTAGCAATTTGTTGTTGTTGGTTCTCCTGCAGCACTTACCAGGATGCTGGAGGCAGCTGCTTCCTCCTCCTTGTCCTCCTCTTGTGGGGTGTGAGGTGAGGAGGTAGGAACCTTGGCCCTGCTTATGGTGGCCTGCTGCCACACCAGCATCACCACCACCCTCTGTTTAGTGCTTCTTTTGTCCTATTGCTGTTTCATCCCACCGGTTCCTACTGCAGTAGTAGGCTGTGGTTCAGGCAGTTCCAGCCCAGCCCCACAACACTCCCCCACCAGGGTAATTGGAAGGAGAAGGAAGAGGAGGCAGTGGCAGCAGCAGCCATGATGGAAGAAGCACCAGAGCAGGTGGCATCTGAGCCTGGGAGAGGATGGAGGAAATGAGTTCAGAGTGAGAAATAGCAGTTGCTACAGCTGGCAACAGGTGCTGGTCGTGACAGCAGTAGAGGTGGCGGTGGCTCCTAGGCAAATTGTGGCAGTGCACACAATTAAAGAAGAATTCATTTTTAGCCAGACATATATTTGGGAGGAATTCACACATTGATGTTCATATTATATTTATATTATTTATATTTATGTTTTTGACCATAGATTGTAAGTACAGTACAGGCAAGACTGATCAACTTGATTTCTTAATAGCCACTTCTTTTTTGTCAACCCCATGTTTCCATGTTCTGCTGCCAAGCCACTGTGCAGAAAAAAACTGGTCTGCCTCCAATTGCTGTTTTGAAAACCTGGAATCTGTATGGCTAGGGCTGTAATTCACTACTTTTCAGTGGATTCTACCTGTTACTCATTATTAGGTTCTGATTTAGAGCAATGGTAAGAGGAGAAGGAAGAGTGATGTGGGCAGCTGCCTTGTGCTGCCTTTTTTGTATGTGGTGTGGTGCAGCTAGCAAGGAACAGAGGAGCCATCAACAGAGGGAGGGAGGGAGATAGAACAGAGGAGACCCACTGAAAACGCAAACTGCATTAGTGACTTGGGTTAGTTTGACTTTTTCTTTCTTTTCTTTCCTCCTCCTCTTCCTTCTCCTCCTCCTTGAGCCCTGGTGGCACAGTGGTTAAATGCTGGTACTGTAGTCACAACATTGTGAGTTCAATCCTACAGGACTCCAAGGTTGACTCAGCCTTCCATCTTTCCATAGGTCAGTAAAATGAGTACCCAGCTTGATGGGGGCAATTAGCTAAAAAACACATTATAAACCGCTTAGGGAGTGCTTCACACTGATAAGTGGTATAGAACTATAAATGCTACTGCTATTCCTATATTCTTCTTCATCATCTTTAGAGGTTAGTCTTTCTTTTCTGTCTTTCCCTGAATGGGAAGGAGGAAGCAGGGAATGAGGCAGAAATTTCGAGTGTGAGAAAGAGAAAAAAGATGAGAGAGAGAAAAGGGAAGGAGAAGATATTTAGCCAACAGTTGTAGAAGTGTGTGTGTGTGTGTGTGTGTGTGGGGAGAAGTTGGGAAGTGAAATCAAGAGTCAAAATAGAAAGGAATTGATAATCTCAGTAGACATGGAGACAAAGTCATTATTTCACACCAAATTGCTAAAAATGGTGCATCTCATTAATGCTGCTTGTATTATGGCTTCAGCCATTAATGGTAGGGTAAGGGAGGAAAAGTTAACAATATAGAAAAATCCACAAAGCAATAGTCATATTCATGATTCATAAGTCAGTGAATCCTTAGGCAGTTCAATATTTCCCTGCACTGACCTCTTCCCCCCAGCAGGCCCTGGTGTTATCTATGTTTTGAGAAACTTTGACAAGGGAGGAGGGAGGGCAGGAGGTGAAAAGTTGGACACCCTGGAGAGTCTACAGCAGTTGCTCCAAAGCATCCTGCAGCATCAGGATCCAGAAGCACACAGATAGTTTTTTTTTCCCCAAGGCAGCACTTTCATTCTGATATTTCTTTCTCTCACTCTGTGGAATGACAAAGAGGGACAAGACTATGAGAGCCAAAAACCCCAATCAGGATTGATCAAAGAAGTACTCCTTCATACCATGTGGAACTAACTCCAAGACTTGTGGTGATGACTGTTTAGTTTAAATAGATTCAGAAAATGGTAGAATAAATTCCTGGACTGAGGAGTGAACAATTCTCAAAAGGCCATGATAGCTAAATAGTTTTGTTCAAATTCATTCTATATTTCATGATCAGATGCTTTGGGCAAAAAACCAGAGAGGATCTTCAACATCAGTTATCCTTCAGAGGTTGCCAAAGGCATCTGGTTGGCTGCTGATGCTAACAGGATGTTGTACTATATAGCCATTTGTCATATTCAGAAAGACAATTTCTCCATTTTTATATTAAAACGTAAACATCAGTGTATGCACAGGGTTCCAAACAGGAAGTTTGGAGCTTGATCCCACAAACAAGGCAGAATTTGGGGGAGAGAGGCCTGAAACAAAAGTCATTGTTTAGGTACTTTGGGGTGGGGAACAAATCAGTTTGTCAGTTGGGTCTGTTGAGGAGCTGCTTACATTAGCAGCCATAGAAGCAATGTGTCTCATGTATTTCTTTTCTTTTTAAAATGTCACGGCTGTTGAGGATACTTATGTGGGATTGCCTCTTCTTCCATTGTCTCCCTCCATGTTTCCTTTAGAGTTTTCATGAAAACTGCAGGTTCTGTGTATTCTTGTTCCAGCTACCACCCTGTTTCCCACCTCCCCTCCCTATGTATGAGAAAAGATGGTATCCATGGTTTAATAAGAGCAGGTCAGCTGTGATTTAAAAAATATTTCCTCTAATCCAGTTTGAATTCTGGATGAGAAGCACAAACACTAATTCAGCCCAGCCATCATATCTAGCGATGTCTTCCATTTTATGATGCCTTCAGCAAAGTGTCACTCTAGATAAGATAAAGGGAGGCAAACACAAACAAATCACTGAATTTAGATAAGGTGGGAAGAGGTCTCATCTTTCTCTAATTAGTGGCATGATGGCAGTATTTTGAGCTGCTCTTCAAATAAGATTAAGATTCAGCATCTGCTGTTGATCAAGACAAGAGCTCTCTCCCAGCCTCCTTTTCCCTGGCATATAGTGGTTCTCAGATGTTAAGAGCTCAATCTCAGTAGAGCTATAAAGACAGACAATACTTGTGTATCCTACAGAGTTCATTTTGTGTCATTCCTCCAGCCTCAAAAATTATTAACATTTATTTCAGATGGCAATATGTGCCTTTAAAAATGGCTCTTAATCTATAACAGTCCTCCTCTTCTAAGACGTTAAGGGAGCAAGAGATATATTAGAGTTAAGGAGAACAATCTGGTGTCTCTGTGTGGAAAATTTTAAGCGTTTGATGTTTCATAGCTTTAGACAGTTTCTAACTGGTGACTGTTGATGACAGGTCTATAGGGAATAGACCACTCTGCTTACAACAGAAGAGCTTTGGGGTGTGAGGGTGTTGTTGTTGTTAACTCATCTTTGATTGTGGATTAGCTGATAGTATGATTATATAAGGGTGACTTACCAGGTAAGATTTGGTATGAATGTATTTGAGGACTAATTTACATATTATTTGTTTTAGTGTATCTCTAACAAGGTGAAATATGGATGTGTCATGCTTTCCTGCCCATAGCTCAATGGCAGAAAAGATGCCTTGTATGTAGAAGATCCCAGGTTTTATCCAAGGTATCTCTCTTTAAGTTGGGAATGTTGGGAATGCAATAACATCCAGTATTTAAACAAGTTAAATATGACTTGGGGTTTGTCTAGATGGGCTATTTACCCCCCAGCTTCCCTCCCCCCTCTGCTTCATACAGAGAAACCTGGATTGGGCTGGTGAGGGAACACAGGGTCTGTACCTGCACACCAACTCATATTGCTGGATGCTGCTGCCACCAGCAGCAGCAGCTCCCAGCCTCCTGCATGTGGAGGCCTAACTCTTGCTGACATGTAAAAGGATGATTTGTGCAGGTGGTGGGAAAGTGTGAAGCACGTGGTTCAGGCCACTAGCCAGGCTTACGAGACCAATGTTAATGGGAGACAGATTCAGGAGTATCATTTGGCCATATATCATTTTTTGAAGTGTCATTATCGATTGAACCAAGGTGTTCCTTTTTCAGAACAAGAGCTTAACTGGGCGAAGGGAGTGATAGCAAGATTTTGCCAAAAGCAAAGACAAAACAGAAAGGGGAGTAAAAATTGCAGGACTCGAGGTGGTGTGGTCGATGTGGATGAGTGGGCAGGTGCCCGGAGTCCAAAGGCTCCTATCAAATTAAACAGCTTGAGGGCCTCTGAGTCAGACCCTATTGCATTTAGACCAAGTGAGATGCTGGATATCATGGAGGCATATTACAGGCAGTTATATGCTCGGAAGAACATAGATATAGAAGAGATTAAGGGTTTTTTCCAAGCTTTGTCGGAGGACCAGGTGGGCACCCTCTATTAGGGTTTGAGTCCAGATGACAGGATGAGGATGGTCTCTCCTATAGAAGAGCAAGAAGTTCATGAGGTCATAGTTCAGGGGAAGGGTAAGTCAGCCCCTGGCCCAGATGGCCTCAGTTGGAATTTTTATAAAGTTTACAGGAAGTGGATTGTTCCCCCTTTAACCACTTTGTTTAATTTTTTGTGGGATAATAATGACCTCCCTGAGACGTTTTATCAAGGGGTCTTGATTTTTTTCCCAAAGGAGGGTGATCCTACCCTCCCAAAAAACTGGCGCCCCATAGCTCTGACCAACGTAGGCTACCGCACGTTGGCAAAAATACCGAACAATCAGTTGGTTAAGGTGGCTGATAAGATTGTGATGGAAGCACAGTCTAGTGCTGTGCCGGGTAGGACTATGGTAGACTCTCTTTGTTTCAGGAAGTGTTCCGACTCAGCAAGGAGGGAGCTTGGACTGGTCAAATCCTACAGGTCGAACAGATGAAAGCTTTTGACAATGTAGATCATACGTTCCTATGGAAGCCCTCAAGTGGAAAGGAGTGCCAGAGAGATTTATTGCTTTAGTTAAATTGTTTTATAGGGATGCAGAGGTGATTTTGCAAGTCAATGGTCAGAGAGGAAAGAGGATTAAGTTAAATTCTGGGGTGAGGCAAGATTGTCCACTGAGCTCTCTCTTGTATGTTATTGCTTTGGATGCTATCCTGTTTAAGATGAGTTTAGACAAGAGCATCTCAGGGATCCGAATCCCACGTCCGTTGGACAGTTTGAGGTTGGTTTGGTGTGAATCTGTTAAATTTGTTGCCCATGCTGATGATGTGTCCCTCTTGGTTAAGGACAGGATGGAAGTTAGAAAGATTAAAGATGCTTTTGAGGCCTACGGTCGAGTTTCTGGTGCTCGACTTAACATGGAAAAGAGTTTTTTGATCAGAATTTTTGCTGTAGAGGACAAGATGGCAGCTGTTCCTCTAAAGGATGTAGTTGAAGAAAAGGAAGGGTGGCAAGCAGAGCAAGAGGCAAAGATGGATAGGGTGAAGATCCTAGGGCTGAATTTTGCAGTGGCTCTGAAGGGATGGAAAGAAAATTGGTATCGCTGATTGGAAAAAGTGAAGGAGAGGGTGGGCCTCTGGCAGAGATGGAAGCTGACCATTTACCAGAGAGCCACTTTTGTAAATACCTACCTGCTTCCGGTGGCAGCCAACTTGGCGGCTGTTTTCCCACCTCTGGATTCAGTGATTGAAGAAGCTGATCAAGTTCTTTTTCAAGTTTCTTTGGGGAATGGCCACATTCCCCCTGGCAAGGGCAGTGGCTTATGGCCAGGTAGAACAAGTGGGCCTGGACTTCCCAGCCCTGGGACCTAAGTTCATCACCATCTTTTCTGCCCAAAATTTTGGGAAAGTTTCTCTGTTGCAAAAGGGTCAGATTCAACCTCAGGCTTGGCTAGTTTTATTTTGTGAGTGCTGGATGGGGACTAGATGGGGAAAGACTTGGTGGGACGAAGGCTCATTAAGTCTTAGGTTTTCTTTGCCTGAAAAATTGAAAGCACCAGATTATTTGAGAGACTTTGTTTTTTACATGAAGAAATATAGAATTCATGCTGAGGAGTTGAAGGGGGAAGACAGACCAGGTCAGAGCATCAAGAGCTTCAAGAAAGGTTTGTACAGGAAAATAGTGGAAGAGATTTACGTTAACCCATGTTTGCAAAAACGTCAGGCCAAACTAGATTCATCAGAGTACCTAAATCACCAGACTAACCCAATTGAGTATTTCATGGACAAAAGGGTCCCCAAAAAGTTGTGGGACTTGAGGTGGAGACTCTACCATCAGGTTCTTAATCTGAGGGGAAGGAGACTGTGGACCACAGAGGATGAGCAGACTTGTCCTTGTCTGAAATGTAAAAAGGCTGAGATTTTGAGTGGCATGGCACAGAAGGAGACAATCAGGCATTTTGTCCAGGACTTCCCAAGTGCTGGGGAACATGGGAGGAGGTGGTCCGGGTCCTGGATTGGCCAGATTTGGCACAACAGGCTTGGGAGACAGTGCTTTCAGGGACTGAACCTCCAGAGGGTGTCAGGGGACCCAGAAAGTCAGTGGGCCAAAAGAGGAAGAGGAAGGAGTCTGGTTCCGTGGCTGAGAATTTTTGGAAAGTGCCCTGGTCCACAGTGCGCCTCGTAAACCTCTATGTGATGTTGGGTTATTTTTCCAAAGACAAAGGGAGGTGAAAAGTCAAAATCTGCAGGATGTAAAAGGCACTGCTTATTATGTCAAGAACGTAATTGAAAATTTAGCTCTGAGTGAAAAAGAGAAATTGCCAAACCATCATTGGAAAAAGTTTTGGCCATGGTTTAGTGAGACAACCCCAGCAATAACATAAAAGGATATTTTAAATAAATATTTTATTATTATTATTGTATTTTTGTATTATTTTTATTTTTTATTAATCTTTTATTGATTTTTTCTTTTCCAAATAGGTATAATTGAAATGTGTAAACATAATGTGATTATAGTGCGCTTAAATTAAGAGGGAAAATGTATTAGTGTTAGGATAGATAGTTTTATTTTTGTATTAGTAAGAAAAGAGAAAAACAATTATTGTTATTTTTGCGTTATTGTTACGGCCTTTTGCAGTCGGGTGTATTTTTCAGTAGAATGGTCTTATTCCAATAAAAAATTCCTAATCCCCCCCCAAATTCCTTTATGTGGCCAGCCTTGGTCACATGCTTAGGGCCTCTTTCCTGGCTTTAGAGAGATCTGTGCATGACAGTAAAACATCCCATTTCATCTAGGTAACGAGGGGGTGGTGGTCCAGATCTGGGGCTAGAATATGCTAGCTGGAAGGTGGGGTCTTCTGGCAGGTCTGGACAAGCCCTTTGACAGAGCAGCAGTGATAGTATCAATGAGTGTTTCAGTGACCTAAAATCTCCTCATATTTTATTCTCCTATCCTAATCTCTCTCAGACTGATATTCTTAGGGATCATCCCACCAATTCTGCCTACCTCCTTTTTTGCTCTTTCATTGATGAAGGAAATCTAACTTAGTCCACTTCCTGTTCTAGCTTAGCTTAGCCTAGCACCCTTAGAAAGCTTCTCCATCTCTGATGGAGTTCCTACAATAATAGCTTATTTCCTGTAGCCATTGGTGTCAATGCTCCTTAATCACAGGAGATTATCAGACTACCTCAGGGTAGTCACAGGGATGACAGGAGATTGCAAAAGGGCTTCCCTTTCAGACAACATCATCCCTGTGGCGTTATGACCCATGTCCTTTCTGTCCCTCCCCCAACTCCTTTCTATACATGGGCTAAGCCACAAATTGACCCATTTCTGTAATGGAATGATGAGTGAGCGAAAAGGTGCCCGATTATGCTGGTGTGATGCCAACATCACTGGGAGGTCCCTGCTGAACACTTCCAGTCAAGATCGGGACATTGAGGTAAGTGACACACTTTTTTTCACCTCCCTGGGTTACTTGCAGTTTTAAAAGTGTGTTTTGGGGCTTGTTTTTTCTTTTTGACATGTATTTTTATTTTTTAAATTTCCCACCTGATTGTTCTTTCATGAGAATAGCCAGGTTTTCCTTTCCAGGAAGTGAATGCAGCTCCGTGAGAGTGCCATTCACTCCTGGACTGCCAGAGGGGAGGGGAGCAGTTTTTGCCATGCAAAAAAGGTAGGTCTGAATATTTTTTTTAACATGTTACAGGGATAGGGGTGGGTGGGATATAATATAATGAGACAGGGATACTTTTTTGGGCCCCGTCATAGTAGCCAGCTGCTGTATTCAGGCACTATCAGGGAACAGGGTTGCCAGGTTAGGACTATCCCAGGCACAAAAATAATCTGAATAATATGCTCCTTGAGCAGAGCTTGACCAAAGAAACATCTGATAGATGCTTATACTTAAGATATAAAGAAAACAAGTGGATATTTACTTTGACCTGCATTGATGATTTGATTGTTTGTTTTATCAGGTAATAGGGTTGCCAGGTCAGGACTCTCTCAAGCACTGAGATTTTAGCACCCAAATCTGAAACCAAGAGAATTGTCTTGTGATGTCATAGAAAGCCTGGGTGATGTTACAAGGGTGATGTTAGAAGAGGCAGCCTCAGAGTTGTCATTAATCATGATAACTTAGCATCAACCACAGTAGCACAAAGTATGCCATTTAAAGAAAGAAATCTAACAAATAAAGAATATATACTCCAAAAATTATCAGCAGTGGCTTGCTATAGCAGTGACCCTGGACTCATGATGCACAAGAAAAGGCTGCAGGCTAGTTGGCATTTCAAATTTGTTTACAGTAGCCTTATATGCCTTGTATCTTAGGTATTGTGACAATCACATGAAATGATGGACATATATGTGTGAAACGATTGCAAGGCCCCTTCAAGGATTGGCCCCAGCACTTGATCCTACAAGCTTCTGTTCCTTTGGTCTGCCTGCCTTTGTTCCCTTGTCCTGGAAGATGCCCATCATTACATGTGATCTCTTCCCAAAAAGTTCACTTTAGTAGATGACAACTGAATGAATTCTGAAAATGTGTGCTCTCTATATAGACCAGGAGCCCTGGCGTCACAGTGGTTAAATGCCAGTACTGAAACCACAATGTTAGGAGTTCAATCCCAGAGGGCTCCAGCGTTGACTCAGCCTTCCATCCTTCTGTAGGTTAGTAAAATAAGTAACCAGCCTGTTTGGAGCAATTAGCTAACACACATTAGAAACGAGTTAAGGAGTGCTTTGGCACTGATAAGCGGCATAGAAATATCAATGCTATTGCTGTTGCTATTGCTATATTAAAACTCCAATACAAGCTATAGTTGTGGCCATGGAATTCCCTCCATAGGAGGCTAGGCTGGCCCCCTTCCTGTCTCTTTCTACTGTGATGATTAACTGGATGTACAGAAAGATCTTTTAATGGGTATGTGTGTGCTGTGTTTTGTATTATGTGCTTAAATGATTTAATACTATTTTAAATTACTGGTGTTTTCAAAGTACAGGCTGAGATCCTGCATCATCAACCTAATCACAGTGATGGAGCTCCACCATCACAGTTAAATTCTTGTTTCAAATTACTGCTGTTTTAAAATAATAGGCGATACCCTTCATCATCAACTTCACTAAAATGAGAGAGCTCCATCATCAGAGCTCCGTCATTGTAGTTACATCTGATGATGCTCCCCTCTGCCCCATGCAAAAAGACCCCTATCTTTGCAGGCTCTCACACCTTCACTGAAGGATTTCTGAGGTACTGCAGGTGGAGGCACTGGGAAATGACATCTGCAACACTCTCCAAGTCATGGGGCATGTCAAGGTGGAGAGATTCCTTGGGGTCCAGTCACAGCTGCTAGTCTTAATGTGCCCCATGATTAGGAAAGTGCTGCATATGCCATTCCCCAGTGCCCTAGGAGATTATCACACTACAGTTGTATAGCACTATTATTCCACTTTAACTGCTCTGGCTGCCTCCTGTGGAATTCTGGAGTTTGTGGTTTAGGGAGGGGCATTTGGAACTCTCAGCTAGAGAGCTCTTAGGCCTCTTAGTAAACTACAAATCCCAGAATTCCACAGGAGGCAGCCATAGCAATTACAGTGGAATAATAGCACTATAACAGTGTAGTGTGATAAAGTCCCTAGTCTATAGCACCTCAGAAACACATTGGTTGGGGTGCTGCTAGGCTAAATGTGTAGGTTTTGGGGGGGGGGTCACATTCAGTTTTTCATGGCCATAAAAATGAATCCCCAGCAGTTCCAAGTTTGTAAATCCAGTTTAGAATCTCTTAACCACTGAACAGGATTGGCATGATCCCAAGTGATTTGAACCAGGTCAAGGATTCACACTTCAAATCTTATGATGGAAAAGCCACACAGTGTGGAGATTATTAGACACAGCTAATGTGGTGCCAGCATAACGGCAGCATAATGCAAGAGGACACCAATATCAGATGACAACACCCTTTTGCGTTCCGTTGGTGTTATGCTGACATTTCTTCTTATTGATGGCTGAAGCCACCAATAGATCCCCCAGTTCCGTTTTGGTGCCGGCATTGCCGACGTGTGAAAACTCGGACCATTTAACTCTCGTGAATGCAGCAAGAATGGCCGGTTTGGCACAAACACTTCCGGGTGAGATCAGGACATCGAGGTAAATTTTGCTCTTTTTATGAAGCTCCCTGGATTACTTGGGACTTTTAAATTGTGTTTAGGTGCCTTTAAAAACTTTTGTGTGTGTATTTTTGCATTTCCTGTGCTCGCATCTTCTTGCAAGAATTGGTGGGATTTCAGTCCAGAAAGTGAACAGAGCTCTGTTAGAGCTCTGTTCATTCCTGGGCTACATTTTTGACAGAAGAGGAGGTAAGTGCAGTGTGGAAGGCTATTGCGCCAGGACATGGCAAGATTGGAGATTGTGGAACAGGAATGCTTTTTGCGTTCCTATCTGATAATTTCCTATGTCTCCCATGTGACCATATTCATGGAAAATACCAAGTTGGATTGATATGAAAAGGGTAGGGAGGTTTGTCATTGACAGCTCTAAGGCAGTATCTGAAGCAAGAATCCAAACAGAACTTTCCAACCACAGTGCTCATGTGGAGGGATCATGTGTGATGACTGCATTGATTATGGTCATTTATCTTATTAATCTCTGTGTTGGCTTGCTTGATTTAGTTGTTATGACACATCATTTAAAGAGCTGTGATGAGAGCTCTGGTGGTTGTTGATTTTTATGAGGGGCTTACTGCACTCTGAAGAAAAGCGACAAAGCAGCAGGACTGTTCTGTCTTCCCTGCTGCCTTACTGCATTCATTCATTCCAGTTCTATGGGGGACTGAGGTAAAGCTGCTTCTTTTTGCTAACTAGAAAAACCCATTAGCAAAAAGACGTGAGGGCCAGTTACACGGCAGAATAAAGCGCACAAAATTCCAGATTGCCGTCCTTTCACACCAGTGCTACATAGTTCACATGATTTATTGCTAAATTGGAAGATCGGGTGAGCTTTCACCTTTCTAATTTCACACAGACAAAGGGAGGCATGGCCTCCAGATCTCTGTCATGAAAGCCAGGCAGGAGGCAGGGAGGAAGCGAGGGGGAGAGAGACCGTAGCTTCGTAGCTTTGTCTGAGCCAGAGAAAACCAGACAAAGCAACAAAAAAGGAGGGAGACCACGGGGGGGGGGAATAATGACAAAGGAGGGAAGGAAAGCAGCCTAGATTCCTTTCGCTCTGCAATTCCTGCCAGCTGAGCAGACTGCATCTCTCTCTCTTTCTCTCTCTCTCTCATGTGCGTGCGCACACACACACACAAAAGAATGATCGAGAAATCAGCTGGCAGAGCAGATCACTCTCTCTCTCTCTCTCTCTCTCTCATACATACACAGAGAGAGAGAGAGAGAGAGAGAGGGGGAGAGAGGGAGGGAGGGAGAGAGGAATAGTAATTATGCTAGAAAGCAAGCCGGCTGGCTGGATTTTTTCAAGCCTCATCTCTTGCAAGTCGAACCCCTCAGTCCAACCAATCACAGCTAAGCTCTGCTGGGGCTGTTTCGGAAAGACCACTGGTAGTTCCCACTGCTGTAAGTGAAATGGTAGTTCACACAATTGATAATGCGCTAACTTGTGCTACTTTTTAAAAAAGTCAGGGAAAATAGTGAAAGCCGGTACTGCACGACTTACGGGCTTTTTTGCCCCCCTCCTTCTGAATATGGCGACTTTGATCCGAAAGATGTGGGAACTATTAGGACTCTTTGTGAATTCTTAGAGGATTTATTTTGCCATGTAAACGGCCCCATGGTTTTACTTTGGTCCCCCAAGGGATCAGAATGAAACAACGCCAGAAGAATGCTGGTGTCATGCAGTAAGGCATCAGGGAAGATGGAACATTCCTGCTGCTTTGCCACTTTTCTTTGGAGGGTGGTAAGACCCTTAGAGTTTTTTCGTATGATTCATTCTTTAAAAATACCCTCTCCATTTTTTTCTCAGAATTCTGTTTATATGCAAGTATGCATTGCTCTCATCTGTGAACAAGTACACTTATTTTATTCAGAAAGCTTCTGTTGCTTCTGATTTGCTCCCCCCTCCTCCAATTGTAATTTATATCATGAAACCAAGCAAATACTTTATTATTCTATTGCCCATTTCATTCCATTCCTGGTTAAGCAAGCACACCTGAGCTGGTACTGTAAATGTCCATTTTGTGGCCTTATGCTTCTCCCACACCTCATCTTCTCCATGGTTTCCTGGTTAAGCTTCTTTCAGTGTGTGTTTGAGAAAAGATTTGTGAGATAGTGGCACTGATGGTGGTGAGATGATAGCATTCAATTTATATTTGAGGTTAGATTTGGATCAAGTTTGGGTCAATCTGGACCATATTGGGGCTGCTGAAATTGACTCTGAAATAAATGAGGGTGGGCCTTTGCAGACCCCTAATTTTCATGTTTCCACTTCCATGTTCCTCTAGGAAATTTTTAAATTCTGTGAATTGTATTTCAAACTATTTCTTCTTGGATGCATTGACTTACAAAATAGACCTTTTAAGAATGCATTTTAATTCATTATTGTATTTTTATTTTATTTTATTATTTTTATTATTTTTGCTTTTTTATCATCTAGGAATTGTTTTCAGGAAATTGCAAACATCAGTGGATCACCATATTCTGATCCACATATTATGGATCAGACTAGGCTAATTCATATCAGAATAGGCAGAGCCTAAATTCATCTAGCATCAGGTTCTCCAAGATTATTAATTGGATTTTCATTTGTCCCCATAGAAAGGAATGCAACTATATTAGAAATCAGAGTTTTATTCTTTTAAAAAGCAATAGTTTCTGCAAGGTATTTTTGTGAAACTCAGTTTTATCTCCTTTTTCAATAATATATAGTAAAAGAGAGAGAGAGATTTTCATTCTTCCTGTCAGTGAAATGAACTCAGTTACTAACTCTGGATGTAAAAAATTAGGCTAAGTGTGGAAGGCTCCAACCAGCTGCAGATGGGAGAGATGACTTGTCCATGTTCATAAATATTAAAAGCTGGATAGCACTGCATCTGCCTCTTTCAATTGCAGTGCTTCTTCTAAAATATGGAAATATGTTTGGGAACAATAATGTTCAATATGTGAGTTGATGTCTGGAAAAATTGTGTAAGTCTGGTTTTTATTGGGATGTTCAGACTGCACTGAACTTACATGAGGGTGATGAACATAAGGAAAAATTCAGGAAATTACCAACATTACCACCATCACATTACAGTATAGTATAGTTCTGAAACATGCCCTGGGGCAATGGGGCAAAACTTCACTGTGAGGGTTATTGTGAACTAGATTCTGTTATTGTTCTTGCTAAAGCCACCTGAACTTTACTGGTGAATAAAGCAATGTAAAAGTAGAAGGGCTAGTAGCTCACATATGATGTGTGCCACAGGTATGGTTGCAGGATATGTCTTCACTCTCCTTTACATTAAATGAAATTCTTAATCTGTATGGGGGGGATTCACCTGTGTGTATATGTTTCCAAGAAATACAGATAAAAGGCATTCTAGACAAACTGTTCAGAAAGGTAAATATTGACAGCCTATTTTTTTATTAATATAAAAACATGCACACACACACACAAAGACACACATCATCATCCTGATATGCACTCTTTGTTTTTGGAATCTTTATTTTTTCTCTCAGAATTAAAACCACTGAAAGAGGATGTTAGTCCACTCAGTGCTGTTGACTTTTTAGACAACTAAAACATTAGCTTGGCTCTGTGCCAATAAGCTCTGTGAAATAAGCTCCCGTATTTCTGATCCTAATAAAGTAAATTACTTTGTCACTCTCTTTCACCTACTCCAGGTAAAAGTCTGAGAAGTGCTATCCCTGTTGATCTTCATGGATCTTTCAGTAGCTTTTGATACCACAAATCATGACATTTTACTAGACTGGGGCCTAAATGTGCTAAAGGCACCAGATACCATCTGATCTCGGAACCCAAACAGTTTCAGCCCTGGTTTGTATTTGGATGGGAGACCACCAATGAATACCAGGTGCTATAAGCTATGTTTCAGCGGAAGGAACTCGCAAAACCACCTCTGAGTATTCCTTGCCCAAGAAAGCCTTACACAATTCATGAGGTTGCCATACAGGTGACTTGAAGGTATATATATATATATATATATATATACATATATATATACATACACACACACACACATTACTAGACTGGCTCCATCAGATGGGAGTAGAAGGCATTTTGTTCCAGTGGTTTAGCTCCTATTAGCTCCAGAGAGTGAAATTGGATTATTCCTTTTCTCCCATATTTAAATTATTAATTTATGAAATGCCTCAGTGTTCCATCTTGCCTCTCATGCTGTTCAATATGCACATGCAGCTGCTGGGGAAGGTGATAAGAACATTTGGAGTGGGGTGCCATCAGTATGCTAATAATACTCAGCTCTACTTGTCATCAGGATCAGGTGGTGTTGTTTAGGTACTGGCACAGTGTAGATGGTGTAGAGGGCCAATTACCAGAAACGGAATCATGGTAAATTGGAAACTCTGTGGATCGTTAGTTCTTACGTCTAGGAATTGGGTAAGCTACCTGCTCTGGATGGGGTGGTGTGCCACCAGAAGGAGCATGTGTATAGCTTGGGAGTACTCGTAGATCCATCTTTGTAATTGGATATCCAGCTGTGCTCTGTGATGTGTTCTATCAGTCAGGGTAATGCTGTAGCAGGATGTGGGAGAGGACCTTTTCTGCTTTAGCACCCTAGTTGAGGGGTGCCACGGTACCCTTTGGAGGGCCAAATATTATTTTATGGATGGAAAATACTGTTTTCTGCACAGAAAATTCTGTTTTCTGCACAAAAATACCATGTGCAAATCTTGCACAGAATAAGTCCTTAACTGCAAACTGTTTTTGAAAACTGCATTTTTGAAAGATTTTTCTCACAGTGGGAAGAAAATTGCTAAACTGTTCTTTGCTACCTTCAAGAACAAAATTAGTGAAGAGTTCAGTCCCTGTACTTGATCAAGATTTTGACTTCTGGAGAAGCCTGGACTTTATTTCCCCCATTGTTCTCTATCAATTTCAATGTCAACTAATAATGCAAATTCATTTCAGTTTTTGAACTGTCCAAATGTTCTTTGGAAACTGCTTTTTTTTTTCTTTTCACATGGAACTGCTGATTATGTGATTGGTGACTTTTTTTTTTTAAAAAAAGTAATCATTTTCATCTATGAAGTTATTATGCGGAATGCCCTCAATCCTGCTATGGTCCTTTCTGTTTCACATTAAGAATTCTACTGCTGTTTTACTCTCAGCACATTTGTGTAAGGAGGTATCTAATACCACCTAAGGCAAGTAGTTTCCATTCACCAACAGTACAGTGGGGATTAGGCAAAGCTCTGCCTCTCCGTCAATGACCACTGGTATATAATCATTACCTCAGTCCAGGTGGAACTTTAACATACACCAGCACTTAATATGATCTTGAACTGTATAGAACAACTTAGACTCACTTGTCAGCCACCAAAACCACTATCACCAGTTACCTTGGGGTTGTGGTACCAATGACAATAAAAGGAACTTTCTCTTTCCAGAATATAGAACTGCATCAGTGGGCTAAGCACTAATGGCTCAGGCATCAGAATACTACTTTGAGCTGCTGTCGCTTGAATTACTGCCATACATCTCTCTCTCTTTCTCATTCTACTGCTGGAGCAGTAGCACATATGGATGCAGGTAGAAGAAAAAGAGGCTGGAAGCTCACAAGGTAGAGAGCAGTTGAACTGAATCATGCACCTGATTATATCATTGTGGGTATATAATGATATGATATAACTGAGAATCAGGCCTTTTTTCCAATTAGGGTGGTGTAAGAAATCCTTACTTCACCAAGCCAAATCAGGAAGTGAAGCATGAGGACGCTATAACAGGTCTTTATGCCATACAATAGATGGTGCATAGCTATGTTCTTACAAAGTTGCACAGCTCCCTAGTGTAGCAAATACATGTTTGGAGTTCTTTACACACAGTGAAGAATGGTGCATCAGATTCCAAAGTACCACGGTAGCTATTACCTAGGAAAAAAAGCTGCTGATTTCAATAGGAAGTACATCCAAGTAGTATTAGATTTTGGAATTAGAAACAAGGAGGAGGAAATTCTCATTAATCTTTCTCTTTCATGCCCCCATGGTTCTCTATCCCCATCCACACACCCCAAAAAGGAAGTATCCCACAGCTGCTGTTCAACCTATATTGCTTCATTTGGCTGGTTCTCAATAATGTGTCTTTTCTTCAGGTTTAATCTATTTGCTGTGTGAGACAGACAATGGGACACTGTGAGTTACTTAGTGGATGGAATTGCTGCACTTGTGAGAAATTAACAAAAGAACCCTGAAATTTGTGTGCACATGGTGCATAAACACACACGCTCACATAGATATATACACCCAATTCTCACATCAGTGTCCAAATCCCAAATCTCTAAAGAGACCACAAAAGGATCAGCTTCCTTCCTTTCTATTTTTTTTTAAATTCTCACATCACCAAGTCTTTGCCAAGAATGAGGAGGCTGATGAGAGGCAGAAGACTAAGCAAATTAAAACAAGCCAATTCCTAAGGCAACTGGCTGTGGAATATTTTTCAACCATCCTAAATGAAATCCACAACCGTTATAAATGGGAGGGGGCAACTGTGTTTATGTTATAATTTATGTTTCCAATAATGCCATTTATATGAATAGCATGTTTCTTATAAACTGGGTAATAAAGTATGGATGGAGTCCATTGTAAGCCAGGGGGGGAAAATTGCCTGTTGCATATTTAATCAAATGTGACTCAAGGGGCTAGAGGCTAGAGAATGCCATTTGTACATCCCATTCATTGTTAGAAAGAAACTATTTGAAATCTGAAAAGGAAAGTTCAAAGTTATGTTGCATATTCTCAATGCAAGCAGAATCATTGTTTTTGGCTTTCATCAAAGGGGTGGTGGAGAAGAGGAAGGGAGTAGAAAGAAACTGTCCTTTGGAAAACAATACCCTTTATAATGAATAATAAAAGTAAAGCCTTTTGGAAGCCTCGTAGATGGAAGATTGCATACAAAGTGCTGAGAATGACTATTTTTAGTAGTTTTCAGTTACCACCTAGTCTAGATTGGTACAGAAATGGAATATAACACTAGAATATTATGAACTTTGGAAAAATTGCAAAAATATAAGTTTATATGGAAATATTATTGGAGCAGACAGTGTTAACGAGAACCAGATCTCCCCCCCCCTGCATTCATTACTCTTTTCATAATATAAAACATAATTATCTGCTAGGGTCTTTGGATGTATACAGAGATATTTATGTATTTTGAAATAGTTGGCTTATGTACATGTTTAATAAAGGAGCAGTTATGAGAAAAGATGACTTCTTGTATGCTGAGAGTCACCACTTGAGCCTCTCCATTTTAATTCCAGTTCAGTGTACCCTGTTGCATTCTGTATTGTTGTTCTTATTAGAGATGTGAAGAAAATCTTGCTGTTGTCAAGATTTTGGTATTGAAGGGCCAGGTTGACACAATGAAAGAGGCCACTGAGAGATTGTGATGGGATTTCAGCTCCAATTTGAGATTAAGGGCTTGTCTAGACCTGCTGGAATACACTGGCTTCCCACTGGCATATTCTGGCCCCGAACCAGGCCCCTCATCCATACCTACATGCCAGCCCATATATGAAGCCACTGCCACCATCACTTCTGGTGTTTCTCTGAAGCCAGGAAGGAGGCCCTCAGCATGTGATCAAGGCTGGTCACATGCAGGGAGCCTTGATCACATGCTGAGGGTCTCTTTCCTGGCTTCAGAGAGACACCAACGGTGGTGATGGCAGTGGCAGCAGATACAGACTAGTGTGCAGGTATAGACCTCTGCATGCCCGTGGAGCCCAATATGAGGTTCCCCCCCCCTAACAAGATAGGTTTTCCCAGGTGTTAAAAATTGGTTAATGGGCTTTAGCCTGCCTTTCCCCCATCAGGACTGCCTGGGAGGAAAATGAGGCAAAAGCCCTGTGTCGTTTGGATTGCCAGGCTCCAAGACAGGGGCAAGATAGGGTAAATAGCCTGTCTAGACAAGTCCTAAGACACATAATATTATTTTCATTGTGGTGTTCACAAGATCTGCACACTGTCTCTGTGAAGCTAAGCACAGATGAATAACAAGCAGAAAAGGGCAGCTGCTCATAACAAAAACAGAGGAAGAGTCATGCTGGATGAGACCAAAGGTCTCCCTAATCCAGCATTCTCTTCATACAATTAGTTGACTATGAAACTGCACTCTCCACTGGACCCTGACCAGCAAATGATACACAAAGGCATACTGCCTCTGATGCTGGATATGATGTGTAGCCTTCCTGACTAGTACTGTTGATGGTCTCATCCCCTCCATGAATTTATCAAGTCTTCTCTTAAAACTATCCAAGTTGGCAGCCATCACTACAGCTTGTAGCACTGAATTCTGAATTTAACAATTCACTACATTAAGAAACATTTCCTTTTACATTTCCTTTTATATGTTATGAATTACTCTCCATTTAACTTCATTGGAAGATTATGAGTTTGTTTATGAGGGACTATTTTCTTTCTCTATACCACATATAATAGTATTCTATGATTCTATTATGTCTCCCCTTGTTCACCTTTTTTCTAAACTAAACAGTCCCAAACATTGTACTGTATGATCTGTCTGGGAAGTAATGGGGCAGTTGCTCCAATTCCTTGTTCCTTTTCTTTGCCCTTTTCTACTGTTTTCCAAATCTACAATATCCATTGTTCGATCCTCTGACCACAACTGTGTACAGTATTGCAATATGGTTGCAACATAGATTTTTCTAAGGGCAGTAGGATATCAGCAGTAATATTTTAAATTGACCAGAAAGACACAAAACACCATTCCAGTGCTACTACCTGTATTCGTTCATGCAAGAAGGCAATACTTACTGCGTTTCTGAAATGGGCCAGAAAAGTGCAAAAACTGGCCTTCAAAATGTGCAAAATCTTTCTGTCTTACATTGTGGATGTGTGCGCACTTGCATATGTGTGCATGTGTGTGCTATCCTGTTTAGCATGCAAAGACAAATCAAATCAAGATTTATATGTGTTTATAACAGGATTTATAAGAAAAGTTAATTTGTTACTAACTATTTATAAGTTCATAAAACTTATTAGTTGTTGGTCTTGGAAGAAATAGCATTATTCTGAATCGTTCTGGGAATATGTGATAGATTAATGAGTTATAAAAACCTGCCTGCAAACTATGCATAAGCAATGATGTAGTGAAACCAAAACTCATAGGGTTAAGGTGTCTTAGTTCATTTATTAGTAGGGATGATGACATCACCTGCCAGCCTCTCAGGATCCCTTGTTCCCTCTCAGATTACCTACAATCTTTGCTCCTACCAGGTAGGATTAAATTTTTTATCCATTTGGTTTTCCATAAGTACAGGCTTCTATTGGAATTGGGCCCCCAACTGCATCTGGAATAGCACACCAACAGCCTCCACCATAGACTTAGCATAGTCAAGCTGTAGGCCTAGAAGCTCAGAGCCTGAAAACATGAAGCTGTCCACATGGAATGGCACTGGGTTAATCAATTTCATCCAGTCAACACTATGTTTAAATGGGGTTCAAAATAAGAACCAAGCTAGAAGGTTAATAGGACAGATAATAGTGGAGTTGTGCAGCCAGGACTAACAGATTCAACAGCACTGGGAATTTGGGATTAGCATAGATGATGATAAGATTTGTCACCCTGCTCTTTATAAACTAGTTCTTCTGTTTCCTCTGTGTTTAGCTGGTGTGTCATGCTTGCAAGGCCACAGCAGATGAACTTTTGGTTTAAAGGGTGAGACCAGTTCTGTGCATGCTGCACTCCACCAGAAAAATCCATTGCACAGGCTCGAAGGACTGACTATGTGACAAATGTTGCTGTCTTTGAGCAAGCAGGGATCACCAGCATTGAGGCCATAATATTGAGAACACAGCTGCGCTGGGCAGGGCACGTTTCTAGGATGGAGGACCATCGCCTCCCCAAAATAGTACTCTACGGTGAACTCGCCATGGGTCAGTGTAAGAGGGGCGCTCCAAAAAAGCGATACAAGGACTCCCTGAAACAACATCTCAGGCTTGGCCAAACTGATCACCAACAATGGTCCGCCCTGGCCTCACATCGGGAGACATGGAGATGCACTATCCACAATGCTGCAGCCTTATTTGAGGACTCACACCGAACAAGTCTTGAAGAGAAATGACAACGCAGAAAGAATGACAACCCAGAAACATCACCCAAGGAGACCCTCTGCTGTGCTTTCTGCAACCAGACTTGTTTATCTCAGATTGGCCTTTTTAGTCATCAGCGTGCTTGCAGAAAGCGTGGGATGAGTCCTTCCTGAATCTTTTTTTGCGAAGAAAAGCCAGAGAGATATACATTGAAATAATTTTTAATTAAAATAATTTTTTTTCAAAAGGATAACTTCTAAAAAATAGCTAGGAAATGTAACTTGTTATACTGTTAAAGTGCCTTTGCTCCTACCTGTAATGTAAATGTAGAAATTGAATGTTGCTCCACCCTTGTTACCCAAAGAGGAAATGTGCTGCTGGCAACTACATTACTTTTAACGTGTTCTTTCCCGCCTGGACTTCTAGACAGAATCGATCAAAAAGTCATTGGCAGGGTTGTTAACACAGGTCCCTGCCCCCTGCCCAGCTCAGCCACCCTGATGCTGGTCAGCAGCCCACCCACCCCCTTTCTGGGCACCATCCGGGGGCTCCTCCTCCATGCTATAAGTAGGCATCAATACTAACAAAGGTATGCACAAGACTGTTCTGTCACTCTAATTTTGCCTAGGATATTGTAGTAATTCAGCAGGCTCTATTTATGTTATGGACTTCAATTCCTTTGGTCCTGACAGTGACTCCAAACCCACCTTCTGTTTCATCCTGCCTGGTTTATTCTACAGCTGGGACAAAAAAAAAGTGTCTAAATGCACAAACTCTTACATAATCTAGAGGGGGGGTGTACTAATGGCAATATACACTCCATTGAGACCACTGAAAACATAGAAGCATGCTGAATGCACACCTGCCAATTACTAAAAGGAAAGATACTGGACTTTCCATGGTTGAATATAGCAAAAAAGTACAAAAATGGAAACCTCCAGAAAGAAAAGAGCAGGCTTCACTAATCTCTGTTTTGGGTTCTTTTCTGCTGAACTGGGGATGAGGAAACCGCACAGACTAGGAGAAGCAGGATAAATTTTATAAAACTGATTAAATGCTGCAAGTCCAGGGCCCTTCGTGCTCCCAAACCCATCATTTTCATGGATCACCTAGTCATACTTAAAACTATGTATTTGTTAAATCATCAACATTTGTGGGGCTCCCTGTGAAATGCTTATACTGAGCACTTCAGTACCTATTAGGTAATGGATCTGCACGTGCTCTCTTAAACAGATTTTAAAGAACACAGGTTGTCTGCAGGAATATGTCAGAAAGTATTTACTGTTTCATTATCAAAGCAATCAAAATTAGGACAGCAAAATCAATAATTTTGATAATGATCCTCCTGGACAGCACAACATGGCAAAGTGATGTTGTTAGCATATCAATCATCCAAATCAGAGAGTTATGAAGTGAGAAAATGCTTTAAAAGACGGCCTCCTTTTACTCCTAACACGTGCTCCTCCTTAGCATAACTGGCTTTTTTCATCTTCTGCTGTGAAAGCCAAGAGGAAACTGATACTTATATACTTAAGCTATATTTTCATCAAGTCAAACAGTTATATCCCTGTGTGTGAGAAAATTAATGTGAATGTAAAAGAATGGGCTTTTGGAAGCAGAACAACTTCTCTACAGCAGGACACTTTCTGCTCAGGTATAGTTTCATTTTACAAAAGCAGAAAGACTATGGTACATGGTTTTGGACTGGTACCATGCAGTAACAATTGCAGGCCTGTGTAAGAGAATGTTATCCCTGAATTGAGATACCTGTAGCTTTTCTGTTATTCCTCCCCCCCCCACTTCAAACATACACTTTTTCTTTTCTTTTGGTGGGTGACACTTCATTACTGGAAGCCTGCTTCTCTTCCACCTTCTGCCTCATAATTTAAACTCTTGGTGCAGAACAATGAATTTTTATGGGTTTGGTTAAAACAAATAATTCAGTTCAGTCTCTTGCTTAGGTGTACTCTCTGCTTTCAAAAAGCAGTCAAACAAATGTTGCTTTGACTTGAAGCTGAGGTGTTTCCTGCAGCTCTGGTCTAGTCATGTCAGGTTTTAAAACCAACCCTCCTCGCAGTTCCTGTCTGTGGCTATAATGAATGGGGGGGGGGTTGATGCTACCCAGGTGGTCTTGACCAAATATAACTGCAAAAGGCACACTCAGACTGTGAAGTAGACAACAGACTTTTGCCAGTAGCAATGACAGCATTATGAGGAATGTTTAAACTGAAATCTATATGAAAGCCAGAGAGAAAGAGGAAAAGGTGAATTCATCTCCTTGTTCTCTGTTTACTTTTGCTACTCCAGTCACAACAAGGTATAATGGGCCAAACATAGATTTTTCCACATCCCCACCTCAATGGCCCAGACGAGCTATGAAGGACAAATGCACTAATTCTCTTCCATCACTGCTAGGTGTGAGAAAAAAAATGTTAAGCAGACTTAATACCTTTTCCTCACCATGGCAGTTCTTAATTTGGAGTATTTTTTTTTTATTTCCAGTTAGAATAATATTGGCACAAAACAGGAAAAGGAGGGAAGAAATAAAAATCATGCCTGCTGTGCTAGCTGCAGATCTAAAGAAATTTAAAGTTTATTGTTTAGAACTTTATATTTAAGAGTTTCAAAACAAGAATGTGCAGCTGTAACTAAGCACAGAATGATTAAATCACAGCTTCAATGTTGTTACGACATACAAAGGTAAAGTTGAACAGGAAGGGTGAAATAGAGGGAAAGGAGACAAATTTCAAGTCAACATAGGACTTTATCAGTCAAGCTGCTAAAGTTATTTTTTGCTGGAATATTTTGGGCCTTTTTTATACTGGAAAAGAACACACACTCCCGCACAAGACCTTACCTTCAGTCTGGGTAGAAGGCAGCCCAGGCACTAACAGAGAATGAACGGAACTCCATTCACTTCCGTGCTCATGATCTCCTCAAATCTTACAAGAAGATGCAAGTGTGGGAAATTTAAAAAATAAAGATAAAGGAACACACAAAACATTCATGCAAGCACAGAAACACACTAAAAAATTATGAGTAAACTGGGGAGGTTAAAAAAAGAACATCCCCTGCTTGCTGTCCTGATCTTACCCAGAAGTGTTCTGTCATTCACACTGCATTCACATGAGCACAAAATGGTGCAAAGTTTCAAATGCTGGCAACAAAGCACCAGCGGAGATTTTTTGATGGCGTAACCTGTTAATAAAATAGAATAGCTTTTTGACAAGATATGATTGCGAAAGGATCACGTCAACTGGTATGCCCAACCTATTACAATCATTAGGCATCCTTATGACACCATATTTGCCACATCTGATAAAGTCCATAGCTAGAGAGACAAGTAAGAAAGATACAATGTAAAAGCATAACACTGGTGCTAACAGTTGAGGGAAAAGGAAAATAATAATTCTACAAGCACAAAGAATACTGTCCTCTAGTTCATAACTATTCCAAATGGACATAAAATAATGGGTCAACTGTATACCAATTTTAAGGAGATATTTTTGAGGTGGGGGGCAGGTAAGCAAGCATAGAAAAGATACCCATGACATCACAAGGAGAGATTTGATGTGTTGTTTTTGTTTATTTAAAGTATTTCTGTACTGCCTCCTAGCCCACAAGGGCACCCAAGGCGGTGATCAAATAAAGCCAATTAAAACAATACAAAAAAAAAACAAACAATTTAAACACATTAAAATACTCTTTTTTTAAAAAAAACTCCTAAAAGCAGTCTAAAAGCAATCATAAAATCCAGTTTTTAAAACATTAAAACAACAGTTTCAATCATTGAATGCCATGTGGAACAACACTATTTTGGCTGCCTGACAGAAGCTCAATAGATATGGGGCCAACCTAACTTTCTTAACTAGGGAGTCCCACAGTCTAAGATCTTGTCTAAACAGTGAAAATAATCCTCATAGAAATTGCATGGAAAGTGATCTGTCTAAAGGGACATTTGTATCAACAAGTCTTATTCAGAAGAGGGGAGCCAAATCCACTGTAAATCTCCAAAGGGAAGCCACTGGAGCTTTCCCCAGAGTTTATAAAAAGCTCTATAGGGGATGAGAATGTCCGATCATTAAGACAGTCACATTGCCTTGCTCTGCTGAGGCAGCACAAGCTGATTGGCTGGAGGAGCATGGGGGTGTGGCTTGCAAACAGGGAAAGTGCCTGCTGCCGCCATGTTGGATTTTCGGTTAAGTGAGAGATCGGTAACGTATAAAACAGTGATCTTTTCCTCCATTTTATTCTCTTTTTCTTCTTTTGTAAATATGAAGTATTGCTCATGTGCACCATGGTAAACATTGTTTTTTTAAAAAATAATAATAATTGGCAGCAGAGTTAAATGTGCAAGTAATTCACTCATGGTCACCATCTTGGCTAGGGGGCATGCAAAGTTTAGAGGCACTTATTAACCCTTAAGGCAAATCCCAGCACTGCAAATTGCTATTTCTTTGGTACAAATTGTATTCCCCCCCCCTAAAGTGTTGCTACAGAGAAAGCCCTCTTGATATCCTTTTCCTGCCCCCCCTACCCAACGTAGTAGTTTGTATCATCATCCACCCCTCCAGGTTGGAAAACTGACCAGGAGGGAGGCTGAAAGTGGCATTTTGTGATGTGGGGCACTGGCTTGGGATCTTCTGGAGCTGTCTCCAACACAGAATTAAAGAAATTAAAGAAATGACTCAGAATGTGTATCAACTGAAGCCTGCAACAGGTTTCAGTAGCTTGTAGTCAGATGGTTTTTGTGGTAAAAAGGACAAGCCACACAGAAGGGGGAAAATTCCAACAACCCATCTTTGTTAGTAAAGTATTTCTACCCTGCTGTCAGGATACCTACCTACACAGCTAAGATGAAATGGAGCCTATGAAATCAAAGGCCTTTTCTACAACAGCAAGAATAATCCACCCTCTGGCAGGAGTATTCTGGCCCTGGAGCTGGCCTGGATCCCCACTGTTATCATGACGAAACAGACACAAGTCCTCATGCACACACTAGCCAGTATTGCCATGCACCACACTCTCAGAAGCTGGGGAGGATGCCCTCAGCATGTGAGCAAGGCTGGTCACATGTGGGGGGGGGGGCTTGATTGCATGCCAGGCATCTCTTTCCTGGCTGCAGAGCAACACCAGTCAATGTCTGGCAATTCAGGCTGGCGCACAGGTGCAGACCCTGCGTTCTCATGCTGGACCCATCCAGGTTTTCCTGCATAGTGTGGGTTTTCCCTGGGGTTATTTTAAAATGCTTTAAATGGGTTTACCCCAGCTTTACTGAGACATTACCAGGACTGTCTAGAGGCAAATCAGGACAAATACCCTCTGTTGTTTGGACTGTAGGGCTCCAAGACAAAGGGAATCAGGGGTAAATTGACCATCTAGACAAGCTCAGAGCCTATCCACCTAATCTTTCTTAGGATTGCACTTTAATCAGTGTGATCCTAGAAATGTCTACTCAGTCATAAGTCTCATAGATTTCAGTGGAGTTTACTCTCAGGTGAATACGGATTGGATTACAGTCTATGGTAATTGTAGGAGATTAGTGCCGGATTAGGTGTGGGTGAACTTTAAGTGAACTTCCCTTATCTGCATGAAGAGGTAAGATGTGACAAAGCAGATGACAGGGTCTTAGAACAGAAATAAACTCTGATACCCCCTGTGATGCAGGAGCCTTTTGAATCCCACTACTGCCACCAAATTTGTGACACTCGGGCACACCAGCCTACTTTACATCACAGTTCAGCCTGGCCACCTCAAGTGCACCACATCACTTGCACTGCCACCAAATAAATATCTGTGGAGACTGCAGTTCCACAGTTGCCACCTTTATGTCAAACTTCCCCCTTATCCTTCCTTGAACTGGGGTTTGACTAATCTGAATAGTACTTGTATTGATCTGTGTTTCCTCACAGGATTCTTGTGCCAAATAAACATTAGTAACGGAAATAATTTATGAGGAGTCTGGATTTGATAAACAAAACATAAAGATTGATTTATTGTTTGAACAAAATAACAGAAATGCTTTGAACTTTGTCTTCAGCTTGGTTAACTTTAAACTGGTTCCTAGTCCCACTCTGTGGTGACCATATAACTTCAGAATCTTCCAGACTCAATAACAACTTGTGAGGTTCTTTCTTTCCTCTCGCTCTACATTCCAATCAGCCTCTATTCCTCTTAACACTTATTCTCGCTGTACATACATTCCCTCAGCTCCACTCATAGCCATACACACATTCCAGCTCTATCCTCATCACATCACATCTTTCTCTCCTTTTCAGCTGCTATCTCCTCTTTCTCAACAGTCATGCCCCTCATGAACTCTAGGAGACCCCTCTCATACCAGTTTCCTGCCACAGGATTGGCCCCTTCATGCTCTCTTCCCATTCTATCAGATGCTCATCACATGCTCCCCACCCCCCCACACACACACCGAAATATTGGTTAAGACCTCTTACTGACATTTTCCCAAAGATTGTAAAAATAGATCATCTGTATCAGCCTTATTTATTTATTTATTTGTTTATTTGTTTATTTATTATTCTGCCTTACAGATAATGAGGATTTTACCATACCCTGGATGTATATGCAGATACATGGCTGAACAATAATTTGTTACCTGCATTTACACTAACTTCCTTAAATGTTGATGAGACAGTATCAAGAAAAAATATCCTATGCAAGTGTGTTGCTATAAAGGTCACCCAATTTTAATTTCTTAAAATTCAGTTAGGTTCACCTTTTTTGCCTCTAAGAACTGGCAAATGCCCACTGGCACATTATAAGCTATAAACCAGTATACAGTTAGTTAGAAAGAAACGCATGGGTCATTTGGCCTTTAAAACTAATGTTCAAGAGAAATGGTTATGTCCCAGATTTTCTTCAAAGGAAAACAAAAAGGAAAAGCACTGTAATGTACCAGAACAAATGTTTACCATCAGTATCTGAAACCATAAAAGTCAGCTTACATGCTACTTAAGGCATCCACTGCTTTAAAATTTTAAAACATTGAAAGGTGTAACTCACTATTAGAGTTCAATCTATTAATTCTCCCAGGTGCATCTTTTTATCAACAGATTTTCACCAGGAGGGTGTTGTGAAAATATATCACACTCCAGCTTGGATTTTTCATGGAATGTGTGATGGTTTGATTCTTTCCTTTCGTAATTTAAGACTGATGGCTCAGCAAGGTTCTCAAACATTTGGCTTTCTTGTTGATACCTGGCATGATTGAGAAGGGCATCTTACTGTTTGACAGAAGCCCATTTCAAATCTGTTACGCTCTTCAAGCTAGTTAAAGAATGGACTGATGACTTAAAGTTCTGTTCTCTGTTGATGACCCCTTAATGTCTGACATGCATTCTCAGTTTCATGGCTTCTTAAGGACCAGAAGGGATTGGTGATTCTAACCAGATGGAGATTGATTCTTGTCAATTTACTTTCAAAATAGCTTTTTCATATTGGTTTCTCATCTTGCATGTGATTTTGTTCTTCACTACAGAAAGCATATAAATCTTTAGGTTCCTAACCTCAGTTTACTAAGGGGCTATCTACACCTGCCAGTGTATGACGGCTCCCTGCTGGCATATTCTGACTCTGGAGCTGGCCCATTCTTCCCCCATTACCTTGATGGAATGGACCAGAGTCCTAACAGAACACAGGACCATTGCTGCTGCTGCCACCACAACCATTTTCTCCGTTAATGCTGAGGTCAGGCAGGAGTCACCCAGACTGTGACTGTAGGCCCTCTGCATGTAACCAGACTTGGTCACATGTTGAGAGACCCCTGCTGTCATGATGGAGTGACAGCAACTCCCATCATGGAGACAGAACTACATTTGCCAGAACTACATTTGCCAGTATCTCTAACAACCACTTCTCTTGTCTCAGAATCAGGTACCGTCTATTCTGGCATACTAGATGACCCCCCAGTTTTTTAGTTAAAATATAGAGTTTGGATATACTCGCTGTATAAGGCTACACCCCCCCACTACCCACCACCACCTGCCCTCACCGAAGCCGCAATCGGGCTCCCGATCACGGCTTTGGGGAGGGTGGGGGGTGGCTGGAAAGCCTCCCCCCCGAGCCAGCCACCCTTCCACCCTCCCCAAAGCCATGATTGAGAGCCCGCATGCTGTTTGGGGAATCGTGGGAGATGGCTGGCTGGGAAGATTCCCCAGTCCCACGATTCCCCAGTCTCCCAGCCACCTCCCATGCCTCCCCATCCTATGATGGGTGGGAAGGATGGGAGCTGGCTAGGAAGCTTCCCCCCCCCAGAAGCCACCCTTCCAAGGTAGCTAGGAAGCTTCCTAGCCAGCTCCAGCTCCCATCCTTCCCGAGTCCAAGATGGGGCTGGCAGCCCCATCTCTGACTTGGGAAGGAGGAGAGGTGGCTAGGAAGCTTCCTAGCCAGCTCCCGTCATTTCCAACTCACAAGGAGCCCATTGCAAGTTCGGAAAGCACAGCAAGCCAAACCTCCACATTTTCCCTGCTTTGCCAGGGGAAACGTGGAGATTTGGCTGGCTGGCCTCACCCCCTGCCCAGTCTCCTGCATCTTCAGTCCCTTTGCAAAGGGAGCAAAGATGCAGGAGATGGGCGGCATGTGAGGCAAACCACTATATTCACCCCTCTCCTCCACTTTTTTTTAAAATTGTATTTATTTATTTAATTATTTAGTTATTTATACCCCGCTCTTCAGCCACAAGGCTATCAGAGCGGCTTACAAATTGTTTTAAGCAATAGCTATTTACACATCTAACTGCATTAAACAGTTTCCAAAGTGTGTTAGCTAATTGCCCCCACAAACTGGGTATTCATTTTACCGACCTACGAAAGGTTGGAAGGCTGAGTGAATCTTGGAGACCGCTGGAATCGAACTTGCAGTTTGCAATGTGGTGACTTACAGTACTGGCATTTAACCACTGCGCCACCAGGGCTCCTTTGATTCCACCTTTGATTCCTCCCCAAAGGGGGTGAAGGCGGAGGAGAGGGGTGAATGTACCCATTTTGCCTCACCCCCTGCCCATCTCCTGCATCTTCACTCCCTTTGTGGAGGGAGCGAAGACGCAGGAGATGGGCGGCGTGTGAGGCAAACCACTACATTCACCCCTCTCCTCCACCTTCAATTTCTCCCCAAAGGGGGCGAAGTTGGAGGAGAGCAGTGAATGTACAGGGTATGAGAAAGGCAGAGGGGTGGCTGGCTTGGGGGAAAGCTTGCTAGCAACCTCCCATCCTTCCCAAGCCTGAGATGGGGCTGACTGAGATGGGCCATCGCAGGTCGGTATACCCGGCATATAAGATGACCCTCAACTTTTGAGGAGATTTTCCTGGGTTTAAAAGTCATCTTATACGCCAGAATATGCAGTAACCCAGGGAGTATGAGAAGTGGGAGGGGAAACCTCATTTTCTAAACATGACATCACATCACCTAACTGAAGAGCCAATCAGATTTGGCAATGCAGAGCCAGTCAGATTTGACTAATGGAGTTTTGAGTTTCTGGATTCCTTTGTCTTCAACACATGGTTTTGGGGGTCTGAAGAAGCAGACCAGAGACACGTAGTTCTAGGGTCATCAGAGAGCTATATGATATCATGAAGTCTGGGGGAACAGACTTCTCATATGCTCTGAATTTCCATCATCAGAGACTGATTACTATGGACTTCATAAATGTGAGTTACAATCTTCTTAGCTTAGGCGAATGTCTAGGTAGAAGTGCTTTAGTTTTTGTGATTTATTTTAATTCTCTGACTGAATGCTATTCTATGTAACTTTTAAGTTGGGGACCTGGAGGGAAGGCTTTCTCTCCATGACACTATTTTTGCTAAACGTTTAATTGCTTGAACTAGAAATAAAGCTTTTTTCTGTTTTTCCTACTAAAGTTCACTTACACGTGCTTGGCTTGGACAGCTACCTTGATCCTCTCTGGGACAGAGAAAGAGGGGTTAGGGGTATCCCTAATTTAAGGCTGGAACGTTTAAAATAACAATGTGATTGTCTCCTTGTAATCACATTTCAAAATTAAGGCCAAATCAAGGAGTGGTGGCGGCTATTGAAGAGAGATATAGTTCCAAGCCTTCGCCTCTCTGTGATGGTGTGAATGTACAAAGACGGGGGAAGGCTTCACATCACATGGTGGCAGCTGGCTTTGGAACCAACGTGGGCAGGAATACTGAATAAAGCAGATTTGTCTGGCTCTGTTTGAAGGGTCTGTGGCTTTCGAGAAGTGGCATGTCAGACAGGCTCCTGTGGATGTGTGGGGCCTAATTCAGTTTTTCCCAGGTAAACTGGGGTAAACGGGGTATTTTCCTGTAACAGGTTATTGGGCCCTGTCCCAGCTTGCCCCCATTCCAGCCCCGTATCTTCTCCCAGGGTGGTAAGCACTTCATGAGGGCAGATCAGGGTAAATGCCCTGCCTCACTTGGACTACACAGCTCTGAAATGGGGGCAAGCTGGGGTATTTGGCCAGTGTAGACAAGCCCTAAGAACCTTGTTGAGTTATCTCAGGTATGTTTAGAGTTTTATAAACATGTGACTATGCACATGATATGTGAATGCCTAAACTTAGTAGAGGACTCTGGAAAAGGAGTCTGTAACTTAATACATACTTGTTTTGAATACAACATAATTTTGAATGCTAGTTAACTCTGACTGGTCTCCAAACCAATACTATCTTGTTTCTTGAGTCACCAAAAGATGTATATAGCAAGAATAAAAATATTGGCCAGAATTCTTCATGAGCTACTTAGTTAACTTCTCCTGGCCCAACCCCTGCAAACCTGACAGAAAATGTCATTTAACCATGCTCTGATGCTTGGTAAAATAGGTTGGGTAAATCTAGGTAACTGTTCCATATTCACAATTGCTACTTAGTTATGATTTTGACACTATTGTCACAATTATAACACCCCCCCCAACCTACTTTACTGTGCATCAGCTGCATGGGGAGAAGGAGGTCCATTCTGCTAGTGACTGGAACATGGTTGAATGGCATTTCTGTCAGCTTTGAGGGGGTAAAGCCAGGAGATAGTACATAGTTACATTACATATTACATGACATTACATATATTTAACAAAGTAGCTGATACAGAATTCTGACCATTATTCCCAAACTTACTGAGACATCCCTGTTATTGGTCCAGGCCCGTATCTTCCCCCAGGGTGGTAAGCATGAGGGCAGATCAGGGTAAATGGTGGATCTGATTTCTCATGAATCCAGTTAGGCCACACTTTAAAGGTCCTATCTGATAAGCTGAATGCTATTCCCAAAAAAGCTTTGACACATTGGAGATCTCCTTTAAAGGTCAGATTAAAGCCCAGAGTAGATTTACTGACCCATGGACATCAGAAACACTGGACTCCTCAGGTTATTAGATAATCCAACAAAACAGGCTGAAATTTGATCACATCTAGGATTTATGTGGTATGTCTAGCTCTTCTTGCCTAAGTCATGGCATCAAGGGTGCTGTGATAGTACAAAACAGGGACATTTGTTTTGTGCTTGACAAAATATTGCATCCATATTTAAATCTCAAAGGTACTATGCATTCATTTTCCATTAATATTCAAGACTGATATGAAATTCAACAAAATTGCAGAACTACTTCTAGTACTAGCTGTACCACTGGAAGCCACAGGCAAGCTTTCCTATTTTTAAATTGTACTTTGCATATGAAAAGCTAGAGTATTAATGGAAGAAGGGACATTTGATCCAATTTTATATATACATAGACATTTTTTTGAAAAAAAATGAGTTATTCCAAAATCTGATCTGACAGCAGCCTAAAAGCCAAATGACCATTACGGCAGCCAGTACCTCCAAGTGGATATTGTACACTCAGCCACCATGATGTGCATAATTGCACATATGTGCTTTCACACAGGTTTTTGCCCTTATACTCTGTTTCTCCAAAGACTAGAACATGAAACAATGGATTCAAATTACAAGAAAAGAGATTCCACACAATCTTAGGAAGAATGTTTTTACTGTAAGAGCTGTTAGAGAGTGGAACAGATTGCCTCGGAAGGTGGTAGACTCTCCTCCCCCCCCCCGAGGTCTTGAAACCAGAGGTTGGATGGGCATCTTTCAGGGGGGCTTTAGTTGCGTATTCCTGCATGGATGGAGGTTGGACTAGATGGTCGTTGTGGTCCCTTCCAACTCAAAGATTCTATGATTCTATGATATTATTATCACTGACTAATGGTGGATATTGAAACCAGAAATATGCTTCCCTGTGAATGCACATTTCCCCATTCATTTTACTGAGAAATAATGTTTGATGTATGAAATTGGGTTGGAGAAGTTCCATGCTAGCACCTGCTTCTAAATGCTCACAAGAATTTATGGACCAGAACAAAGACATAACATTTTCAAGTTGGCTTTGGGGTATTTGAGCAAAGCAGTAAGTATCTTTATCAGAATAAGAATTACCTACCAAACAGGCAAATTTAATTGATTAATTATTGGGAAGCCTGGATCACTTTAATCAGTCAAGGCAAATGTTATGAGAGTGCTAAAACCTGGGTTTATTAGATTTTGATGTTGGTTTTGAGGATAATTTTTATTTGTTTGTGTTTGTTGGTTTGTTTTAATCAGATCACTTGAGTCCTGGAAAGTTCAAAACAGTCAGAGCCTCACTGTGCTCCAAAGAAAAGTGGCAAAGCAACAGGAATGTTCCATCTTCCCTGTTGTCTTACCACATGACGTCAGCATTCTTCCGTCTTTCTTTTGTTCCACTGCTGTGGGGGACCAGGGTAAAACCATGTCTTTTTGCTAGCAGGTTTTTCTGGTTAGCAAAAAGACAGGGTTTTACCTCAGTCCCCATAGGTCCAGAATGACAGAATGAAAGATACTGTGGTGAGGCAGTGTGGAAAATGCAACATTCCTTCTCCCTTGCCACTTTTCTTTGGAGTGTGGTAAGCTCTCAGACATAGGTTTGTTTTAGGTTCTCTATGATCTACTGTGCACTAATAATGCTCTCAATGTGGGCCTTGTAACTGGGCATAAGAACTGACATAGTAAACTGTGTAGTCCCAAGTAAAACTCCAGGAATTATTTGCTCTCTATTGGCCAGACTAGCCTTGAGGCTAGAGAAAGTACAGAACATTCCTACGGGATCATGGGGATAAAAGTTTCCATGATCTGACATCTATCAGTCCGAACACTGAAGACCAGTTTCTTCTTACCACCCTTCATTCCTCATTACAATCTGCAGGACCAACTATATGGAGAACCCAATCTGCCTTCAGGAAGCAGCCCTGTCATTGGCTGAAATACGAACGAGCATGTCGAGGAGTCTCAGTCTCATGAGCAATGTATAGCTAGCACCACAGGCATCAAAGCAAGCTGAAACCTTGCTCTGAACTAGAGATAGTTCTTGCTTCTTCCACACTGGGGCTCTTTAACTGGCCCTTTCTGTGCTGCACCCAGAGCTGCAAGCAAAGCTCATTTTGTTCTGACCAAATGGTGAAATCTAAGCTGGGTTATTGTTGAAGAAGGCTGCTGTTTTCTTTGGCTGGTGTATTTTTATTGTCCTTTTAATCTATTTTGTTTTATTTGAGTTGCATTATTGTTAGCTGATTTGATTGCCATTATTTTTGGCTGAAAGGGGGGAATATGGAATCCATTGATTAATGAAAATAAAGTAAATGCAGGCATCACTCTTCCAACAGAAGATGTCTTAAAAGATTTTGTGCCCATGAAAGAAATGCCAACTGATTTATCACTCTCTTAGTGATTAAAAATGTTTTAAGAAACTAAATGATTTCTACGTTCCTGTCCCTTAATGGGGCCCCAAAGTTTGCTGCTTGATGCAAGTCATCTCACTCTATCGAACAGTAGGATTAAGTCCAATGTAGCTGTATGAGGAACTTATAATTCTCCTCTCCTCCTAAATGTGGAACTTAATCTCTAGTATGTTTACTCAGACATCTCACTGGGTCCAATGGGACTTACTCTCTTGTAAGTATGGTCTTGTAAGTATTGCAGCCTTAATCTTACTCTAAATGGTAACAATGTATTGTTTTTTGTTTACAGAGCAATTTAATCATTCAGCATTTTCCCTCTGAGCTTGTCAGAGAGTGTTAGCCTTGATCCACTTTGACATCCTGCCCAGACAGCATCCGACCACAAACCCCGGAATAGAATGCAGCCATTAACAATTTAATAACCTGTTGTGGTCATTTCTTTTTCTTTTTCTTTTTTTCACATCAGCATTATCACACTTGCTAACACTGCACTTTTAACCACTGGTGAATACAAGAAGAAAATGTGTACTGGAGGGAAATGATTCAACCAAAGTTAAGAATGTCTTATTGATCCCCACCCCCCATGGGAGATGAGTTTAGCCTAATCCCATGCACATTAACATTACCTGGAGGTAACTCCCATTGGATTCAGTGGGCCTTATACATAGGATTTTAGACTTAAGCCTGTGTTCAATGCTTCCATTGAGATCGATGAGAGTTTAACCTGTTCAGCTACAGTTGGATCATGCTGTTTGTGTCCACTGTGCATCACTACTATCAAGATTAAAACTAGTTTAAACCTGCCCCTTGCTATTGGGTGTTGCCAGTGTAATACTAGGGATGCTTTACAAACTGTAAATTCTAGTGAAATCTGGAAATATGAATGGACTTGTACTCCTATTTTAAATTGCACATCACAAGTCAAAGCAATAACGTGAATCAGTTCTTCATCTGTTTTTTGCTTCAAATGTAATATACAATTTGACCTTTGGTACTAAGCCTTTAGTAGAAAAAAAAAACTGGACAAAATCACTCATGGTGGGTGTCAGCAATAATAAGTATTGAAGTCAGAGGCAAATGGCTTCAGTATGAATCTCCAGCATCTCATCACAGAGCACACATGATTTGTAGAATTTTGTGCACACCAGCTGTGGGAGGTTATCAGATGCAGTGAAACACGGCAAAAAACTGTGTCCTAAATGCGTCAGAAGAATGTGATGAGAACAGGAAGGGTGACATTATCAGATGCCTGTGTCCTCAGCTGTCCCCAGAGCATAGCACTGGTGCACACAAAGCTTCACTTTTATATTGATGGGGCTAAGCCACCAATAAAAAGGGACACCTTATACATGCCCACACTATGTCCCCAGGGCACCAAAGGATGACGTCACCTGGTAATGTTGCCTGTTTCTGTTTTTGTAGCATTCTTCTGACATGGTTTTTGCCACATCTGATAATCTCCTTAGTGAGTACACAAGTTGAAAAGTGCACTGAAATCCACATTTTAATACACACCTTTTCTCACAACAGTACACAATTTTTCACACGCTTATACATTTATTTATTTATTTATTTATTTGAACTAATAATGGTATCACTAAGTTCAAAGCAGTACAAAAAGGGAAAGATAATGACCGTCTGCTTCAGGTGTTAGTTTAGGAAGTACAAGTTAGGGTGTTTCATGTAAAAAGAGAAATTGGGAATGTTACTTTTTGTGAAGAGACTACAGTGAATAGAATGCCCCAGCTATCTGGGGGATTCTGTTCATTGTGCTCTGAAAAAGTAATGTTTCTAAGCTCACAAAGCATTCCTCAACCTTGTGTACCATAGATGATTCTTTTTCAAAAACGAGAGTGGCCTGCTCATTGTGAGGCGTAGTTTGGCTCTCAGACCTTGGTCGAGGCTTCACTGACACTCATACACCAGCAACAGAGGGGATGTAAATTAAAACACACTGAAGTCAACAAAATGTCCCACTTTACAGACTACTACCTTCCTATTACCTAGGTGTCCTAATCTGCATAGCAACAGACAACAGATTCAGCAGACCTCATTTAATGGATATTGCAGGATCACTCTTTTCTAGTCCTACAGAGTTGGAAATCTGGATGAGCTTTAAAAAGAAATAAGGGGAAAGGATTGCAGTTGGTTTCCTGATAGATGTACTTCAGAAGCCCATGCAAGGCAGCCTGGTACAGCCAAAATAGAAACAACAATACAATATACCGTAGGAATAATGTGGTTACTTTTTTTTTTTTTGATGATTTTGGAAAGTCAAAATAGAAGTTTTACCTGTTACTCTTGCAACATCAGCAAAGAATTTGAGGGTTATGAGAGAAAAAAACACATTATTTCACAGAACTGTTCCATTTTAATGAATATATTTCTCTGTCTATGAACCATCAGCAGAGATAGATTCTGTCAAACTGATGCCACTCATTTTGTATATTTCTTGTTTCCCCTGCCCCAAGTTAAAGCTATCATATCCTTTTCCTGCATCACTTGGCAGCTTCTTTTTGAATGTTAAGGTTTTTTTTTAAAAAAAATATGTGTGTCTCTGTGTGCCTACATTGATTAAAATGCATGCATTTTCCAACTGTTATCCATTTTTGAGAACAATTTCCCCTTAGAATATGCATAAATATCAGTTGCTGTAGGCTATATTGCTGTAGAGGAAGAAACTAGGAACAACACATCTGAGTATTCCTTGTCTAAGAAAACTCTATGAAAACTCTTCATGGGGTCACCATAAGTCACCAGGTGACTTGAAGGCAGATACACACACACACATACAAACATGCATGTTTGGACACACTTTTCTATATTACACAGATTTGTACACATTTTTAATGTGCAAACTTTGGTTGCCCGAAGTTCTTCCACTTACAGTAGGTGTGGGTTCAGGCAGGGTACATTTGCCGGCCGATTGTGGAATAAAGAGACCACACACATGAAATGGGGTGAAATAAAATATATTTATTAACTCTACCTATTTAATTCCCTTCTAATAGCTTCAGCAGGGGGAGGCAACCTGGTGAGGGACCAGCTGAGGCAGTAGGTCTATACCATACCACACCCCTCAGCCTTCCCTGGTGAACCCCTGGGCTCTGGAGAGCAACCCCAGTTGTCTGGGGTTGCTCCCAAGCTGGCCCCCATCTGGAAGGCGAACCCAAAAGTCCCTCACCCAAGCCCCATGGATTGGGGTGAAGGATTATCCTTTAGGCCAACCCCAAGGCGGGTCTCTTTCCATCCCCTTAGGCCCCACGACCTGAAGTAGGCCTTCCCGAGACCCAACCTTCACCTAAAATTGGTGCCAAGGTGTCCACTGAAGCTCCGCCTCCCCCTTCCCTGCAACAGAAAGGGGCAAGCGTCTGCATAGTCCCTTCCCCCACCAGCTCGTGCAAAAGGTTTCTCATACCCTGCTGAAGATCACTCAAGAAAATCAAATTTCCAGCGTCCAAAAGGTGCACCCCGTCAGCCCTGTAGAGCTCAGGCCTCTTGGACACGATATCTGGGTGAGGCAAGTAGTGTTCCAATCCCCGAAACATGGCGTTCTTAATCTCCCGGTTGGCTCCCCTCCGGGCCTTATCCAACGAACGTGAATCACCCTCCCCTCTTCCAGTGCCATCTCGGCATTATGGCAGACCACATGACAGTGACCTCTGGCCACCGTGACCGGATCACCCGCATGTCATGGATTGCCTGAAGGACCAAAGCTTTGCCCTTCAACAGCCCCATATAATTTCCCCCTAAATGCAGAATCAAAACTTCAGGAGGAGGTCCTTGACGCTCCTCAAAAAGCAGTGGCAACAGGCCACGCCAACGTAAACCCCTTTTTCCCAACCACTCAACAGTTACCCCATTCCCCAGACTCAAGTGAGGTCCAAAATGGCATAACCAGGCCTGTCAGGCCACCCAATATACCATACCGTGGCCGCAGATCAGCACCCACCTCCTCACCGGCATCGGCCTATAATCTGGAAAACAAAAGGGGGAAGATAGCAAGTTAGTATGTGAGCGGATGTACATAGTGCTAATAGGCGGAGGATCGCCACCGTCTAATCTGCTGGATTACTGATGGCGTCAAACCCATCGCAGATACCATAGAAGCGGCCCCTATGCGAAAGGAGTATGTCGCAAAGTGGACCCCCTGAAGATCCAACTTACCTAACGCCTTGGTCGTCAGGGTCCAAAATTGGTATTTCGTCAGTGGGGAGGAATCTGCATGAACAAACAGTGGTCCCGGTTGCAGTCCCCGAACACCCAAAAATTGTTGCAAAGCTTTAGGACACAAATCTGGGTCACTGCATGGTAGCAAGTAACATTGCTTGCACTTTCTACGCTGGTCCTTCTTAGAAAAGTGCAGATTTAAAGTGACCTGTTGACTTCCCAAAATGACATCCCTGAATTCCAAAGCTCTATGAGAGGAATTATTCTTGGATGCCTGCACGAGCTCGCTAATTTGCAACGTACCAAAAAAGGCGGTCAATGTAGCTGCGTGAAAAAGTTGCCCCTCATAAGAAGAAGCACAAATGTCAGGCCAAACCTTGACCAACCCCTTCAGGATAGAAGGTGAGATCAGAGCTCTGCTATCCACCCTACAGCCCCATTCCCTGGCCCAACCCTCAAGTGCCTTGCGAATGCGGAAATCCCCAGTACTGTCTTGAACCCCCTGGGCCTTTAACCAGAACGCAATAGCTGAAAGTCGAATTTTTATGGATTAAGTGGACAAACCTTTATGATATAGAAAAACGCAAAACTGGAACAGCTGCTCAAAAGGTACAGGCACACTATGTTTAAAGCCTGAGTGTTCCCTAAACTGAAAAAAAAATCATGCAGGGCCCTGGTGTATCCTTTTCTGGTACGCTCTGCCATTGACATACCCAGAGCCCTCACAAGCTCAACATCCCAAGCCTCCACAGGCTTACCGGCATCGGATCACCCTCGAGTGCTGCGTCGGGGGCCAAATCTCTGAAGTGCTCCATCTGCATGTGGGAAAGAGTGTCAGCAATACCATTGTCAACGCCTGCCACATGCCGAGCGATAAAGAGAATGTTGAACTTCAAACACTGTAACATAAAGGCCCTGACGAGCACCATCACCCGAGGGGATTTTGATGTGAGGGAGTTTTATTACCTGGACGGTTGCCATGTTATCACACCAGAAGTGTACTGAAGAATTTGCTAACTCTTTAGCCCAAATAGTGGCCACCACCAAAATTGGAAAGAACTCTAGAAATGTCATGTCAGCCACGATATTTGAAACAACCCAATCCGGGGGCCACTTGCTTGCACACCACCATCCACCAAAATAAACTCCAAACCCCGTGCAACCAGCTGCATCTGAAGCTATCTGTAGATTACCTTTGAGCTTGCGTTCCTCCTGCCAAAATGAAATGCCATTAAAATGCTCAAAGAACTCTTGCCAAACATGCAAGTCTGCTCTCAAGTTCCTAGTTATGTGAATCAAAAAATAAGACTGTCGAACACCTTTAATGGCATCGCATAGTCTGTGGAGGAAAGCTCTGCCAGGCGCTACTACCTTACACGTGAAGTTCAAATGTCCAGTAAGGACCTGACAGTCGCAAAGTGTAGCTTTCTGCTTTGTCAAGAACAGAGAAACTCTGTCCCTGAGATCAATTATCCTTTCCACCAACAATCTACACTGCTGTTTAATTGTATCAATCTCTACACCCAAGAAGGTCCGCCTCTGGGCTGGACCTTCCATTTTTGCAGGGGCCAAGGGGACCCCCAGTTCCCTGGCCATCAGCTTCAAACTGATGTAACAAAAACCCACACCTGCCATATTGATAAGATCCTATCAGCAGAAAATCATCCAAATAGTGAACAACCCCATTCAAACCAGTCCTGATTTTCAAAACCCACTCAAGAAAGGTGCTGAAGGTTTCGAATGCATTGCATGAAACAGAACAGCCCATAGGGAGAGCCCGGTCCAAATAAAACTACCCATCAAATTGAAAGCCTAACAATTTGAAGTCGTCCGGATGAATCGGTAAAAGGCGGAAGACCGATTTTATATCGCATTTCGCCAGTTCAGCCCCCCAACTCTGTGATCGAACTGCCCTAATGGCAGCATCAAAAGATGTATACTTCACCGTACACAACTCATGGGGAATAGAGTCATTCACTGAATCCCCTTTGGGGTACGACAAGTGGTGGATGAGTCTAAATTCCCCAGGGGCCTTCTTGGGCACCACACCCAGAGGTGAAACTCGCAGGTTGGGAACCGGAGGACTGGCAAAAGGACCCAAAATTCGACCCTCCTTAACTTCTTTTTTAATTTTTTCTCTAACTATGTGGTTCCATACCAAATATTGATTTTAAATTGCTTGCCAGAAATGGCTGTCTAAACCCTCGAAACGGAATCCTAAAACCAAACTGAAAACCTTCTAGTAAATATTTTGCTGCATATCTATTGGGATAGCATTTGAGCCATCACCGGAGAACATCATTGTTGATTGGGCTGGGCCCCTTTTGGAAGGTGAGTGGTAGGACCTCCTCCCCTTCTCCCTTGATTGGTCTTGCCTCCTCGGCCAGCCGACTTCCCCCTGGGGCAGTTCTGAAAGGAATGCCCCCCGCTGCAGATTGAGCACTTGTGGCTGAATCTGCAGGGCTTCCTGGCACAAAATCCATGGGAACTAAATTCCCAACACACTTGCTTATTGGCCACAGGCATGCTGGTGGAAGAGCAAAGCACGGGGCTGCTAGTTGACTTAACCAAAGTGACCGCTGTGAGTCCTCTCCCCCTGGATAGGGCGAGCAGGAGTCATAAGGAGTCCAAGATCGCTCGATGCTAAAGAGGAGGAGGTGAGGGGCGGGAACGTCTTTATACATTCTGGCCCCGCTCCTCAGCCTCTGTCGCAGGCTGTAAGCAGCCTGCGACAGCCAGTTGTCTCCATGCCAACCACTGGGCGGCAAAGGACGGCTCCCTTACCCAGCAGCTCCGCTGCACGCTGGGGAGCCGAATTGGTAACTTTGCATAAAAATGTGAACCCAACAGATTTCTCACCCACCTGTACCATCATCTCATGCATTGTATAGTTTATGGCAGTTTCACAGCAAAGATTGTTACCTAGAGCATGGATTTAGATTTAAACTGGTATGACTCAGAGGGTGATTGGTCTCTACAGCACCTGTGAATCTACTTAATATCTCTTTCTCATCTCCATTAAGTCATTAAAAATATTTAACAGGCCATTGGGAGCCCTGAGTCCTGCTATTAAATTTACCATAGCCTGTAGTGCACAATTGTCAGATTAAAATTTCAGCAAGTGAACCTGTAAAAGTTATGTCTCTTGCATGGAACTTGGATATGCTGCAGAGGAATTTCATTTATATGGTGCTGGCTAGAAACCTAAACAGATGTACATGAAAGTCAACATGGAGGACTGTTATGGTGTAAGCATGGGGTTCCCCAACTCAACGTTGTTTTCTTTATGACATTAATTTGGGGGGGAGGGATCATTTGTAGGGGAGAATTGCTAGGTACTCAATGCCCAGGTTTCCCTCCCTCAGTTTCTAAAGCCTCAGACTGGCTTAGTGAAGTGGGAATGGTTGTGTGAAAGAATTTGTAGACAACAAAAGAGCTCATCTTGATAGGACACTATGGTAACAAAATTCGCGTAGTGAAAGATTTTCTTTGCAAAAATATCCCTTACTTTTCTTCTACTATTACCCTCAATAGCTAAAGATTGATCAGGGCTTTCTCTGTAATTAAGTTAATGTTGCTCACTGTTGCCAGAGAATAAGTCTTATTTCAGATATTCTTTAAAATTCTAATTGCAAAGGATCAGGTCCAACAGGGTACTGTTATGTCTGCTGACAAAAATGCTTTCATGTACTGTAACAGGAGCAGGTTGATCTTCCTTGGGCTTGTCTAGACATGCAATTTAACCTGGCTCCCACCCCCCATCTCAGAGCTCTGCAATCTAAATGCCACAGGGCTCTTGCCTTGTTTTGCTCCTGGCAATCCTGATGATACCCAAAACAAAGCCAGGGAGAATCTGGGATAAACCCCTTAAAAATGTTTTACTAAAACACCAGAGAAAACCCACATTATGCAAACAACCTGGATGAGTCCAGCGCAGGAATGCAGGCTTCATACCTGCACGCTGGCCTGTATCACTGACCACCATCACTGGAGTTGCTCTGCAGTCAGGAAGGAGGCACCCAGTATGTGTTCCAAGGCCCTCTGAATGTGAGCAGCCTTTATCACATGCTGAGGCCCTCCTTTCTGGCTTCAGAGAATGTGATCCATGACAGTGTGGGAGGTACCATTCCAATACTGGCCAGTGTTTGTGTGCGGACTCATGCTCATTTTGTCATGGTAACGGGGGGGGCAGCTTTGAGGCTAAAATATCCCAGCTGAAAGGCAGTGTTTCTGGATGGTCATTTACTATAGTCTCCTATATACTTCCAACACCTGCTCTGGGTGGCTAGAAAAATCTCATTAGCCAGTTTGTAGATGTGTGGAAGGGTGCAAGAAGGAAAGGAGGGGGGAACCAAACGAGTCCCACTGGTGGTCAGATGTTAGCAGGACACTGAATGTGCCTTGGCTTCCATTACAGAAAAGCCCAAACATCAACAAAGGAACACTCTTTTTAGTATGTAGATAATGCTATTGCATTAGTTTCTATCATCCTTTAACCAGTGCATTTTTTGTCACTCATTTTAGAGTTGGGATGTTGAAAGTTATAACCATACAGCTGGAGTTTGTATTTACCTCAGTGAGGATCTGCTTCTACAATTCTCTGTTTTCTTTAACTAAGAAAATGTTTTTCCTCTCATTCTACTGGGGGCTGCATATTCTTCAGGATATAATTTCATAAATATCACCTACTATAGTGATAACATCTAGGAAAGTTCTCACCTGTAGCAACATTCAGAAGAAAAATTTTAAAAGGGCTACAGAAAAAGGATGAAATTTCAGGTCAGTTTGCACAGTCATTAATGCCACCACATTTTCTCCACACATTTTTGAAGAATATTCCTTGTGAATCAGTGAGATACCATTATACTGTTGTACTGATTTTTATGACTATTAAAATCATGTACTGATTTTTCAGTGCTATTACTATTATGAAAAGCATATCCGTTTATTACTAGTTGGTAAACTGGCCAATCACACTAAATTGTGACACTTTACATACGTATTGCAACTTGTATTGCATATCTGCATTCATGTCTTACTACTATTACTATTTTATGTGTCTTTTTCTTAGCTTGCCTTCTTCTATCACCATTATTTTGTTGTTTACTGAGGCCTCTGTTTAGATTGACAAGATATAACCTGTTCCTTAGTATTATTGGCTTTTTAAAATATTTCATTCAATTTGTTCGGCTTTTTCTTTGTGTGTTTTTGCTTCTGTGGCTAATAAATGAATCTTCTATCTAAACTATTCAGCACAATGTGAGCTAATAGGATTGAAACCACCATATAACATTCCTAATTTGAGAAGAACAGTGTGTGTTTAGGATTAGGAGTGTGTCACAATTAAAAACAAAGAAGTGTGGTTATAAAAAAATTCTTTTGGCTAAAACACACCCTATTTGTTGCCATGGTCATAAAATAGTGTTGTCAGGGCTTTGATATGGTAAATCTGCTTGGATTTATTGCTCACTCAAACTCAGTAGGAGGTCAACAGATGAGACTGTTCTTTCATTTGCAAATGATGGATCCTAGCAATGAGACAAGTGCATCCCCATTTGTGGTGAACTACAGATAGTGTAATTAAGACTACAATTGTCTTGTAGTCTTAATAATTGTTATACAACAGAGGATAAAGCAACAGGGTGCCTTGACCCCTGTTGATGAATCCAAGAATGATTCAAAACAGTATTGGAAGTACAGAGTGTTTTATTTTATTTTGCCTCAGCATTTGTCCTGAAATGCTTCTTTTTATTAAAAAAAAAAAAGAGAGAGAGAGAGAGAGATAGTCAACTGCACATATGTAAAGGGAAATTCTCTTCACTTGCTCACTTGTTTTTAATAATCCAAGAAGACCTAATGTTTTCTCTTCCTACCTGTTACAGAGTTCCTACATGGTCTTTTAGGCCTAGACCATTCATTTATGTACATCATGTCACATCTCATCATTTGGCTGTCATATCTTTGAGGTCCCAGTGCTGACCATGTGGTGAACTTATTCCATTGAAAATTATGGTGTGTATAACACTTAAAAAAAATTGTTTTGTGATCTTTGATCTCTGATGGTTCATTCACATACCTAAGCAACTCCCTTCAATAGTATAGCTTTGTGGAGTTGTTTTATTTGCTTGTTTGTTTGTTTAATATCCTGGTTTTGTCCCAATATGGGACCCAAAGCAATTTACACTTTAAGATTAAAACAAAATAGCTAAACCAATCTGCTTTACAATTTTTTTGAACAAAAAAAAATTCAAACAATGCCACTAAAATATTAATTTAAAACAGTTAAAAATACTGTTAAAAACTTGTTGCATGTTAAGAAGCAGCACATCTGTTGCATGTCCCTCTACCCTAATTAGTTAAAGTCTTAAGGCCTGTTTAAATAGGAAGGACTTTGCCCACTGATGAAAAGAGAGCAGAGAGGAGGGCAACCAAGCTTCCCTCAGAAGGGTGTTCCACAACCAAGGAACAACCACTGAGAAGGCTATCTCCCATGTAGCCTTCTCAGCAGCACATTCACCAGATGTGCCAGTGATTCTCTGATGATCTTTAAACTCATTCAGTCTTGTATAGGGAGACAGGATCTTTCAGATAGTGTGGAGCTAAGACATATAGGGCTTAAAAAGTCATAACCAGCTCTTTGAGGAGCAGTAGTATAGAATCATAGAATCATAGAATTGCAGAGTTGGAAGAGACCATGAGGGCCATCTAGTCCAACCCTCTGTCACACAGGAAAATGGTGTAGTAGTAGTAGTTGTTGTTCTTGTTGTTTAAACTATGTCTCTCTGGCTTCTCTTCGCAAATGAAGATTCAGGAAGGACTCATCCCGCGCTTTCTGCAAGCGCGCTGATGACTAAAAAGGCCAATCCGAGATAAACATGTCTGGTTGCAGAAAGCACAGCAGAAGGTTTCCTTGGGTGATGTTTCTGGGTTGTGATTTTTCTGCGTTGCCATTTCTCTTCAAGACTTGTTCGGCGTGAGTTCTCAAATAAGGCTGCAGCATTGTGGATAGTGTGTCTCCATGCCTCCCGATGTGAGTCCATAGTGGACCATTGTTGGTGATCAATTTGGCCGAGCCTGAGATGTTGTTTCAGGGAGTCCTTGTATCGCTTTTTTGGATTTTGGAACCCGTGGCAAATTCACCGTAGAGTACTACTTTTGGGAGGCGATGGGCCTTCATCCTAGAAACGTGCCCTGCCCAGCGCAGCTGTGTTCTCAATATCATGGCCTCAATGCTGGTGATCCCTGCTTGCTCAAGGACAGCAACATTCATCACATAGTCAGTCCAGTGTATATTTAGGATTGTGCGTAAATAGCACTGATGAAAGCATTCGAGGAGTCATAAGTGGTGGCGATAGGTGACCCATGTTTCAGATCCATAAAGGAGAATAGACAGTACAATGGCTCTATACACACTGATTTTTGTGTTTTAGGTATATAAAAAACTCACAGCTGTAATTCTCTGCACACTTTCTGAAGTTATAGTTTCTATTTTGCAAAGTGTTTCTTTTTTTCACGGTTATCAACTCTACTTCAGCTCAGTAATCTAAAGGGAAGGTGGGGAGTACTAGAAGCCTGTAAGCACCAAAAGGTGGTAACATCCAGACACCTGAATTTTGCATGACCTTGTGACTGCTGTTCACTTAGATGGCTTCTAAAGACAATTAAACAAGTTAATGTAATACAGGTCTATTATATCTAGCTTTTAGGTCTGGATTATAATTATGGCTATAATGATCTCCCATGTTTCGAAGTAGTACCAGCAGAGCACTTCTTCGAGGCTTCTCACAGGCATATCTGGTTGTCCTGTGTAGGAAGCTGGGAGCTAAACACTTAATCTGATTCAGCATGTCACTTCTTACATTCTTCCTTGGAACCCACATCAGACATCTCTAGCTTAATCACTGTGCCTTCTGCCACAAGATGTCATATCCCTCCACCTTCATTTCAGCTGGAGACCAGGGTTCAAATCCCCACCATGGAAATCCATTGGGTGATCCTGGGCAAGTCATACTCTCTGTGCCTCAGAGGAAAGCAAGACAAACCCACTTTGAACAAATCTTGCCAAAAGCCTCTGCTCATAACCCTCAAGTCATTTACTTAGGGCCAATTCTTTGTTTTATAGGTCCCTTGGCAGATAGTAGCCGACTGTCCCAAGCCAGGAGAAAGACTTTCCTTCCTTGTTTGTTGCTGATTTATACTGCATACTGTCTACCTTCCTCCTATTAGTGCTATAAGCTTTGATCGTGATTTCCTGTGTGGCAGGGGGTTGGACTGGATGGCCCTCGTGGTCTCTTCCATCTCTACAATTCTATGATTCTATATGATGGTGGTTAGGGACCATAAGCCCCAAAGAGGAGGTTCCTCCCAATGTGAGGGAGAGAAAGAGAAAGAGAGACTGAATAAATGGAGCCTCGGGGAAAAGATGTTGTGGGTAATATTAATAAAAGTTGGTGATAAAATACAGCCATGAAGTGCAAGATAAATGCTAAACATTGGCTCAGTGTGAGATACAATTTTATTGTCCTATCATTAAAATGACAAGATTTCCAGATCTCTCCAGTTTCCCCCCCTTTGTCTCTGTCTCCATCTTGTTCATTTGTTTTGTTCCACAGCATTAGACATCATACCATATTGGTCATTTGGTTTGCTGAATCCTTTGGCCATATGTGGAATGTGAACAGCTACCAAATCCTGTGAAACTAATCAAGGGCATGGCTACTCATGGTGGAAATAGAAAGAGCAAATCTACTCAATACCTTGTGCAAGTTCACTTGCTTTAGACTTTAAGAGGCAGCATAGGCCAGGTCTAGGAGGTAAAGGTATTTTTCACTGCTTTGAGTGAGGGGAGAAAGGAGACAATATGATGCATTGATTCTTGAATACACAGTGGCATCCAGAGTTGTCATTAGTATTCCCTAATATGCAACTCCGTTAAAGGTTATCATCTGCTGCAGATTTAATGAATTGCATGAGAATTGCAGCAAATGACCCTTGCAGGTCCTCTAAATTTGATCGATCACAATGTAATTGTCAAGGCGGACTGGCAATTAATTTTCATTAGTCAAGGAAATCATTAATGTATGCTGTTGGGAGAAAATGACACTGAGAGGTGGAAGGGATGCAATCATTTTTTACAATTAAAATGAAAAGTTGGTGTGATTTGACACCCCTGTGTGTGCTGAGCATGGCGATGATGGTGTCAGAGTTGCCTTGTCTCCTTGTTGTAAACAGAGAAAGGAACTGTTCTTCTTCAGAGTTGGTGCTAATCTTTAACAATATTCTCCATATCTTGAAGCTCATGAAAAACTGTCTACACAAAGAAACTAACCTGCTTGCACATTAAGATAATAAACTAAAGCCATTTGAAATTAAGTGGGTGGTGCTCTGGTACAGGAGTTTTCCAGTTGTGCCCCCCATTTATAAAATAATACACTCTGTGATACTTGTCCAGTGCCTGAGATGAGAGAGAGAAACACACACACACACACACACACAAAATAATGCAAGCATTCCTTATTTATCCTGCTCTCATTTTAATCTCTGTAATGTATGTGAATAAACTAGGGTGGTGTAGTGGTTTGAGCATTGGGCTAAGATGCTGGAGACCAGGGTTCAAATCCCCACTATGGAAATCCATTGGGTGATCTTGGGCAAGTCATACTTTCTGTGCCTCAGAGGAAAGCAAGACAAACCCACTTTGAACAAATCTTGCCAAGAAAACCCCATGATAGTGTTAATGTCACTATAAGTTGGAAATGACTTGAAAGCACACAACAAACAACAAAAACAACTGTATACTAAATGTTTCCTTATCCGCTCTACTATGTTGCTTAAACTGTTTTAAATTCTTTTATAGTGCACTCCTATACATGTTTACTCAGAGCTAAGTGGCAGTAAGTTCAGGGTTACCTACTCTCCGTAAGTAGTAAAATGTGGGCGAGACAATGCAACTGTTAGGTGGATTTGTAATTGCTTGACCGACTGAACTCAAAGGGTGCTCACCAATGGCTCCTCTTCATCCTGGAGAGAAGTGACTAGTGGAGTGCTACAGGGTTCTGTCCTGGGCCCTGTGCTGTTCAACATCTTTATCAATGACTTGGATAGAGGAATAGATGGCATACTTACCAAGTTTGCAGATGATACCAACTTTGGAGGGGTAGCTAATACCCCAAAGGACAGGATCAGAATTCAAAATGACCTTAACAGATTAGAAAGTTGGACCAAAACTAAGAAAATGAATTTTAACAGGGAGAAATGTAGAATACTACACTTAGGCAGAAAAAATGAAACACATATGTATAGGATGGGTGACACCTGGCTTTATAGCAGTGCATGCAAAAGGGATCTGGGAGTCTTAGTGGAACACAAGCTGAACATGAGCCAGAAAAGCTAATGTGATTCTAGGTTACATCAACAGGAGTATAGTGTCTAGATCAAGGGAAGCAATAGTGCCACTCTATTCTGCTTTGGTCAGACCTCAACTTGAATATTGTGTTCAGCTCTGGGCACCACAATTCAAGAAAGATATTGAGAAGCAGGAGTGTGTCCAGAGGATGGTGATCAAAATGGTGAAAGGTCTGGAAGCCATGCCCTATGAGAAGTGGCTTAGGGAGCTGGGTGTGTTTAGCTTGGAGAAGAGAAGGTTAAGAGATGACATGATAGCCATGTTTAAGTATTTGAAGGGATGTTACACTGAGGATGGAGCAAGCCTGTCTTATGCTGCTCCAGAGACTAGGACACTATTGGATACAAACTACAGGAAAAGATTTTCTTTGGTTTTTTTCTGGGCTGTGAAGCCATGTTCTGGAAGAGTTTACTTCTGACATATCACCTGCATCTGTGGCTGGCATCTTCAGAGAATGGTTGGATAGGAGTCTGTGTGGAGTTTATATACTGTGAACCCCTGTTGGGGAGTATATGTAAATTTGTGTATTTGAATGGTTAGTTTCTGGGTGTAGAAATGCAAGGAGGATTAGTGTTTGTTTGGCTAATGGTTGGTTGATGGCCCTTTATCTGCTGGAAATCCCCCTGGCCCTTGGTGGAGTTCCTTTGTAAGTGTTGAGTTTTGATTCTATTGTTTTTCAAAACTGAAAGCCAGATTTTGTTTACTTTGAGGGTTTCTTCTTTCCATTGAAGTTGTCCAGGTGTTTGTGGATTTCAATAGCATCTCTGTTCATTCTGACATGATAGTTTTTGGCCTGGTCCAGAATGTCTGTGTTTTTAAATAACATTTTGTGTCCAGGTTGGTTTCGAACATGTTCTGCTATTGCTGATTTTTCTGGCTGGCCCAGTCTGCAGTGTCTCTCATGTTCCTTGATTCGTGTTTGCACACTACGTTTAGTGGTCCCTATGTAAACTTGTCCACAGCTGTATGGTATGTGATAAACTCCTGCAGCTGTGAGAGGGTCTCTTTTGTCCTTCATTGAGTGTAGCATTTCTTGGATTTTTTTGGTTGGTCTGTAGATTGTTTGGAGGTTGTGTTTCCTCATCAGTTTCCCTATTTTGTCTGTGTCTCCTTCGATGTATGGTAAAAATACCTTCCCTTTGGGTGGCTGTTCTTCTTCTTCATTCCTGTGTTTTTTTCTGGGTCTGGCTGCTCTTGTGATGTCTGATCTGGAGTAACCATTAGCCTGTAGGGCCCAGTTTAGGTGCTTCAGTTCATCCTCCAGGTAGTGGGTTTCACAGATCCTTTTTGCGTGGTCTACCAATGTTTTTATTGTGCTTCTTTTTTGTCCTGGGTGATGATTGGAGTTCTTGTGTAGGTATCTGTCCATGTTTGTGGGTTTTCTGTATATCTTGTAGCCTAACTGTCAGAAGTAAACTCTTCTAAAACACAGCCTCACAGCCTGGGAAAAAACCTAAGGAAAATCTATGGATGCTGGCCATTAAAGCCTTCGACCTCATACAGGAAAAGAAATTCCACCTAAACACTAGGAAGAACTTCCTGACAGTAAGATATGTTCGGCAGTGGAACACACTGCCTCAGAGTGTGCTGAAGTCTCCATCTTTGGAGGATTTTAAACGGAGGCTGGGTGGCCATCTATTGGTGTGTTTTGATTGTGTTTCTGCATGGCAGGGGGTTGGACTGGATGGCCCTTCTGGTCTTTTCCAGTGCTATGACTCTGATTCTAATTGCATATAGGGTTACACTAATCCGTTGAAGCTGTTTGTAAAATTGTTATTAATCTTACTTATTCTGTGTAAGTCACCCAGGTAGTGGAAAAAAACTGGAAGGTAAGTTATCAATGATTCAAATGAATGAATTTCAGACAAAAGAACACATCTATTACAAGGTGGATTCTTGCAGCCTTTGCTTCCAATGTCTCACTGCAAAAGGCTGATAAAAGGGAAGTGAAATTAGAGTGCTGGGTCGGAGTTATTTGCCTCAAAAATTTCATGACAGGGGAAAAAAATCAATAGTCTGTGCTGCAACACACCTGGTGTGTTATCCTTTGCACACTTATGTGGAATCTGATCCATGCATTTTAATGTAATTTAGCCTTGAAGCTGTGTGCACAGGGTTGTGATCTCACTCTGTGGTCTTAGTTCTGCCTTCTTTGTTTCTTACTAGCTCTGCTCCTGTACTTGGCCTTTCTGGACAAGACCTGTGCTAGGATCATCAGCTTTATACAACTTAAATGGCCCTAACTTCTCCCCACAAAACCCTTAGGTCCATAATTTGCTATCTGAGAAGTGCTGCCGAACAAGACTGTCATCTCCCGGGTCAGGCTTGAGCGACCAATGTCCTGAACCGCCTGCATGCAGGGTTGGGGCTGCGGCTTCCAGTGCATCTTTACACCTGCCGGTTTCGTCCCTCGCCAGTCGCTACAGGGCTTTTTTGGAAATGGATTTGTCCTTCGAGCCTGTGCAATGGATTTTTCTGGTGGAGCGCAGCGTGCACAGAACTGGCCTCACCCTTTAAACCAGAGATTCATCTGCCGTGGCCTTGCAAGCATGGACGTGGCAGCGAGGTCCTCGGGCCGTAGGTTTGATTAGAGTTTCCTTCTCTTAGATGGTTGACCTTACAGGGTTGGACGAGCACCATCTGCCCGGGTTTGGGATTAGAGTTTTCCTTCTCCTAGGACGGTTGCCATAAGGCTAGAGAGCCCATCCTGCCCTTTGACGCTCTTTGTCAGACCCTTCGGTTTTGACCTGTCTGGCATGGGAGACCCTACCGGTGGCTATTATGCCACCGCCAGCATAGCTCAAAACGTCATTAGGGTACGCAAGCCTCTCTCCCACGACAAGGGGGCGTCAATGGAGAGGATCTGAGAAGTAGGATCCCTTTAAATCACCACCATCCTCCATCGTATAATAATATGAACTAGAATTACTGGGGTTCCTTTGGAACCAGTTAAACTGATTCAAACCTATCAGGTAGATATGCTTTAACTTAGCATGCCAAACATCTCTTCATTTTTTGCATGTGTCCAACAGGCTTCTCCATAGACACGAAAAGCAACCTGGTATGCTCTTGTGCCTTTTATATCAGTGTTAAATGCTGAAAGTAGGAGGTTTACCTATTTACAACATGGGAAAGAACATCATTATTGCTCTGCTGGTGGCTTATCTATGGCTGCTGGCACACTGCAGAAATAATCCAGTTTAAGACTGCTTTAAACTGTCATGGCTCAATCCTATGGAATTCTGGGATTTGTAGTTTTGTGAGATATTTAGCTTTCTCTGTCATAGAACTCTGGTGCCACAACAAGCTACAAATCCCAGGATTCCATAGGGTGGAGCCACGATAGTTAAAGAAGTGTTAAATTGCAATATTCCAAAAATAACATTTCTGAGCTGAAAACTTATGTCCTGCACACACAAAAATAAAATAAAAAAATAAAGCAATTTTGGAGGGAAAAAATAACCTTTCTGCACTGAAGAAAACCCCCACATGCATTTTTGTAAAGAATAAGTTCAGAACTATCAATGGTCTTCAAAAATTGCAGTTTTCAATCACTTTCTTGCAATGAGGAAAATGGCAAAATTATTTGCTCTTGGCTGTGAGGATGAAATGTATGAAGATTTATATCCCTATTTAAACCAGCAGAGATGTAAAGAACCTTGAGAATGGGGGAACAACTCTTTCCCTTGCAAAAAATGCCAAGTGGAGATTCCCTGGGCAGCCTCTTCCAATGGTGACACATGACATCCTTAAAAAGAGTGTAGCAAAGCAAAGCCACAATCCTATCCATGTTTCTTTGAATGTAAATACTGCTGATTGTATGGGGTGCATATTGAACTAGACATTTATGTATAGACTGAAACGTTAACATTTCAACTAAATTATGCCATATAAAGTGGAGGGTGAAAAATGAAATAAAGCATCTGGGCAGAGTTTCTTGCTAGCACCATCCCTTACTCACTCTTAATCCTTTAAATCCCATAGATCATGGTGTTAAGGTTTTAAGTATAAGCAATATGCAGGTGTAATGCAAAACCAGGTTTCAGACAAAATGCTGAAACTAAACAGTTAAGTGTGTGTCTTTTTAAGAAAGTGTCACCAGGAGAGGGAAACCCAAATAAAACTCTTGTTACACTCCTTTGTCAGTGCTATTTATAAACTCATGTCTTATAGCAACATATACCAACATGTCTCACACACTAACATATACAGATCCTTTTTTAAATTCAGCAGTCGTAATATAAATGTGGCTGGTTTTAACTGTAAAGGTTTTTTTAAAAAATGGAAAGCTGGTTTCCTTTATTTGTTCATGTTCTCCAGCTTGGTGTACTGGACCTTCTCTTTGAGTCAAGCTCATTTCCGGAAGGGTAAGAGCTATTTCATGAAATAACCTAAGTGTGACTTGGATCAACAGAACAGTGTGTGGAGAGAGGAGAGTTAACTCTCACATTCCCTTGCACCTCCTCCTCAGGAATATGTGTAGTAGGAATATGTTTGTGTGCCTGTGCCCATGGAACTCTGTCTGCTCATCTCCATGCCTAGCTGTGTGCAGTGAAAATGTTGCTCACCACTGTTTTACATTATAATGTTCAGCATCCAAGATGTAACTCTCTTAATTTGTAACACAACAATGCTATTGAAGATTGATATAATTATTTTTTTTTTGCACAAATTCAGGCCAATGCTAGTTAGTCTATAGTAGCTAGTGATTCCCTTGTCAGAACTTTAAAAGCTAATCAAGATACTGAATCTTTCTGAGGAATAGAATTCACTTCTTTGGTTGTGCCTTTAAATTCTAGAGTAAAGCCCAGAGTGGATTCACCATCTCACGGCTGGTGTAGATGAAGGAATAAAATGTGATTTGGGAGCAGAAATGTCAATTCACAGCAGCTGCCATCTGTCTCAATGATTTTTTTTTTTTTGCAAGATCGCTGATGTGCGAAGCTCTCCGTGTTTGCTGTTCACACGGAGGCATGCCAGTGAATCATAATGGCAGCCATGAGTGAATTACTCCTGGTTTTGTACTTCCCAACTTGCCCCTGCAAGTTAAAAAAAAAAAAAAACTAAATCCAAGGTGCAGAAGAGCGATCTTCTACTTAAATAATGAAAAAAAGAGAAAAGAAAGCGTGTTTCATTGCCTCAGTGCAGAATCACTATGGTGACAATCCAACATGGTGGTTCCACAATCTGCCATCTTACCAAGCTCCGGCCCCTGTACAAATCCAACTAAACAGCTGTCCTCTTCAGCAATATGATGCAATGCAATTCCGTTGTCCTAACAGGCGGGGATGCACATTTCCATCGAGGTTTTTATAAAACTTGGTAAAAGTTCCAGAGGCTTCTGCCACAGACTTTCTCCAACTTTTGCTCCCCCTCCCTCCAAAAAAGGATGGAACACTGCAGGATCCCATTTGGACACATAGATTCCCCTCGGATTCTAAGAGGGTTTTTTTTCTCTATCTGGATTACCCCTCACTGACTTGTAAAGCTACCAACCACTACTAGAGTTGATTTAGGAACACATTCTACATTTTAAAGTCAAATATCAGTGTGAGCCCTGCACATATTTTCAAAGCGGAGAGAAAACTAAACAATACAATGTCATGTCTATCTTCTTTAGTGAGTGGAGCCAAGGGTGATGGATGAAGCCAAACACAGACATGTTGGGTTTCTCTCTCTCTCTCTCTCTCTCTCTCTGACAAGAAGAATCCTGGACTGTCAAGAATTGTCACTGTTTGGGACTTAATATGCAAAATTGCATGTGTTAATTTCTTTGTAACAAGAAACAATTGTGCATTTTCTGCACAAAGAGAAACATTATTTTCTGCACAGTAAATTCTGTTTTCTGTACAGAAAATCCTAGGTTTTGTACATAAATACCACATGCAAATTTTGCATAGAGTAAATCCTGAACTGTGAATACTCTTTGAAAATAGTGCCATTTTCTAAGTCTTTCTCACAGCAGGAAGAAAGTTGCTCAGATCACTAGCTGCTTCCTTTGAGAATAAAATTAGAGAAAAATTACATCCCTACAAACATTTGCATTCATGGGGAAGACATGAATAGTTAACAGAGGGTTTACTCTTTCCTACCTCCACATAGTCTACTCCATCACAAGTGCATTTACACCAGCTTGTTAAACAATTAAGTCTTCAGGAGGTTGGCAAGAACATGACTTAGGACTTTTTCAAATGTGACAAAAAACTCGGAGGAGGTCAGGAGAGGAACGGGGCTGTAGCAGTTACAGAGCCCCGTTTCAGATGACACCGTCCTCCTCCTGACCTTCCCTAGTGCTGCAGGCACCACTTTTTATTGACAGAAAACCTCTGTCAATAAAAAGTGGTACCCACAGCACAGGGGAAGGTCGGGAGGAGGATGGAGGAGGATGGCGTTGTCTGAAATGGGGCTCTGTAACTGCTACAGCCCCATTCTTCTCCCGACCTCCTCAGTTTCCCCCCCCCTCCATATGAAAAAAGTCCTTACAAGAAGAGAATGCTGCTGGGAGAAAGTCATCTTTATGTGCCATCCTTCTCTTCACAGTCATCCTTTTGCCAGCTATTTAATATGTTGGCAGAATCATAATCTAGTCTTTGGCTAAGACTATATCAGATACTGAGTGGACTTCCTAGCTGCTGCTCTCTGTGGCTGATCCTCCAAGCACAGCGGCCTGCTGGCTGATAGAGTAAACAGTTATTGTCCTCCTATTGAGAGCCTGAGGGAGGATCCCAGTAGCAGTAGCAACAGCTCTGACAAAGTGGGGTGTTTTTAAGCAACAAAAATGGCAGCACTGGCAGGAATTGTGAGGCAAGGGCAGCTAGGACAAGTCACAGGAGAGGAACTTCCCAAAGGACTGCAAACAGCCCAAGTGTATGGACTGCCCTCATAAACCATAAACTCATTACTTGGCCAGTAATGTCCATGTTGCTTAATTTACCCCCCCCCTCTCCCTGTATCTGCCTTCAAGTCGCCTGTCAACTTACGGCAACCCCATGAATTTCAAAGGGTTTTCTTAGGCAAGGAATACTCAGAGGTTGTTTTGCAAGTTCCTTCCTCTGAAATATAGCCTACAGTAACTGGTATTTGCTGGCATCTCACATCCAAGTAGTAACCAGAGCTGACCCTACTTAGCTGTCAAAATTCAACCGGATCTGGGGCCTTTAAGGATTAAAAATAATAGAAAGAACTATTCATTCATGACAGAATTATGATTTTAGACAGCTTTAACAGACTGGAGAAATAATCTATTACTAACAAGATGAACTTTAACAGGGATAAATGTAAGGGCAGGAAAAATCAGATGAATAAATATTGGAAGAGTGGCACCTGGCTTGACATCAGTAGCTATGAAAAGGATGTGGAATTCTTACTAGACTATGAACATAAGTCAACAGTATGATGCAGTCACAGCTGCACAGCTGGCCTGTACCAACTATAGTGTAGAAATGCCATGTACTTGCATTCCCAGACCAGCAATTTCAGAGTTAATCAGAAAACTTTATTGGCACAGAAATCCAGAAAGTATATCATGCAAGATTGTTGTTCAGAATTGAAACTTAGAGGGCAGAGAGTACACTAAAAGCATATTACAACCTATAAAATCTAGTGGGCTTCAATAGTATTGGTCAGCCATCATCCTCTGGCCTCTTATTCCCACACAACATCCATTCCATTCTTCCCAAGGTAATTCTGCAGCTGCAGGCTTATCCTATTCCCATTAGTAACTGTTATACTCACCTCCACAGCTCCCATAGAACACTCATTAACAAGTACAAAGAAATGAAAATGCAACAGCAAGGTCACAAAACAATACAAAAAATGGAAGGAACAGGCAATTCCAGGGGGTGATCCTGACACCAGGTCAAGCAAAGTAGTATTACTACTCTATTGTCCTTTGGTCATGCCTCATGTGAAGTATTGTCTCAATTACAGGGCACCACAGTTATACAAGGTTATTGACAATACTGGATTGTGCTGAGAGGAGGATGACTCAGGACTTTATGAGATGCAGGAAATGTGGCAAAAAAACAACAACCCTGCATCTCAAACTGCATCAGAAGAATGTGACAATAACAGAAAGGACAATGTTATTAAGCACCCGTGTCATCAGCCATTCCCAGTGTAGTGCTGGCAAAGACGAGGCTTCACTTTTTTATTGACAGGGCTAAGCCGTCAATAAGAAGGGACTCCTTATTCATGTCCATGCTACATCCCTGGAATGCTGAAGGACATCATCGTCTGATAATGTTGCACGTTTCTGTTATTGTCGTGTTCTTTTGACACATCTGATAATCTCCCAAGATGGTAAAGGGCCTGAAAAAAAAGCACTATAAGGAACAGTTGATGGGTATGGGGAGGTTTAGTCTGGAGAAAAGCCTGAGATGTCACTGGATAGCCATCTTTAAATATCTTAAGAAATGTCATATGGAAGATGGAGTGAGTTTGTTTTCTGCTACTCCACGTGGTTGGACTTGAGTGAGTTGATTATTAAAAGAAGGAAGACTAAACATTGGAAGAACCTCCCGGCAGTAAGAGCTGCTCTAGTTGGATATGCTACCTCAGAAGATGGAAAATTCCCCTTTGTTGGAAGTTTTAAAACAGAGGTTGGATGGTCTCCTGTCAGATAAGTGTTAGCTGTGAATTTCTGTACCGGCAGGTGGTTGGACTAGATGGTGCCTGGGGTACCTTTCAACTCTATGTCTTTCTGAATCTACATCTGATTTAGTCACAATTTTAATTTGGAAAAAGGTTGTACTTCCAGTGCAGAATAATGGAGAAATGTTTCAGCTGTATGAAACATAATCAACCTAAATTTAATTCCAATAGTGTTCATGTCATTTTGGAGATTAAGTCCCACCTTGTTGAGCAACAGTTATTTGTAAGTGTATGCAAGATTCAGCCTTTTGTTTCACTGATTCCTTATGCTTAGCTTTTTCTTCTGAAAACAGTGGGAATGGGGATGGTAAACATTGGTTGGACATGGGCAATCTAATTTGTGCTTTTTAGGTCTGGGAGTGGCCAAGTTTGGAACCCTTCAGGGTTACACCACATGCTAAACAAAGGACTTGGGTCAAATCCTGCACCTTGTGATGTTCAGCAGTGAGGAACTTGGAAGCAAAGTTCTATTTGAAGGACCCCGCAAATATCAGAATGACAGGAGTCTTGTCCTGTGTTTTTTTCCATGCATGTATAAAATACATATGAAATTCTGTGAGCAATCTCCTCCTCCCCCACTTCCCAAACCAGCTTATATATTGTTAAAGGTCTCAGGAACTGCCTAAAGTTGCTTTAGACCATATTGATAGACCACCTGATAGCCATTCCAAGCTAGGGCTTTTCTATACAGCAAAAATATTCCTCATAGAATTTGAAGAGAGTATTTTTTGTTCCAATGGGATCCTGCATCATTTCACTGTATTTGGAAGAAGGGGGCAAAAACTCAAAATACTCTGCAGGAAAAGCCTTCATGGCTTTCCCTGTATTAAAAAAAAAAGAAAAAAACTCTGAAGGAAATGTGCATTCCCACTCATTGGGACAACCCTTTTGCTTTGCTGTGCATTGCCAAAAAGAGTGGAAGTGGAAAGCTGATTGGTCAGACATGCACAGGGGGTGGAGCTTGCCAGCAAGGTAAGTGCCTGGAACCACCATGTTGGATTTTTTCTGAAGACATTTGTGCTGAAACAACAAAACAGCCTCCCCCCCTTTTCTGTTTATTTAAGCAGAACACCGCACTTCTGCACCTTGGATTTGCTTGAAAAAAATACTGTTCAGCAGCAGTGTCAACTGGTGACAATAAAAATGTGAGTAATTCATACACGCACACCATCTTGATTCGCAGGCATGCCTGTTTGAACATCAAATGTGCATTGCTTCACATGCCTGCGAGCTTAAAAAAAAAGTGGAGACAAATGAAAGCTGCTGCTAATTGGCATTAGTGTGCATCAATCCACATCGTATTGCCTCATATAGAAAAGCCCCTAGAGTCCTTCTAGTCACAGCAAACTTCATAAAACAATTATGAGAAGGTGGGGTTGAGGTCATACTTAAAGTGCATTTGCCTGAAGAACAGGTAGTTCTGGAGCTGAAGCACATCATCCCCAAACATGAATGAGACAGGAACAGTTATTAAATGGCAGAGAAAAAGCAAAGTATTCTTTTCCCTTATCTTGGATTCAACAAGATCTGATTTATAGCATTGCCTAATGGTGTTTCATCTTGCAAAAACCCAAAGTAATTTATTTTAATACTGAGGGTTTATCCAGTTAAATCTCTGCCTATGACAGCTCCCATCACAGCTCTGTTTGATTACAATGGGCTATTTTACCAATAATGGATACCATACAAGGCATAGAATGAAACTGTCAGACTTCATCCTCCAAGTTTTATTTTCAGACCACAAGCATTTGGAATCAAGGGATATATGCTGATGGGAGGATTTATTCCTGAGGCACAGTGAAGGTTTCAGGCAGAAAAATTTGCAGTCATCAGTCAGAGTGAGCTAGTTGGAACTACCAATAACCAGAGAGGACAGAACAGTAGTTTTCTAGCTTTCTACACTCAAGAAATCCTTCATAGACACAAACCCTTCTGCCAAGGAATCACTGTACCAGTGCCACAAAACACCTGTTTTTGCAGAACATTCTGGAACATCCATCTAATTCACATCAGCCACTGGGCAGGTCTGCTTGCCTTCTCTGCTGCCTTGCCCAAACAAGAATCACAGCCTACAGCACTGTATTGCCAGGGAATTTTGATCAACAGTTTTAAATAAGCTGTTTTTCAGGAAAGCTAGCCTGATCTTCTTGCTGATCAACTGCTAATTGATTGCTTGATTTAAATTATACCTTTCCATTCACTTTGAGACTTTTCAGATAAAACAATATAGTTTAATTCACCCAGGACTTCACTATTATAGGTAGGAAAGGGGCATTGTGATCTCATATTACTCAGCTATTTCCAAATGCCTGGATTTTGGCCATACTCCAAAAAAACATAGAATGCAGGCCCCAGATATATGTGGGGAAACAGAGTTACACAAGCTTGTGGCCACCACAGAGAAGGCCCTTTCACATGCCTCTGCCCCACAAACAGCCAAGGACACCAGTATTAATAACTGTGCCTTCCCTGTTGATCTAATTACCTTTAGGTGAGGGCGTGCTCTTTCAGACATTAAGAAGTGTGCCTAGCACTTTTAATTGGGCCCGGAGTAAAACTAAGGACCAGGCTAGATCCTTTAGGAATGCAGTGATATGCATCTTCATTGTGATCCCTGCCTACATTCAGGCTTCTGCATTCCAGCAGCAGCTAGAGGTTCCCAATTCAGTAGGGTGGTACATCTACTCTGGGCTTTAGTGTGAATGACTTAAAGAAGTCATCCACAGTGCTGGACTTATTTTGGTGTTAGAATTCAGCACCTTTGATGTCTCCTTTAAAAGTTCAGACTAAAACATGGAGAAGATTAATTGTTCCACTGACACTGGAGCCACAAGCCACCCCTGCTGTATTCTGAACCAGTTATAGCTTCAAAACCATCCTTAAAAGGCAGCACCATGCTGAGAACATTGTAGTAATTCACTCTGGGGAAGGTCCTTAGCAAACTATGTAAAGTCTTTGTACCCCTCTGAAGTGTTCCAAAGACAAACTGTAGAGTAGGGGCCAGACTGTTGGTCATTTGGCGCAGAGCACCAAGTGGGTGGTGTGATGAGGGGGCATGACCAAAGCTGATTTAAGGCTCTGCAGCCCCTCATCTCACCCTCTTGGTTTTTTTTTACAAAGAGACCCACCCTCCCACCTTCAGTGCAGTATGAGTTTAGCTGGTTGCTTTTAGGGGAGGGTAGGATTTCCCCCCCTCCTGTTATGGAGGTCCCCCCCCATCCCATACTGTATCTGATTGGTATTGGACAATTGGCTAGTGGTGGTGTCTTAAATAGGCTTACATCAGCAGGTAGTAGCAGGAGAAATTACTACCTGGCACCCTTTTGGTGAAGAGTAGAGCTCTGGAACTGTCTTTTCAGGTTGTGGGACTTGGGAGGGTTGAGAAGGAGTCTGCCCTTGGGGCTGACCTCAGGGTTTACTCTTTCTTGTAAAGTCCTGCGACTTGAGGGGAGAGCACCCTGGGTTTGCTTTCCAGTAAATGACTGTCTGAGTAGCAACCAACAATTGTTGGATTGAACTGGGGAGTCTGGTGTTTCACCCAAGAGAAGGCTGGTCACAGGTTGACACCTGGTCCTTAGTTGTACCCACATCAGGTTGCTCCCCCCCCATTTTGGTTTATCCCCAGGCCAAAATTTGATTAAATAGATTTTAGGTCAATAAAGTGGCCCCTTTAACCCATTTATTGTGTCTGGCCTCATTATTTCAGGGTTGGTCATCAAATGTCTTATTTGCTAGCAATGTGTTTATTTGATTATGTTGATGGTGCTGAATTAGGTTTTCCACTTCTTTTTTTCTGAGTCGGTCCTTCTTTTAACTCTCTTTTTTATTGAAAATTTCTTCAAACTGAGAATGGAAAAAATTAAAGATTATTTTAAAAACATCAAATGTGAGAAAAATCAAAACTAATAGATTCATCCATCAAGGCTCAGAGCTTAGCATGCTTAAATCTGAAATGTTTTTAATTCCGGGCTGGAATCCTCTTCAGTGTTTAGGAGATTGTAAACTTGATTTATCATCTCAAAACTTTTGGGATTAATGTTTATGGACATTAGTGACAGAACATGACCCCAAAACATACCTCTTAAGCCAGGCAGTGCCCCAACCAGAGAGTTTCCAAGGTGCTGCAGATCAGGGCACTGAGAAACAGTGAGTGAAGAATTTTCCAGATTACAGGACACATTGAGACAAGCAGCTGCGGCAGAACTCCAAGGGTCCTCCCCAGATGCCCATCTCAAGTTGCCCCATGACCAAGAGAGTGCTGTAATCATCATTTTCCAGCATCCAAATTTACAACTGCTTGGAAATCCTTTGCTTTAGGGTGCTACCTGGCTTGTTGGTTTTTGATGGGTGGTATCAAAGCAACATCAGATGATGTAGGATCTTGGCCTGTTTATTCAGTTAAGTTGCTATTGCTGCACCAGTGTTACCATCTCTCTCTCTCTCTCTCTCTCTCTCTCTCTCTCTCTCTCTCCTGTTCTTTCTGACATGCTTCTTATTTTTAGGAGCTACAAGCCAGGCAGCTCCAATATGATCCTTTTCATGCTAGGACTTTTTGTATAAAATTGAATTCTGCCAGTGCTGACGGTTGAAAAAATTGAAGGATTTGTTTTTGAACATTTCCAAATTCACCAATATCTTCAGAAATTAGACTGAATGAATTTGTGATTCTCCTAGATTGTGTAATATACCCCATGATAATATTTTGAAAGATCACTGGCTTCCAGTGATAACATTTTGGGAAAGCTCAGGATACATTTATGATGCTCAGAACGTGTTATAAATATAAGCAGAGATAGATAATACTTATATTGCTTTATGATAATATTTGTACTAAGTGGAGTAATTGTATGAAAAATAATCAGCTTCAACAGAAGTCTGAATTTTTTCACACTGTTATCCTTAACCTATTTTGGATAAATGATGAGGAAGTCAATTTTTAATTATGCTATCAGAAAAATAAGGCTATCATATATTAGTCAGTAATATTGTTAGAAAGGCAAGAAATGTTGATCATGGAGATATATGATAAAACCTGAAAAAGTAACATGTGATTTGTATATGGAAGATGCCATGAATGTTTATTTGAATTAATTATCCAATAAAAAATAAATTGAAAAAAGAATTATGATTAAAAATAAATATTGAATGGAGAAGAAAGTGATACTGACAGATTCATCTCTCCCTTGACTCTTTCACTGTAACCTCTTAAAATGTACATTCTCTTCAACAGAAGCTGTTTGCCATTTCTTCCATTAAACACTGTGCTCTCTGATGTAGGAGGCATAGCACTCCCCATACTATTTTTTGGTCATATGTATACTTGCTAATGAAATAAAATGAAAGTGACAAAATTGTTTCATGCTGGCATCTGGTGAGCAATGTTTTCCTTGCCAATCCAATCATATGTACTACTGATGTCTGTAGTGGAAGCAGAGCATTCTAACGGTAATATAGACGAGAATTTGACTTGGTCTATAACCAGTAACAGAGGTGTTGAGTATGTAATTCCTTGAAGAGCTGGAAAGAAAATTCTATCCAACAACAATAAATTATCTAAAATTGGTTCAAAATGTATGGCTGCATACACATTTCCAGTTGGCAACAGCTTGAAAACACACACACACAAAATTGCAAAATGAAAACAAGAAAAAGGATCCACCCACCTGGAAATAAATATCATAATAATCCTGATATAGCAATAATGGTAGTAACTGGGAAATATATGTTCTATAGAAGTCAGTTTTAAACAAAGGGAAATAAGATGGCAAATCATTATTAAAAGATACTTGCTTTGAATAAAGCTTGCTCCCCCCTCGCTCTCTCTCACACACAAATAGAAATTAGATTAAATTTCAGAGAAAGCTTTTAGCAAGAATAGACTCTTAGAAGCTTATTGAAAGAATAAACAGTGTGACAAATGGGGCTGAATTCAACTCTAGAGTTTCATCTAAAAGGAGAACAAAATCTCTTGCACAGCTTTCTCTAATCTTGTTGGGAAAGTTGTTATTCTACAACACAAAGCAGTTCCAGTGAGCATGGTTAATGATTAGGCGTGTTCGAAGTGGGGAGTCAATAGATTTTGGAGGGGCAAAATTGGAAAACACTGGTCTAGTCCATATGCAAAGCTTCACTGCCCAACTGCCTTGACACTGCTAGGTGCAGGTTCCACAAATTGGAATTAAAATATGGTTGCTGTTGTGTGCCTTAAAGTTGTTTCCAACTTATGGTGACCCTCACAGGGTTTTCTTGGCAAGATTTGTTCTTGCCAAGGGGTTTGGTAGGAGCATTTAAATATTAATTCCCAGATTGTCTTGTAATCATTAAAAACAAAAAACAAAAATAACCTCTACATAGACACTTAGGACTTTATCAATTGAGTCCAATATCACTAAAAGCCCACGTCATTTAGGAAGCGACAATAGCAGCAAAGGCAAAATTGTCAGATGTTCTCATCGCTTACCCATTTCCGCTGTGAGCTAAGCTGTCAATAAAAAGGGACACCTCATTCACACCAGTGTGATGCAGTGGGGATGGGTAAGCGACAAGTAATATCTGATGATTTCTGCCATTTGCGCTATCATCCCATCTTAATGGTGCAGTTTTTGCCACATCTGATAAAGTCCTTTAAAAAAAAATTACAGACTCATTTGAGAAGACCTGATGCTCTTTTAATCTTCCCAAAAGTAAATGAACACCTATCCATCACCCTCCAAACACGGATACTAGATTTGGGAGGAATCACTTCTGATTCTTGGCTTTGAATGGAAACAGTTATGTTTGCTAGCACTAAATGCATCTCTGATTTAAAGGGTTGTGTTCTGAAGAACTGTCATCATTTTTCTCTCTCTAGGTTGTTCATTTCTTTGTATTTGTATTTGTTGTTTGTTGTTGTGTGCCTTCTAGTCATTTCTGACTTATGATGATCCTAAGGCAAATATAGCACAGGGTTTTCTTGGCAAGATTTGTTCAGAAGGGGTTTGCCTTTGTCTTTCTCTGAGGTTGAAAGCATGTGACTTGCCCAAGATCATCCCATAGGTTTTATCCAGGAAAGCAGCCAACTGAAGGGCTGATAAGAATGATACATGCAAAATGCAAGGCTTTGCAGCAACACGAAAATAATTCTGAAGCACAGTACCAGTCCAATGTCCAATAGCAAAACCAGGGGGCAAGCCAAAGATCCAGGAGTCCAGAGAGCATGTCAGCAAGTCCAGTCCAGGGTCAAGAGTTCCAGAAAGCAGGAACTCAGCGAGTCCAGTCCAAGATCAAGAGTTCCAGAACAATCCAAGGTCTAGGAGGCAAGGTTTCAGGCAAAAAGGGAGTTCGAGTCAGATGCTTTTGCCAGGGAATACAGATAGACTCTGATGAAGAAGCTCAGTATCTCACAGCTATTTATATTGGCCCAGCTTCTAATCACAGCTATTTGGTAATTACTGAGTGTTTCTCATATAATCTCCAGGATCACTGGACGCACACCCTTTCTGTCCTTCTCTGGCTGAAGGTAGGTACTGCCTCGTCCTGCTCCTCTATGTCTCCCAGGCCAGGAACCTCTGCTGGGGGGAGGCTAGGCTGCTGAGTCATGGGCTCTGCTGCAGTTGGCATAGTAGAGCTAGGTTGTGGCTCAGCTAGCTCTGCTGGAGCTGGCTCAGCCTCCTCGTCCTCTGAGGCCTCCTCATCCTCAGCCTGGCTGGCCATGACAGGTTTCCATGTCCAGGTGGGGACTTGAAACCTGGTTAGGTGCTTACATTTGTACCAGCTAACTATGATTTTTCTTTTATGCCCTTGCTTAAAACCTGTTTTTGTCCAGCTCTGCTAACTGGTTAAAGAAGGTACCTTAAAAAAAAGAGAGAGAGAAAAAATAAAATGCAATAATGGCAATAAATATTTCAGGTAGCAAATAATGAATACTTGCTTATCCAAAGACAATTACTGTGACAAGCAGTCAAAAGTTTATTGCAGGAAACAAAATGCACTGAAAAATGTCTTCCTTTTGAAGTATCATGCCATTCTGTACCTTGCTATGTGCTTAATGGTCAGAAATTGGAATCAGGCAAACTAGGCCAATCCCTCTGTTACCTGTATTGGAAATTCTTGGACCTCTTCTACAACAGTATCCAGTTCAAAAGCTGTTGATGTTCAAGATGCAGTCAGTCACAAATGGAATACTATAGTATTCAAGCATTAAAGGGAGATTACATCATCGTCATCATCATCATCTCCATACCTCACGTTTTTCCTAGAATCAGGACTCAAAGTACCCTCATATTAAGTTATGAAAGCCCAGTCTCTTTCTTGAACAGAGAGACAAACAGGCAGACAGATAGTCAGTCAGAGATTGCATACAATTTTTAAAACTCATGCTTTGATACAGTGTGCAGTGTATCCAGTCCACACATGGCCAGATAGATGTAGCCAGTTGGCACTTATTGGTAGGGTAAAGCTATCCCTTGGCCATTAGTAGCCACAGACACATCTGTGGGTAGCCTATATCTGTTGAAGGCAATGTGACTCCTGTTGCATTTGCTGAGCCTTTCCAGAGCTGGAAAAAAGTAAATTTCTCCAGTGGTCATGCTGACTGAGGGAATTCTAGGAGATGTAGTCTAACAAAGCTTTTTCTCTCTAAGGTCTGAATTATTAATTAGATATTCTATACCCTAGAAATAATTGCAAATGGCCCCATAAGCTCTATGAAAGAACAATACTTTAAGAATAGGTAAGATGGGTTTGTCACTAGCTTTTCAAAGCAAAGTGTCTCAGATTCAATACTTGGCTTGACATACTTAAAATAATACCCTTATTTTCATGATGGACTTCAAAAAGCACTGAAGAGCTGTTGCTAATCAGTGTAGAAAATTATGATCTAAAGAGAGCAATGGTCAAATGCTGCATAAGACAGGATTTTATGTGGCCAATGTACTGTATAGGATGGGGACTTCAGGCGTATGAGTTCTTTTTAATCATGAGGAAGGATTTGTCTTTTGACATTGACAAATTAACTGTCCCTGTAATTTGGTACTGAGGGTTGTGTGTGTGTGCCTTCAAATTGCCAGTCGACTTATGGTGATCTATGAATTTCATACCATTTTTTATAGGCAAGAAGTACTCAGAGGTGGTTTGCCAGTTCCTTCCTCTGAAATTTAATAGCCACAGGCACCTGGTATTCATTGACAGTCTGCCATCCAAATACTAACCAGGGCCGACTCTGCTTAACTTCCAAGATCAGATGGGATCTAGTGCCTTTACGGAGTGTTGGCACAGTAGAAAATATGATAGCTGGATCCATTCCTTCGGTGTTGTCTCAGGACTTTATCAGATGCTCTAAAAAAAAAACCCACAGAGGTCGGGAGGAGGACATCACTTCCGGTGATTGATATCGACACTTTGTCCTCCTCCCGTCCTTCCTCCATGCTTCGTCCATGCTGGAGGGATAAAAAAGGCACCACTTTTCATTGACAGAAGTTTCCGTCAATAAAAAGCAGTGCCTTCCAGCATGGAGGAGGAACGGGAGGAGAATGGGGTGTGCAATATCGATCACTGGAAGCGGGACAGTGGTGTCCTCCTCCTGACCTTCATGGGTTGTTTTTTTAAGATGTCTGATAAAGTCCTCAGAGGGGAAAACAATGCAGTGAGAAAATATAGACTAGGTATGGGAAAGAATTTCACTGGATTTTACCGTCCTGATGAAAGATGCCTTTTCTTTTTCAGACTTATTTTAAGAAGAGTCACACTCCACCTTGCGAATTCACAAATTTGCAAGGCTTACAGTGTATTTTGAACTACATGGAAAACAATGTGTACTTGTAAAATGTTAACAGCTGAGTTTTTGTGTGAACCCCTTCCCCTAAATCTAACAATCAGAAGTCAAAAAAGGATGAAAAGAAAATGCAGATGGAGTTTGAGGTGGGAGCACAAAAAAATGAAGGCTGGAGAGATTTTCACATCTTTAAAGTAAGAGTATCATAAACACCAATGATACTAAGACTCAACAGAGAGCTGGCTCATCCTTAGGTCCCCAATTCATATAGGGGAGTTTAAAGGTGTGGAAATTAACAACTAGTCCTCAAATAGGGTAGGATCATGTAGTGTAATTAGACCTTTAATTTCCAGCTATTTGGCATTGTGATAAAGAAAGCATAATTTGAAAGGAATGTGCATGTTTTCTTATGCTGTATGTTGTCCTGAAAATATATTGGTTGCTTTTGAGAGAAAAAAGCTGCTTAGATTTAATATTTTTCTAGATGTTTTTCATTGTCAGGGCTGCAGAGTGTGTTGAAGAAGGACTTTTTTTTAATGGCTGGTATTATCATAGAATCATAGAATTGTAGAGTTGGAAGAGACCATGAGGACCATTCAGTCCAAGCCCCTACCAAGCAGGAAATCACGATCAAAGCATCCCCGACAGATGGCCATCCAGCCTCTGTTTAAAGACCTGTTTATGATGTATTGTGTTCATTGTTTTAAACTGATGTAATAGGAAAATTCTGCTTATTAAGGAAGAAGCATTATGTGTAGAAGGATAAAGAATCTTTTTACATGTACTCATACAGGAGATGCTTGCATTGGACTAACTGGGGTCCATTTGGCTCCTTCTGTCCCAGAACCATCTTCTGAAATGAGTCATTTTCATATAGGACATTATCAAACAAGGCAAAAAAGTTGTCATAAGGACACCTAGTGATGGTGAAAGGGTGTGTATAGCACACGGCGTTGCCCTTTCATGATCATGTCCTGTAAAAAAAAAAATACTTTTTTATTGACAGTTCAATCTATCAACAAATCTCCGTCATGCTTTTGGGCCAGCATTGCCAGTGTTTGATACTTTATGCCATTCTACTAACATGAATGCAGTGTCAATGGCTGCTCTGGCAAGAACACTTCTGGGTGAGGTTGCAACATCCTGGTAGGTGACACACTTTTTATGACCTCCTCAGTTTACCTGGAAGTTTTTTAGTGTGTTTATGTGCTTTTCAAAACTTTTTTCCCGTTATTTTTTTTTAATTACCCACACTATGTATTCTTGCGAGAATACACGGGATTTCAAAGAGCTCCGTTCACTTCCTCTTTCATTGCTGGGGAAGCTTTTGGATGGGAGGGAAGGTAAGTGTGGCATGGGGAGTTCTTTTGCTGGCATAAAATCAGCAAAATTATTCTGGCAAAAGAATGAGTTTAAGGTGGGGGGGGGGTCTGATAAAGTCCCTAGTCATGACTTCATAGGAGATTATCAGATGCATTAAACTGGCATTACACAAATGCCAGATCACAAAAGGGCTCCCTTTTCAGATGATGTCATTCCCCCCTCGTTATGCACCCATTCTGCTGCCATTCCGATGGGACTGCATTTTATTGATGGGAGAAGCCATCAATAGATCCCCCATTCTGTTCCTGTCACAGATATTCCTGTGAGTGAAAAGGTGCCCCTTTATGCTGGCAAGATCCCAGTGGCAATGGGAGGTCCCTGCCAGAACACTTCTGGGTGTGATTGGGACATCCAGGTAAGTGACACACTTTTTATGACCCTCTCCAGGGTACTTGTAATGTTTTTAGTGTGTTTAGGTGCTTGGTGTAACTTTTCCATGTGTATATTTTTGAATTTCCCGCGCTTCTGTCTTCTTGCAAGAATCTGTGAGATTTCATTCCAGGAAGTGAAGAGAGCTCTGTTAGAGCCCCGTTCACTCCTGGGCTGCTGGAATGAGGGGAGAGAAGGTAAGTGTGATGGGGAGGGTGGTTGTGGCAGGTCGGGGATGGGACAGGGGTGGGAGTGGAAATTGTGGGACAGGAACACTTTTTCATTCCTGTCTGATAATTTCCAGAATGTATGAACCAATACCTAATTATTCACCTTTCTTCCCTTTCTTCTTTCCCTTTGTGTTATATTTCCTAGACTGTAAGCCAGCATTTAAACTTTAAACTACCTCTGAGAGAACTGGAAGAAAAACAGAATTTAAATTTAAATAGTTATATGTAGTTATTATGTAGGTAACTAAATAAACATAAATCTGAGAAGCTAGGATGTGTATCTTCTGACCACAATTTATATGGACATTCTCCCCAAAGGCTATTTACCATTTTGGACAAAACACTTGATTGCTGGTATACAATTACCTCTGTCTCTAATAGCAATCTGGCAAATTATTTCTCTGTCATGCAATGCTCTGTTGCTCTACTGTGTAATTCCTTGTTCTTTTCCATAGTCTACAGAAACTTTCCTTCCACATAGCTTTCCTTTGGGCTTACACCACTTTGTTGCTGCCAATTTGTTGCTTATTCATCAATATCTGTCATGCCAACTGGCGGTTATCACACCACTGAGAATGTAAAGTGCAATTAAGTTTTTAATTAATATGAATATATATTTTTGCACCAGTTATAACACCTCTGATACTGTCTCCTTGACAAATGTGCAAATGATATAGGCATTTAATCATCACATTTGCTGACTTCACTTCTCAGCTGTAAAAAGGCTGGCTTATGATCTAATGGTTGGTTTTGTAATTAGGGCAAAAAAGATTCCAACCAGAACCAATCATACATCATTAATGGAAGAAGCCCTCATCTGCTATGTGTGGATGGGCCAGGCACTGGGGTGGTGTTGGGAAGAAATAACACTACAGCAATATTCATCCGAAAAAGATCATTACTTATTCAAGACATTGGGCCCCTGAGATGACACAAGATTCTTTGGTAGAATCATCTCTTTATTTCATAGCTTTATTGGGAAAATAATTAAAACACTACAGAATAATTGTCAAGAATGAATGGAATTGGTCACATAGTGAGCACAGCAGGATGTTCTCAGTAGTGGCTTTAAGAGTCTAAAATCAGTTTCCTAAGGAGTTGTTCTTTACTGTTGTGGAGAAACAATGAAGAACGTAAGGCCTATCTCTCAGGCATCTAGGGATGAATTCCTTGAACTATACTTTTAAGGAGAGAAGGTACTTGTTTTTAAAGCCCTAAAGCGATAGGAAACAAAATACTTAAAGAAGTGCTTGTTTCCACACCAGCCTGCCAAAGTGTGAAGATCTGCTGCTTTTGTCTACCTGCCACTACCATTGGTATTGTACTTGCTACCAAGGACCAGGGCTATTTTGGCAGCTCTGTCCTGACTATAGAACACTTTACTCAGAGTGTAAGCAGCATTTATGGGCTCTGATACAAACTTGTAACATGTGCCTTCTTATCACACTGACACTACAATCCCCATCCATAATGAAATCTCATGAGCATGAAAAACAAGTTTTAATTTTGAAATTACTATTACATATTGTACATTTGCGGAAAATACCTGCCATTGCTACTTTTGCTTAATAATAACACCCAGCTTGACAGCCCTAGAAAATATTGATTGTTAACAAAGAGATGCCCTTATCAAATTATTGTTGATGTTGTTGTTATTGTTGTTGTTGTTATTGTTATTGTTATTATTGCTGCTGCAGACATTAGACCATTACCTTTAAAGCTTTAAAAATAATGAATTAGCACCCCTATGATGGATCCCCTTTCCAGTCTGTCCCTGTAGTTCCAAGCCTTTGGGCTCCTGACACTCATCCCTTTTGCCCTCACAATCCCTCACTGGATCGAGTATTTGGTTGTTCAGTGGGTTTACTGTGGTGTGACCACTCTCTTTCAAAATTTAACAGGAACAGCTAGACACAATTGTAAAGAATAAACATGTAGAAATTACTAATGCACACTTGGATCAAACTTTAACCCCTCAACTATTTAATCATTCACAGCTCCTCCAAACCCTATTCAAGTTCTTCCCCTTGACTGACTGTTCTATCTCTATTATAGTTTTCCCTATATCTAGGCCATCTTTCCCCTATCACTCTGCAATCTTTCCTCTATCTGCCTTCTGTCAGAGACAAGTCTCAGTTTTGTATCTTCTCTCTCTTGTAGACTTCCCTTCACAGTATTTCCTGAGCTGTGATTGGCTGGCACCAACCAGGCTTCCCCAGCTTTTCCCTTTTCAGTCCTGAAGTCAATTTCTCTTGCATGTTCACACCCAACACTCAATCAGACTAGGTACATTAGACTTAATGTAAAATACCAACAAGTGTTTAATTCTAGCTTGCTGAAATTTCTTTCAGGTTCTACCATAGTCACTGGCAATATGCAGAAATAAATAAATAAATAAATAAATCCACAGGCCTATGCAAACTTTATGGGGAATTAGTTGCTGTTATTTTCAGAGGTATTACTGTGTAAGTTTGTTTCAGTATAAAAAGAAGTAAGTTGTGACACCTTTAGTTGAAGTTGTTTCTTGCAAATCTCACTTACTAATATAAGTGGGCTAGTTCGTATTCTTTCCAAAGTACACCTGAAGTCTGTTTTCAAGTGCAACATTTCACAAGGGAAAATTCTCAGAAAAATCTATGGGATACTTGTAAAGTTAATTTTAGAGGTTTCTATGTTTTCTCCAAGCATTATTTTGTTATGTTTCAGTACTGAAGTGAAGATAAAATAAATGGCATTGGGTGCTTTGAATCTGTACTTCAA